>JAHLSL010000036.1:8458910-8507150 GCA_025920805.1 Petroica traversi | reverse complement strand
GCTCGAGGCAGGTGTGTCTCGAGCATACCTAGGTCGGGTGCGCGCCGGGCAGGGAGCGGGGATGCTGCTGAAGCGAACGAGCGCTCGGGGAGGGCTGTGCGCGGCCCGGCTGCCGCTCGCTAAATAGGCCATTTAGCAATCTTCTCCCCATGCTTTCCTCCTGAGCACTGCCGGGGGTGCTGGAAAAGCGGAGGGCAAGTCTTTGTCTGACGCCAAAAATGTCTTCAGTGAAGAGGCCAAGAGGAAGGGTAAGTGAGAGCCTGAATGAGTGGGAGGAGGAGGGGTTCTTTGGGCTAAAAGGCTAATGGGATTGAATAACCTTCCTTATTACTGGCTGCTGCTGCGGGAGCCGCATCGCCATCTTGAGCTGTTCCCGAGCTGGGTCCGGCTGTTTGTTGCAGCCCCGGGGCTTTAAGGTGGCATCGGGAGCGGCCCCATCCCTGCCTCCCGCCCCCGCCGCCCATGAGGCACCTATAGAACATGTATCCCGGCAAGTGCGCGGGGTTTGGCCACAAAATGGGTTTGGAAATTCCTGCTGGCTTTTCTTCCTGCTCTAGGCAGAGGCGCATTTACGGGTGAGAACGTAACATAACTGTTATCTGCTGGGGTTTTGTGTTTGAATAGGAAATTCTTTCCATTCCTCAAAGGGGGAGGGGAGGAAAGCAAAAACATGTCTTCTGGCTGGCTGCAGGAGAGGCTCATCAGCCCCGTAAACAATTCTGCGTCCATGAAATGGGCATTGAAAACCCGAGGATAAAAACAAGTTATGTCTTTTATACAAGGCACGGAGTGTATGTTGATCTAAATAAAAGCAACACTGCTTTCTGATCCGTTTATGGATACAGAGCTGTGTAATTTTAGTTTTGCTTTTATCTTTTGTCTCTGTTTTAATCTTGGTGTTGTTCGAGCATCTGTTGTGTTCATCACCGAGTTGGTCCTGTAGATCATTCGTCTGCTTTAAGGTAACTGAGGTCCCACTATCCTATCAAAGGCAGAACACAGATGCTGTTACCTTCGGGAGCTCCTCGCTTTTTTGTATTTTACTGTGTGTGTCAAATGTTTGGGAATGCTGCAGAGGTTAAGGATTGGTTTCCTTAATTACAGTGGTGGAGAGATGGCTGAGAGAATTTCAGTAGGATATTTTTTACTGTCTTTGAGTATTTGGATTGGTTGTTTAAAACCAACAATTGATGTAGTTATTTTGAAACCTATGCCATTCTGTGGTTATTAACTGAATTCCTCATTTTTTGTGTCCTCATAAGTCCCTGGCAGTTACATTTAAAAATGCATATTCTTGTCAAAAGTATTTGCGCTTCTTATTTTTTTTAAATAAAGGGGTTTAATTAACTTTTTATTTCTGCAACAGCCTCCTTCCAAGAAGACGGATGGTTCAGGATCATATACTAAGTTGCAGAATACCCAGGTGAGGGCAATGTCTGAAAAGAAGCAGAAGAAAAGAACAGACTCGGAAAGTAAACAAGAGAAGGCAAATCGCATAATATCTGAAGCAATTGCGAAGGCAAAAGAGAGAGGAGAGAGAAACATTCCACGAGTAATGAGCCCTGAAAACTTCCCCAGTGTTTCAGCTGAAGGAAAAGAAGAAAAGAAGGGTAGAAAAGTTAAAACCAAACCAAAAGATAAGGAGAGCAAAAAGCCGAAAACTGGTTCCTCATCCAAACTAAAAGAGAAAACAAAAATTGGGTAAGTAGATTAAAACATTATTTGTCTTCTCTTCAGACTGTAAATCCTTGATTAAAATGGAAACTGCTTACTGATAAAAAATGTTCTCCTCCACTGCCTACACAAAATTCTTCCTGATTAAGTCCATGTGTGGACTCTCTCATTCAGGAACAAGAATGCTCTGTTTTCTCTTCAGATAAAATCACTGTAGGAGTGATTTTGAAAGGAATTATTTTAAATTCATATTCTGAAATACTCTGTACTCGCTTTGAACATAGACTCAAGTATCTTTTATCTAGTGCTGTAATCTATTCTGACCCCAAACTAAGTTTTTCTGGGTTATGAATGCTGTCTTTATCAATTTTGGCATGTAGCTTCAATATAGTGTGCATGATAAACTGCACAGGGAGAAATTGAAAGTTTAATGAACTACTTGTTAGCGAGAGAACATTCTTACAGATATCACTTGTATCAAAGTAAAGCATACACTGGAAAAATTAAATTCTAAGAACTTCATAGTCTTCAGTTATATCAGTTTAATCTGCCCTCTTAAAAAGTGTTTAGACTCAGCTGGGTCAAGCTGGGAGGATACTTTGGGGTGAGGAGCTTTCAAAGGCTTTAGGTGTTAGAATGCTCCATGGGCTTCAGGAGCTGGCTCAGCTCGGGACTCAGAGTAACCTACGTTGCCTGTTTACTTTTAAAGGAGAGTGTGTGATTTCCTATATTAAGTACGTCAGTCAGAACTTGAAATGGAGATCTTAGCTGCAGTCAGATTTTTATTTTGTTAAATCCATGCTCTTTTTATGGTAGCAGAAATATTAACTGGCATATCTCTCACATTTAAATGTCTCATATACATATGTATGTTCTACTGTATGGAACAGAAATGAATGATCTTTTAATCAGCCTATTTCTTTGCATTTCTTTTTTTTTTTTCTAGAGATCAGTGTTTTTCTTACATGTTTGAAGTAAACAATTTTGAGTATTCTGTAGTATGAAGGTTACTGCTCTATACTCAGCTTCAGTCTTAACATGAATTTTCATGGTTTCTATGCTGTTCTGTTTATGGGTTGGCATATGATGCTGCTTGTAAGTGCACTGAGTAGTACTTCCTTTTTTTTTTTTTTTTCTCCATCTAGTGTAAGGTGGGATTTTGGATGTGTACTTCCAAAGTTGATTTCACTTTCATATTTCTCAACTTACTCATGTTCTATAAGAAACATTTAGTGGGTCTAGGTAATGTCAGTTTCATGAAGCTTTGTGGTTTGTCCTTAGTGTGCTTTTTATTCATTCTTCTGGATAATTGACAAAACCTGCCAAAATGTAACGGTTATGATATGCTGCATGGTTCCCATAATTCTTTACTGTTTTTAAATGAACAAAAAAGAAAAAAGACGTTAACTTTTACCTACAATTTATGATTCTGGACTCAGTATTGTCTTGGTGAAATGCTTTGCTGTGCACATCACTTAGGATTACTTTTCAGTATTTCATCAGACGGCATCAGTTGAGAAAGAGACGTTTCTCAAACTGTGTTTTAAACCGTGGTGTTTGTGTTTGTTGCAAAGTACATGCAAGCTGCTAGAGGAGCTCCCATTTAATTATGGTCAATGTTTCATAACTTTGCATTGAGCTGTGGAGGTTTCCCTCCCCATTGTTTACCAGTTTAATCAGCTAATGCCCCAGCAGCACTCTGCTAACTTAATCATGCTGCCAGATACTGCTTTCATTATGTGGGATACGTACCTAGAGATGTAGCAGTCAGGTCCTGGTAAGGAGCTGTGAGGAGTCTTCTAGAACCACGTATTACAGGTTTCTGTTCATGTTCACAGAGTTCCATTTTATTTGGATGGATAGGAACAACAGACATCAAGATACATTTTGTATCCAGACAGATACATGTGTTGTGTTGAATTAGTACTATTCTATGTTATTGATATAAATTCATGAAATAATTGTTTAGCAAAGGATGTGTCAGTGATTTTGCAGAGTAGTAATTGCAGTAGGGCCTTGATTTTTTTTTTTTTTAAAAAAACAAACTTACCGAACTCTGCTTTTTCTGCAAATGTAACTGCTGATATTATAACAGAACGATTACTATAGAATCACTATATTTGTCTTTTCAACCATGGTTAAAAAAATGTGTGATTAATAAAATTCGTTTTATTCAGAGAAAACCAGAATTAAATAATAAGCTGGAGGCTAAAGAGCTCTTGTAAAGGTTTTGTCCTATCTTCCGTTCTTAAGAAAATATTTTTTAATGACTCTAAGCACGTCCTTGGAATTATTGTTAAGTCAAAATAGGATTGGGTTTTTAAGCGTGTGGGTTGCTCCATTGATTTTCTCGTTATCTTAAAATAAACTTTGACTGAATCTTGGGAGAAAATTTTACTATGCGAAAATAATAATACCTTTAGAAGACAAGTGCTTTATTGGGCAGGAAGGGGAAGGGAAGATCTCAGTTCAATGAAAATGTTTTTTTCCTTGGAAACAAAGATTTTTGAGATCTGTTTAAAATGGGATGAAAAAAATTAAGATAATTTTTCAGTCAATACTGAAAACTTTATAAATACATATATATATTTGTATATATGGCATTCCTTGCATTTAATAAGAAAACAAGACCTGAAGTGTCCCCTCATGTTTTAAAATGATAAGTAAATAATTTCCAATAGTTAGACGCTATTATGAATTAATTTTTCTGCAAGCAGTATAGTCGTGAGTGAAACCTTAGAGCCAATAAAGGTTTGCAATAATAAAAAAAGTAAGAGCATATACCTTTTTAACAGTAGTGGAGAATTAGTTTTCATGCATCTGCTGTTTCGTTTTAGGAGGAGTTCTACTGCAGTATGTCCATCCCAGATGAATACATTTCCTTTCAGTCAGGGGTTCCTATAGCAGACTCATTTAACTTGCTGGAACTGTTAAATCTCTTCATTCAGTTTGGATTTAGAGTGTCAGAGCAATGCAGGAGGTGGTGCAGAGTTGGGTGTGTTTGAGAAGATCTGAAGTCATATGTATGTTTTGGATGACTCCTGTTTCATTTTTGCAGGCCAACAAGGAGCTGAGCGATCTGAAAAAATAAAAAATATGTTGATTTCTTCTTCTACTTCTTTTTTTTTTTTTTTTGAGAAATATTTGAGAAATAGTTTTAATCTGGTCTTTCCTACCTCTGCTTGCAGCAGACACAGCCTGTTCAGTACAAGCACAGTGTACCTTCTGTAGCCCAGCACTCAAACAGCACACTGTTATTTAGATTGTGATCGAAGACTTTGACCTCTTACAGGGCTTTTGTCTGTGTAGCAAGTTCTGTGTTGCTCTCGAGGAGGATTTTCAGAGTTAGAATTTACCTGTAAATGCTGCTCCTGTACAGCAGGAACACTTAATTTATGAACAGACCTTGATAAAATTGCCGGGTAGCCATCTGTTAAAAAAAAAAAAAAAGGTGTGGTTTTAATTGTAATACAGCACAACTTTTACTGAAAGTGAGTAGCCCTCATCTGGGATCAAGAAGAGTTTTTAACTACCGTGTCTAGATTAAGGGAGCAGCATGATTTTTTTGAGAAGCAAATAAGAGTTTCTGTTCTCTGTTGCTCAAACACAATCAATTTGCGTTTGGTGGCTTCATGTTAACTGTTTCTATTTTCCTTAGTGATCCTCTGAGATCTACATGTACAGGAAAAATTTATAGCATGATTCATTCCAATTTATCACTAGTAGATAAAAATTGGTAGCAGTTGCTTTCTAGGCAGGCTGTAGTTTATTTCTAGAGGTAAGGGTTAAGGTTTTGTTTCTCTGAGCTGTAAAGTCAGAGAAATAATGCATATTAATTTTAGTCAAGTCTGTTAGAACTGGATTCAGTGGTTAGTAAAGTTTCTGTTCCATAAGTATTGGTGCAGATAAATGACTGAATTATATTATTACCAAGAACATTGTAAGGGTATGACAGTAGTTATTAGAAGAATGTATGTATAATATATTTAGTATTACCAAATTAAGTTAACCAATTAAGTTAATTCTTCAAAATTTACTTTACAATTTCTCTGCAGACTACAGAAGCACTTTTCATATCCTGGCCATTTATCAAGGTGTATTGACATTTAGGAATCTATTTAAACACGTTCATATTTTAGCATAGAACTTGTTTCCATTTATAAGCTTTTTTCTAATTGATTCTGCTTCTTCCATCTAAGGTGATGCATATTTAATTTAAAAAGTCTACTTCTTATCACTTGATGTGAAGAATTATGAATTTGTGAACATTCTCTTGTTCAAAAAAATAGATTGGCATTTAGGTTTTATAGCTCTCAACGTATTCCCACCTACTCAAACATAAAATTAAATATCACATCCCTGATGAAAAGCAACAGCTCTGCACTGATGATGTAAAGGACAATATCAGTTGAATACATTAAGGTTGTTTTTTTTTCTTAAATCACTGCATGGTTTAAATAAATAAATCCCCCAAATTCTAAGAACTCAATTTACAAATGTTTGAGTCATAGTGGTAGTCCTTCAGTTCAAAACGGCTGCCAGAAATGACTGTATTATTTCATGTGCGAAAAGAGCAACGGAGGATTTTGCTCATTAATCCTTGAATGATGTAGCAATGAATCCAGCAAGTGGGCTGTGATCCTGTGCACTGCTCAAATGACTAACTGTCCTTGTTGCCTTGAACCTTGAAGTAATCTCACAAATACTTTTCACAAGCAGTTTTATGACCCAGCATCCTGACAGATAATCTTTGCTTGTTGATCTGATATGTTAAGATAATTTGAAACCCTTTTATAAACTCAGGTAGCAGCTCAGGAGACATGGGGAAGGGGTGGAGAGGAGGTGCTTCAGCTGTTACACAGGTACTGCATGAAGTGTAAATACCTACAGCTTGAATTTCCTGGCAGGCAGATGCTGGCAGTTGGCTTTGTCTTTGATGGCAGTGAGGCAAATGCTGGTGAGCAGGTCAGTGGTCAGAAAGGACTTCTCACTGAATCTTTGAGCTCTGTTAGACCTGTTAAGGTCGTTAACCTGTGTCATGCTTAAAATGGCAATAAAGTCAAGAGTTGATCACTCGTCTGGGATGTCACTGCATGTGCTGAGCTATGACTCGGGGATGTTTTCTCTGCTCCCAGGTTGTACTTTAGATGCATAAGTTGGGTCCAAGTGGCATCATCTGATATTTTTATTGCAAACTCTATGAATACGCAGTAGTGCTGCCTTGTCAAATAAATAACTGAATGTTTGTTTTTTGGCATTATTGTTTCAATGTAGGGTGAGCTTGAACTGACTGATGGTTCCAAAAAGATTGTTACGTCTGTTTAAAAATCTGTGCACAGTTATTAATTTGAAGTTATTAATTTGAAATACAACTGGAGAATGAGACAGTGGCTAATATTACTGTGTTAGTATTATTTATTAAACATACGGTAGAAGGATAAGAGAAACTGATTTTATGCCAGCAAGTTAACTTATTCAGGAGGATACATTATCTTGACAAGGAGACTTCTACTTTATACTTTTAGTGAAGTTTCTAGGGGTAAAAAATTGCGAATACTGTTGATAACAGAGGGGTTTTATTGTTAATAATTTAACAAAGTGCTTTGGGTACTAATGATAATATCTGATAGGCGACTTTGGACACTAATAATTAGTTACTTGGTGTTTCTGTTTTGAGATAATTGAGGTAAAATGATGTATTGAAGGCATGCAATGAAGGCCAGTTGTACTTCCTATTCCTGATGTGCCTAATACATATTTGCTGCCTTTTTCTTTCTATCCTCTTGATTATTTCGTTTTTGGGAAGGCTTTGAAAAGTGTTCATCACTTTGAAACTGTTCATCACATTCTCCGCTATTAAACACAAGGGGAATGGAGCACGTTCTTGCTGGTTTTCATTTAAAGAAAGAAGTTGCAATGCTCCTCAAATAGTGGTTCCAGGTAGCTCAAAACCATGGTAGGAGTCTTATGCTAAGGATCAGAAGTAATATTGACTCATGAGAAATCTTCTTTTTAAATGTTTTTGTGGTGTAAATTTCTCAACATTTTTAGTTTCTGATTATAGAAGAAGAAAATACGTACTGAAGAAATCTACAATGTCTAATTGTTGAAGTATTCGTAGATGTTATGTAATAAGTTAAATATAAATTTTAAAAGGCAAGAGAAAGTGAAATTGCAGTGGAGTCTGGTGATATTATTTATTCCATGTCTACAGTGTGCTGTTAACTTTTCATAGAAACAGAATAGATAGTTTCTGTTCAGAACAGTTTGTTTCAGGGTGGAAAAAGGGATTTTAGCCAAGGATCTTTATGCTTTCATGCAGAAATTTATAAATTGGCAAGAGAACTTGTTCACTCAATGAAAATTTTTCACAGAATTGATCCAGTTTACAAGCTTCTGAAAATCATTGTTTTCACATAGCAGATTTTTTAGAAGTTTTTGGCCAAACTATGAGCAGATTGCATTTTTACTGATAGAAATGTATGACTTTAGCACCATACTGTTGTTCAGCAACTTTTGATAGCAAGGAGCATTGTGATTCTGGGCACTGGATCAGAAAGAAGTGAAACTGCATTTATTCCTCATTGGCACCATATCCATGTAGAGGAGGAAACATTCTGATCTGCAGCATGTAGAGATGTTCAGAAAAATTCAGGGAGATGCCTGTGAAGTACTGGGGATACAGAATGCAAGCTCAAAGTGAGACACAAAAGCTGACAAATGGAATATTGTGTGTAAGACTGCAGCGGCAGAGAAGAGGTGAACCCAAGGAGGGACTAAAACTGAGGAAAGGAGAGGAGCAAATGTGCAAGGAAAGATGCAGCTAGAGCAGTTTAAGCACAAAATACACCATGTTCTAAAACAGAAGGTCCTTAAAATCTTCAGCTATTCAATGGATACCACTGGAACCCATAGTAAACCCCATATCCCTTAATGGACAAGAAGGGACCCTTGAGCCTAAAACATTGAACAGTAGTGCATGAAGTGAGAATGGGCTATGGTTGCACACATAAAAATACTTAACATAGCAACAGACATTTAGGGATTGTTAAAAATTACCATTTCACAATGCAAGATCAAAATTTGGAACAGACTGGTAGATACCTGAGCAGCTGTCAGCCTTGGAGATGAAACTTAACTGGGCTGAGCAACACAAAAGAACTCTGAAGTTGGCTTTGAGCAGGGGCCTGAGGTCTTCCAGAGACCTCTTCCAGCTTGACTTGTATCTTAACACTTGCTTGATTAAAGAATATTCAGTTAACCTTTTTCTTTGAAAGAATTGAGAACAGGGAAAACATGTATTGATACTTCCTGCCATTTTTCCAAACCCTAAAGGTACGAACAAGCAACTTGGTGGGATGGATATTGTTTCATGAATGATCTTCCAGGATATTTTCTCACTCATAAGTTTACCAGGTTTCCCTTTAAATCTGTGTTAAATTTTAGCATCCAGAATTCCATTTAACAACAGTTTCAGAAGGTCAGTCACAGTGTGCCTCGTCTGCATAATTTTGGAATATATTAGCTGATTTGACATATTAGTGACAAGTGCTAATGTAACACTTATATTTTATGAAACAAAGTGAGATAAAAATGGAAAAAGTGATTATCCAAGTCGATCACTAGAAAGTGTCATATTGGACAAATACCCAAGAATACAAGTCTTAAAATAAGAACCAAGAAAAAAAAGAAAGATGATTCCTGATCGGAGCTTAAAAAGGGATGGGAAAAAAATGCTCAAACTAACCTTGAAGTCAGTCGGGAAACCAGTGTTGAAACTAGTGTCATTGCTGAAATTATTTCCTGTGATTATGAAACATGTTTTTGAAGTAATAATTAAACTGAGAACACCTAATGAAAAGCCAAAGACCAGAATTTACTTATGAACAAGCAGCTCTGTGATTATGCTTACTGCAGCTTCTTTTCAACCTGCATCCATCAGTGCTGTTCACTTTGTGCTAGAAGTAAAAAAAAAAAAAAGGGAGTGGGAAATCTTTTATGGTTTTGGAATTTTTTAGCCTTTTCACTGACCATACATAGTGATTAAATATTGAAAAGCAATGAAAACATTCATTGCTTCTGAAGATATACCTGGAATCTTTTGTAAACTATGTTGCCTTAATTATCTGTGGAGTTTTGTTAATTGAAGATGCTTATATTCCATGTGAACTGTTAGTTTGGACACAGTAAATGTGCGTGTGTTCTCTTGTTTGAACACTTGCCAAGAGAAGTAAATGAATTGTGTTTCAGCCATTACATTCTCACCAATAGTTCTCATCAGGTGGCCAATATATTTGATGTAAAATAACGTGTATTGTCTGTATAAAGACTGAAATTTTGTGCTTAATTTGTTTGTAACATGGCCAGAAGCAGCTTATATACTGGAACACTTTCCTCATTTTCTGTTACAGATCTGATCATTAGAGACTACATGAAATATATATTTTAGGACGGCTCTCTATTTGTGATTTTCTTGGATAGTTTATCATTATTCTGCAATTATGTCACTGTAAAGACTTTTAAGGATGTGTATTTGGCTCATTTCAAATATGGAAAAATATTTTTGCACCCTTTAGTTAGAAACAAATCTGATGAATTGGTATCATGATTTACAGTGTAATATTTGAATCCAAACAAAGAAATAATTGGTGCTTTTTCACTAGAGTTTAACTAATTTATTCGGCACAATGGTGGTTCTTAACATACTCTGATAGGTTCTAAGATTACTTACAGATAAAACTACCAGATTTTGCATATAGCTCTTTTTTTTTCCCAAAAAAGATTTGTTCAATTCCCCTATTTTTACCATTGAACGACTAATTTAAGCATAAGAATTTTGCATGTCAGACAGCTTTGAGTGATTTTTAGGTTGTTCTCCACAGTTAGTTTTTTGAGTAAAAATAAGGAAAGACACATTTTATAGTGGTAAATTGTTTATGATAAATCATTTAGTGTTGTCATCTGCAGATGGTATCTCTGCTAACTTTGTGTAGTTTACTATTGTCAGTTGGTTTAAATGTTGGATTTTGTGTTTATCTTTCTCATGTAAAGACTTAATATGTGGATGATGGTGAGGAATTCATGATAGCAAGGTAACTGTAGAGAAGCTCGCTAACACCAGTGAATAATACTGTCTGCTGCAAGGTATTTGAGACCTATTACTCATTTTTCAGGCAGTGGTGCTATCTGAGTTTTGTATTGAGAATATGGGAATTGCTAATGACTTGATCCTGGAGTTACACATGCTGGTGTACAGCATTCACTCAGGGCTGGGGTTTTGTTTCTGGCAGAAAGCTGATCATCACACTGGGCAAAAAGCAGAAGAGAAAAAACGAATCTTCAGATGAATTGTCTGATGCTAAGCAGACTCCACAGCGGCCACTGAAAGATGAAGACTCACAGGTAAGTAAGCAGTGTTCTTCCTTAATAAATGTGTGTGTTATTTCTTCTTTCCCCTCTCCCCAGAAAGCTGCACTTCCTTTGACACAATGGCAGTTACTCTCACACTTCTGTGTATCTCATAGGTAGAACCTTTCATCATTAGCCATTTTTCTCAGTTGAAAATCAGGAAATCCTACAGGGTAGAATCTCTTTCCTGTAATGGGACATCAATGCCCTGCCTGTATCTGTTTAATTTCAGTACAGAAGCCCATAGATTTGAGACTGTAAGTTCTTACACTGAGCTGGCAGTTAGACCTGACCCTTACTTTGGCTGAGTGTGAAAATTCAGAGATTGCCTAATACAAGGGACATTTGTCAGTGAAACTGGCTCTTTGAGAACTTTTAAAAGGATTGTTTCAAGGTTTAAAGTGTTCGTTGCTTTTTTTTTTTCCCCTGAGCTCTACTTCTGTAGAAA
This sequence comes from Petroica traversi, assembly GCA_025920805.1. NCBI lineage: Eukaryota > Metazoa > Chordata > Aves > Passeriformes > Petroicidae > Petroica > Petroica traversi. The sequence goes on along the minus strand of JAHLSL010000036.1, from coordinate 8,495,620 downwards.
TTGAAAGAACAGATTTCTTGCAGTCTTGGATCTGAGGGCAGCAATGATCAATATGCTGGCAGTTGCTTGTGGAATACTTCTGAAGGAAGTGCCAGATGAAGAATTGAAGTGGTTGAGCCATTCCCTTGAGGAATATCTCTCTTGTAACTTAATTCTTGCAATTTTTTTTCGAAGATTGCCCTGGCATAATAGTAACATAGCTAATTATTTCTAAAACTTGCACATAAAGAAGCATGAACTGTTGATCAGAAATTATATTCTATTTATGTATGTATTAGTAGCAGAATTATAACTTCTTGCTTTAGGGCAATCTCCAGTAAAGTAAGGTTATGTGCCGGAAATGCACAGGTTTCTATCCTGTGGCAATTTCATCCACAGAGGCAAAATCAGTATTCAAAATGAGGTGCTGTTGAGTAAAAATTAATTGCATTAGTTGATGATAGTTGTCAAAAAACAATTACGAGATACTGAATTGCCCTCTGGTGTTTCACAGATAATAATGCTGGCGGGGAAGAGGGATCAGAAGCCATTTCCCAGAATGACTTGTCATTAAGTGAAGTGATAGCTTGTCTTAGGTAAAGGTTACCTGGAAGGGACTGTAACTTCTCTGCAGTGTTCTGTTATCAGATAGACATACATTTATAGGCCAACAAATATAATATAAAAGACTGAAGATCAATTCTTTCCTGGGCATATCATGAAGTCACCTGCTCGTGGTGTGAATGGAAAAGAGGGTAGAGATAACGAGTGAGAGTGAAACAACTTTTACTGCAGAATGTCACAGCATTGCCCTGCTCCCTTTGAAGGAACTGGGGAAAAGCAGGGAATAAATTGCTTTGCTTCATTAATTCATTTTCTCTTTAGTTTTTGAACATGTTCATGATTTTATTTTCAACGAGCTGTTTGTAATTTCTGTTGCAAATAGCTGTTTCGAAGCTCTGGGGGGCAATTTTAGGCCTTCTCCCCCAATTCATTTTGCACGCTTAGTTTCACATTAAGTGTTTTGCTTAAATAGATTGATTTTTTATTTTTTAATGTGTGGTGCTCCTTCTTTTTGTGTCTTAGAGGCATTTGTTTATGGCCATAGTTCTCAGCTCAGAGGAATACAGAACTTTTTTTTCAAAGCAGCTCAGAGTTTGTATTAATGTGTTGAAGAACATATGTTAATGTTTTGCTCATCACTTCATACTTCAAGAAAAGACATAGTGAGAAGAATTGAAAATGCCAGTTACATAATCTTGCATTGCTCATGTTACCTGGCTTTTTTTTTTTCCTTAAAACCTACTTCAGTCAGCAAACTATTATTGATGTAACTATGTGACATTAGTACTAATGTCTTGAAATGAGAAATTCCTTTTGGTGCTAGCACACAACACCACACACATGTTATGGAAGAGCAGCTAATGTACATAACTGTGGAAAGCTCATGAAGTAGTTTTGTTTTTGCAGCTTCTCTAGAGGAGTGGTCGTGCCTATTCTTTGCCTTGTACCATATCCATAGATTAACTGCTCTGTTCTTGTGGTGTAGTTATTAAAGTACAGCTACATCTTTACCAGATACCAGCTGCACCAAGGGCTGAATTAACAGTTACTTAGTATCTGCTCTGCAAAAGCCAGTGTGACCACAGGATTTTGGGGTTTGTCCTATCCACAACTTGTTCTCCCAACTGACTATTTCAGTGTAATGTAACATTGCAACCTGCAATGGATTTTCCTGCACAAAAATACCCTTTTCTGTGTAGCTCAATATAATAAATTTGCTTTGTAGAGACTGTTTTGTTTTGCTGTTTTTATTTTTGTGATCAGTTCAGTAAAGCAGATTATAGTGTTTTCAGATGTTAGCTGACTAGTTTGATACTGCTATTTTTATCCAGTGAATCCAATTTACAAATTAATCTTATGGTAAATAGGCAGTGTCTCATATATGGGAACTGAGGAGCTAGAAATGTTATGCAATATCCTAAGTAGTCTTAAGTATTTGAAACTGTGAGCGAGAAGGAATTTTCTTTGACTGAACGTTATTTCTTCAGCTGGAATTTGTTGTCCTCAGATTCTTGCAGAAACCAGAATGAAAGGTTAGAGAGTGAAACTGCAAAGTAAGCCAAATAAGGCTGTTAAACAAGCTTTGATTAAGGTGGAGGAGAAAATACAGGCATTACCAAAGCAACAGACTTTATTAGCCAGACTTCATCAGCGATCTGACCAATTTGACCCCATGAAAATTTTTATAATTTTTTGTATAGCACCATTCAGTAGAGACAAGTCAGCTTGTTTTGTATCTTTCCCTCAGATTCTGGAGTTGGACAGTAATACTCCGGTCTTACTTAGGAAATCACTGTTGAAATACTGATGCTCATGGGAGATCTGTTATGAATCAGCTTTGCTCCCATACCCTGAAAAGAGTGTTTCACGTTTGGTTTTGAACCCTAAAAATGAAAGTATTGTATGCTTACGTGAAAGAGAAAATAATTAATTAAACATAAATTAAATCACAGAAGTACGTTATTTCACGTTTGTTATCAAATGTTGACCTTTGGTTTTAGGTACAACTGAAGTATTTCTTAGAGTGTGTGAGAATATACAGCTCATGTTAAGGGAAATTTTAGGTAAAACCTCTGTCTCTTTTTCTGTATCCTTCGTGGCAGAAGAGAAGATCAAATCGTCAAGTTAAAAGAAAAAAATATGCTGAAGAAGGAGAAGGGAAACAATCAGAAGAAGAAGCAGCTAAAGTTTCTGTGAAAATCAAAAAGAATTCTGCCCCTTTACCGGCTGAACAGCCTTTACAATTATTTGTGGTAAGTAAAAATGGGCTTGGTCTGTGGGAACTTTCTATTTATCTCAAGTAGTTCAGTGAATAAAGCTCCTGACTTGGAATACGTTATTAATTCTAAGCCACAGTTCAGTGTGACATTTTGCTAAGATCTTGAAAACTGGAAAAAAATTAGTTCTTACTATTTTTCTTTTTACAAACATTTGTTTATTTATTGAGGTTAAGAATAAGGATGAGACTAAGAGTGGGTATATCTCAAGAAATTCTTTATGTGGCATAGGCATATGAAAAAGCTCTGTTCTAATGTTACCGTGACTTACAGAAGCATCAAATTATTTGGGGCATCTCTGCTTACTGAGGTATTTAAAAAGGACACTCCTCCTCTCCCCACAACCTGTGCAGGTTTGCACTTCACTGTTAAACTTGTAGATTCAAACTTACTCTCGAGCCATTCGAGGTAAAGAGAGTGGCAGGGAAGAAGTAGGAAAGAAGTGTTTATGAGATGCTGAAAGAGTGCCAGAAGTTGTACGGGAAAGAACGATGGTATAATTGGGAACAAATCAGACATGAGGGAAGGTGACTGCCTGTTGCAAGCACTTTTTACAGATCCCTCTTTATCTCTGGAACCACAGCCCCAGCTGTGGCAGAGCCTTGTAATCCCATCTGTGTCTCATCCACGCCCTGCTGGAATTCTCAGCCTCGGCCTTCTCTCTCTGATCCCACAGCATGTTTGTTACCTGTGTGCAGAGTAGATGGATCAGACTGAGTTTGCCACATGCTGGGTTTCTTTCCTCTTTTCCCACCTGTCTGTCAGAGTTCTTTTCCAGTTGTGTATAACTGAATTCTGGCTGTGTCCAGTGCATCAGTTTAACTCAGCAGGGCATTCACAGTGTCTGGAAAGCATCAGAATCCCCAGTGCTTGCACTGAGTGTGTTTGGCAGGTGAGCAGTGCAGCTGATGCCAGACTTGTGTTTTTGCACGTTATCCTTTCTGGGTAACAGAAAGGGTAAAGAGGCTGGGTAAAGACCCCAGCCTGTTTGGAACGCTGCTGGTGGAGGTCCAGTTTACTTTTATTGCTCATCTTCTGACAAGCCACTTGTGGTTGAATGTTTTAAGCCTGAGAGAGAGGGCATTTACTGCAGTTTTGTAATTGTTTTCCTGTGTTTATAGGAAAATCCAAGCGAAGAAGATGCAGCAATTGTAGACAAAATCTTATCTTCCAGAGTAATAAAGAAAGAAGTAAGTGATTTTCATGGGATAAAATAGTGTATTTGAAAAAGGGGGATGCATCTATCATTTTACATTTCACCTGAATTTCCTTTTCCAGATATCTGCTGGGATGACAGTAGACACAGAAGAATTTTTTGTAAAGTACAAGAACTAGTAAGTACTATTTCATTGGATGTGCGGGCTGAATTGTTAAGTGTCATTTTTATATACTCAAATTTTGTTTTGTTTGACTATTATTTTGTCATCTATTTAGATTTTTCTTAGCCAGTCTAATCTTTAAATTTCTAAGAAACTGCAATATATTGATAGTGACAATTTTAAAACTATCAGTATTAGGAAACCAGCACTGTCCAATAATCTGGCAGCCTTTATTTGCCAAAGAGCAGAATTTTTTAGATAAGATATTTATTAAATTAGAAGATATATTTATTAAATTCAGCATGGAGTACACGCCTTAGGCAAATCTTAATTTCATGAATTTAAATCAGGTATTTTGTGAACCTAGATTAGATTTAGCAAGTGTCATGCATTTATGAGATGCTGGTGTAGTAGTTGGTCTTATTGTTTCAAAAAGAAAGAAAAAACTTCTGACAGAAATGATTTTGCATCAAAAGCGGGAAATAAAAAAAGATTGAGGAAAAAGAACTTTTTCCATATTTTCTTATTTTAAATTTCGTGTCTATTTTCCTGTCGTTACTCAATTCTTGATGCTGAAAATCCAAGCACATTATAAATATTGGATATGTGAATAATCAGATTTTTGCTTATAAATATAATTTATTTGAGATTCTGGTTCCACATGTTGTTGGAGACAATTTACCTTGTGGTTTTTTTGAAAGGGTAAAATCTGTCCTTTCATCTGAGAATGAGTAATCCCCAGCTGTGCTTTATTTCTAGCATTTCTTTAGAAAGCTTAAAAAATGACAAAAATATACTAAAAAAGGGCTGTGAGGAAGAAATACGTGCACTTCTGGAATGGGGGCAGTTGGATGCCACAGGTCCTGGTGGTGCTGCTTCCTCCTCCTTGGACTCAGAGCTTCTGTCCCAGCCCAGTCCAGTGCCAGGTTCCTCTCTGCTGCTCCTCCTGAGCTTTCCCTGGACTGAGCTCTGAGATCCAGCACTGCCTGTGCAGAGATGGTCACAGGAGGGACATGTAAAAACCACACCCAATACATGAAGTAATTGATATCTCTGGGTACTTTCTGATAGAGGGGCCCGATTTTAAATTTGACTTGTTCAAACTGATTTGAAATAGGCTTGTTTCTCTTCTCAGAACACATGAAAGATATTTGTGAATCTGTAAGTTCTGTGGATTCCATCTTAAAAACGCTGCCTTATCTTGGTGCTGCAAGATGGTTGTTTGGAGGAAGAAGTCTTTGATCTTTATGGTGGATTCTGTTACTTTAACTGTATATTAAAATAGATAGTAAGCTTTTGCTTTCACCAATGTGTTAATGTCAATCTCTGTGATTTTAGCTCATATCTCCACTGTGAGTGGGCCACAGAACAACAGCTTTTAAAGGATAAAAGAATCCAGCAGAAAATAAAGCGATTCAAAGTAAGGAAAGCACAAAGAGCTCACTTTTTTGCAGATGTGAGTATAAAATACAAATTAAATAAGCTTTTTTTTTCCTTTTTAAAACTGATTAGTAGTTTGCTTTTATATAAGAGAGCTGATTGTTGGGAACTAAAAATGAGCCATTGGTGTTGGTTGCAGCAGGGGATGGGTATTTAAATTAATTTAAACAGCAAGTCTTTTGGAGTCACTGAACTGACGTGACTTGCATGGTTTAAAAGTGGAATTGGTTGAGTAACTACTTAGGAGTGGTAAGGAGGGAATGGTTATGTCAGTATGGCTAGTTTCTCTAGGACTTCCACAGACAGCACTTCATCCCAGAATGGGTGGCTCTAGTGTGAAATCATCTTCAGTGGTTCAAGAGAACCAAGGGGCTGTGTGCAGGGGGCTGGTGTGGAATTTAAGGTCTGTGCAAAAACCTCAACACTTTCCAACTACCAAATTCATTTTGTGTACAATGAGACCAAACCTTAACAAATACCAACTATTTTTGCCTCTCTACTGATTGGTTGGTTTTTTTTTTAATCTTTCACTGCAGATGGAAGAGGAACCTTTTAATCCTGACTATGTTGAAGTAGACCGGGTATTAGAAGTGTCTCTTTGTGAAGATAAAGACACTGGAGAGGTAAATATGTCTTAAAGCAAGTCAGGAAGATACAGCTCCAAGTAGTGTTTGACGATTGTAATTTTATCAGATCTCGGAGTAACACTCTGCTGAGTTTAAGGCTTCAGTAACGTTTTTAATGAGACATGAGAATGTTGTCCTTTGCTGTGCTAGCTATGGATTTGAAAGAGAATTTAACAGTCAATAGCTTGTATTTTTATTAGTATTAGTAGGTTAGAGCAGACAAAGCTTAGGAATTGACTGACATAAATGTGAGGTTCAATCATTGTCTTGTGAGTTCCATCAAAAGGCTGATCCCTTGGACTGTCCTGTCTCTGATAGTGGCATGGGGTCACTGGTAATAAAAGCTTTAGGCAGCCAGTGATTTGAACTTTTCCCTCTGTATTTATCAAAACACTTTTTTTAAGTTTAAAGTACCTCTTCTGGAAAGGTATTACAGAACAAAAACATTCTGAGATTTAAAAAAAAAAAAGAAAAGCTAGTCAAGCAATTGAATTGCCAGAATTCAGAAATAGTCTGAGACAAGTGGAGATCAAAGACTGAGAAGAAAGTTTTTTATTAAGGCCATTGCAATATCTATAATGCTTACTCTGCCTGTGTAGATAGCAAAATGAACAGACTTTTACACAGTGATTTCTGAATTAATCTTCCTAAAGCAGGGTTGAGAGTTAAAATTACTTTTTGTTATATGTAGCAGATTTGTCATTATTAAACTTTAGAAAAAAAATATGTTGTCATGAGACTTTCCCTTCAGCTTCTAGAAGGATGACTCTTTATTTGGTTTTTAAATATTTATGTACTGAATCTAAATAAGATAATCTGCCTTGGTTCCATTTTTAATATATGTTGTTCATCAAGCCTATAAAGTTTTACCAAAGTTTTGTGGATAAGACTTTTGGTTTAGGAGCTCTAAAGCTCTTTGGTTTAAGCCTAGGTAGCCTGATTTGGAGAGTGGAGGAAATGTCCTGGGTAGCGCTTCTGTAGTCAATTCTGCCACCCTGCCCCATTTCCCCAAATATCACAAATACTGTGATTTATCTTCCCAGAGACTAAACCAAGACTTACTTGTGGGTAAGTGGGATTGAAAAGCACTCCATAGGTGTACAAAAAGTGGCAGAGTATGAGGAGTCAAGGATCAGTAGGTAGATAACAGGAATCTACATAGAACATTTAAAAAATTGTCAGAAATGTGCTTTGATTCCAGCTCTCATATAAGCAAATTGCTCTAATAGTAAGGCATATTAACAGTCTGTATACTAAATTAAAAACTGATAACATTCAGAATTTTCTTCTGCAGCCTGTTATTTACTATTTAGTAAAATGGTGTTCGTTGCCATATGAAGACAGTACGTGGGAGCTGAAAGAAGATGTAGATCAAGCAAAAATAGAAGAATTTGAACAATTGCAAGCTTCCAGGCCTGACACAAGGAGATTGGTAAAATTATATCTAATTTACTTATCTGTCTTGGTAAATCTTACTTTGTTTTCCCAACTTTAAACTCTTGTGTTAAAACATAAGGCTTATTGACATGTTGTGGAAAGCATCTGTGTGCCTTGTTACCTAGGAATACTAAAATATCTAGGTAGGCATAGATAAATATTCTTCTGTTACTCTAAAAATATAAAAATTTTTGCTTAGGAAGAAACCTGAAATGCTGTGACTTTCTGAGCTTCTAACTGAGCAATGAAACTGGCTATCACAGAATGTGAGCACCTCTAAAATGAGCAGAAGCCAGGCTGACGTATTAACACCCTTTTGTAGAGAAGACAGTTAAATTTTGTGCTTCAGCAATGAAGGGAATTGGCAAATGAGATCTGTCACACAGGTTCTGTAATTTCTTCCTGCTTTTATTTTTTTTCCTGTCGTTAAAGAGGTAGCTGAAAGGAAGAAAAATACATGTAGTAAGGAAATGTGTTTTATCTTTAAATTATCAATCTTCTGTCTCCTAGAGCAGGAGAAAGCAAAATAGTTCTATTTCAAGTCCTGTATGTCATTGTCAGAGTAGGACATGTGTCCTGCGTGGTGTAGTACAACACTTGTTATAACTTACTTCTTTTACATAACTCAGTATGCACAGTGTTTTAATTTGGAGGCTTTGAAATTTATTTTAATGGTTTTTCCATCTTCAGATAATGACAGTAGTCACGATTAACATCTTCATATTATATTGAGTTCGTTTTTGTAGTATTTATTTAAAATCCTGACATTTTGGCATGTGGGAAGAAGAGCTTTTATACCTCTTTTACCATATTTGGCTATGAGAGAAAAAGATGATTAAAGTGCAACTGTACAACTGACAGTCATCTCAGCATCAGCAACAAGTATTTTTGCTCCCGGATCCAGCAGCTACAAGAAATTATTTGCTGACTGCAGCCCTGCAAGCAGGAGTGTGGCTGCTGAGGGTGTGGGGGAGTGGACAGATGGCAGCTGGTGGGAGAGGGGAGGAAGCCACAGCTGCTGGGGAGGGACAGACCTGGGCTCAGGTGATGCTGACGCTGGCAGTGCAGAGAGAGAAAATTCACATCAGAAATTCAGAGCTGCCACACAAGGCCACTGAGTCTGGAGTGAATGCAGGCTTTTATAAATGCTGAAAAATGGGGAGGGAGGGGGGGGAAGTACAGCTGGTGAGAAAAGCTCCTACTAAAATTACTTCACTTGAATGTGTGAGTTTGTTCACGTTGGGAAACAAGAACTATCACAAGAGTTTTCTACTGGAATCCTACCTAGTATCAGTCAAAACCTGCATGATATCACCTCTAAGTTGCCTGCTGTGCTAAAGGCCAGGCTGTTCTGGCTTCAGGCCTGGGAACTTGTGTTTGTGTGTGTTTATACATAAATATTTTATGCATAGCCTCTCAGCTTTCCTTGGCGTGCTGTGACCCTGAAGGTGATACACCTCAATATTGTTTTGTCATGGCCTTTGTACTGTGATCCTGTGGATGCTGGTGCTGTTTTGGTCTGCTCCCTTGGGGAAATCTGATCAGGATACTAAACCTCTCAGAAGTTCACTTTTTTGTGCCCTTGGCCCTTCCTGCACTGGCTGTGGGATGCAGTGATCAGCAGTGACCAGGGCCAGTGCAGAGGGAGAGGACAGGATCACAGTAACTAAGCAGTGTCCAGACTGCTTCAGCATCAGCATCCAGAGCTACTTAACACTTCAGGGATGTTGTTAATCCCAGTACTCAGCTGGCTCTCTTGTAGGCTCTCTTGTTCTTAAGAGCTACCAAAGTGAAATTTCATGTAGTCTTGAAATTTCAAATATAAATGCATTTCTGTGTCATATTATTCCTGCCAAAGTATTTGTATTCTATTTTTAGCTTAATCTTATTATAATATTAAATTAATTTTAAAAGTAGCAAATCGTTGAGAAAAAGGAATAAAAATTTCAGATTTCTGCAAGCTGTTAATTAGTAAATGATGTTAACAATGACACTTCGCATTTGAGGTTGAATAATAACATTCTAAGTACAAAGTGATACACTCACAAAATAGTGGGCTTAGATATTTTGGAAAAATAAAGCATATATCAATCTGTCTATATATTGATCTTTCCCTTAAAGGACCGACCACCTCCAAACTCCTGGAAGAAGATAGAACAGTCCAGGGAATATAAAAATGGCAATCAGCTCAGGGAATATCAACTGGAAGGACTTAACTGGCTCCTGTTCAACTGGTACAATAGGTATATGCATGGAATATTTTTTAATATAGATTTTAAACCATATGGATTGAATCACTGTTATTTGGGAGGAATACTGTTTTAACTGAATTTATTGCAGTTTCTATGCTGATAGGTAAAAAGATGTATCTGGAACAAATTTTGCTCCATTTGGGTGTGCAAGGATGTTTTTATCAACAAAAATTACGAAAGTATTAAAATAATGCAACTAACATAATTGAAAATAAATTTTCAATGACTATAAGAAAATTAAAAAACAACCGAATCACATGCTTTTAGAATTTTTGAAACTGGGAAGCACTTGCATTTTTCAAAATGGTTGCTAGAAATAGTATGCAATTCAAATAAAGTTATCTCCCTTCAAAAGTAAGGCTAGCGTATAATTGTGTTATCTGTATTTTAAACTGAAGTTAACTTTTGTGCATTTATGGTATGTGTTATGAACAGGAATATAATCACTTTGAAGATCTTTTCCAGAATGATATATTTTCTCTTTATCCAAATTGAATTTCTGTTAATCTTCCTGCTTGCTGTATTTCCAAAGTACCAGTTGTATGTCCCTTAGAGAGATGATAGCAGCAGGCGATGCATTTTACCATGCATGGTATTGATCTGCAGAAAGAAATCTCATTTTAATTTTCCTTCAAGCAGTGCAGAGCTGTGTGACACCTGCAGACAGAGTGAAGGGCTGGAATGTATGGATGAGGGCAAGCGTGGAGTGGTACTTTATGCAGCAACTGAGGTGTAGGCATCTGCCTAGTTCTGGAATCAAAAAAGGAAATTTATTAATGATGCTCTAATGCACTTCTTTCATGTGAATGTAGCTGGGATACTTCCCATCTGTGATTTCTAGAGAATCTTCATTAATTTCTAGCAGTTTTGTCAAGGTGAATCTGCATGTACAAAACCTGCTTAATTTAAATTCTGTTAATTAGGGCAGAGGTAGTCCCAAAGGAATATTGTTGGAATATTATTTTTATAGGAGAGCTTCAGAGAACATTCCATTCTCAGGTTTTGCTAGTACTAAACCTGATGCAAAACTTTACAGCAAGGTTTTGTGAGCATTCTTTCACCTTATCCAGGGAATGCTTGCAAGGATCTTTTTGCACTGCCTCAGTTTTGACTGTAGTTGTAAACTGGTATATTTGAGCTTTGTTTTTGTAAGTTGTTCATTTTAGTAACAGCTTTAGGATCTGTACTTTCTTCAATGATAGTAACAAATACTCTTTGCTTTCAGGCGAAATTGCATTTTAGCAGATGAAATGGGCCTTGGCAAAACCATTCAGTCCATCACATTCCTGTATGAAATCCTCCTGACGGGTATAAGAGGCCCTTTCCTGATCATAGCCCCGCTTTCCACCATCGCCAACTGGGAGAGGGAGTTCCGCACGTGGACTGACCTCAATGTTGTGGTGTACCATGGCAGCATGATCAGCAGGCAGATGATCCAGCAGTATGAGATGTACTTCAGGGAGTCCCAGGTACTGGAACCTCACTTGTGTGCAATAACTCACCCAAAACACGCTTCAGGTGGCAGCAGTGACAAGGGTACTTGACATAATCTGTGCGCTTATCTTGGTGAAAGCCACTTCATGTTCCAGGCTGTTACATGTGAGCATCTTCAGCAAATGCTTACTGGGTAGATTAGTGGCAGTGTTTGCAGCAAGATCTGCATGTTGTTTCACTGTGCTGAGTGATTTTGCAATTGAATAGCAGTGACGCTGGTACTCTTGTGGAGATTAAAGTGTACACAGATGGTTGAGGTTGGGTCCTGAATCTGAAGAGCAGGGAGAAAAAAATAATACTGATTAAGCTCTGCTACCTCTGTGTAGTTGATTTCCTTTTCCTGGTGTTAGCTGTGTAGAGTTTGCTTTTCAGTCTGAAATACATACTATTAAATGACAAAAAAAACCTTGAAACCTGACTATTTTAAAGGTATTTTTTCCTTTTTTGCATATCATACGTAACTTTTGTTTAATTGTCATGGTATTTCTTCAAAATCGATAAACTTTTGAGAATTTTTTATTAGTTAGTGCTAAATATCAAAATGATATCTGATTTATCTAGGGAGTTATTCTATACTGCCTTGCTGAAGTCCTTACATATTCTTGTCAGATGAATGGAGAAAGCGGAATAAAAAGTTTTCATTTAGTTCTCAGGTGAATGACTAGTAACTGTATAAACATAATATATTTTAACTGATTTACTGTAGAATTTTTCCTGTCACTCTTGCAGATTTTCTCAGGGTTAAAAATGGGGTTTTATCTACATACACCTTTTGAAACAGTTCTGTTAGATGGTTATATCTTTCATTTTAAAGGGGTTAAAATTTTTCTGTTGGTTAGATTCTGGATTTGGGTCCATGAATAATTACTCATTAGTATTAGTTAAAAAGTTATAAAGTTAATGAATGTGATGACAAAGGAATGTATAATGTAAAACCCAGTGTCTTGCTCTTGGCAGAATCTCAACCACAAAATCTGTAAATAGAGTAGATGGGAGGGAATGTAACAAATTGTGTGTTGATGAATTTCTAGGGCCGTATTGTTCGAGGTACCTACAGGTTCCAGGCCATTATCACAACTTTTGAAATGATTCTTGGTGGCTGTCCAGAACTAAATGCAATTGAGTGGCGGTGTGTTATTATTGATGAAGCTCACAGACTGAAGAACAAAAACTGCAAACTTTTGGAAGGACTAAAATTAATGAACCTCGTGAGTAACAAGTTCACTTGTTGGGTTTGGAGTTGATTTTAGTTCAGTATAGTATGATATGAAAAATTTGCTTTAACATGCCATAAAAGACCTCTCTAGCAAGCTTTCTTGGGAGATAACTATTCCTGATACTCTTCAAACATATGTGGTTTTGATAGCTGATGCTGGTATATTTTTGATTAAACAAAATGTGGCAAGTTCTCACTGTAAACACAATCTATTTCTGATGATACTATTGTAAAGTTTGTTTTGTTTTGGTTGGGATTAAAATATCATTTAAAATTTGCTTTAGTTTTTGTGCAATGTGTTAAAATCTGGAAAGTATTTTAAGCAAGTTAATTGACAATAAAAACAAGTAGTAGGATTTTAAACAGATTTATTGTCTAGTCCAGTAATTAAGATTTTATTTTTTACAGCTAAAGATCTTAAAAGCAGATACTACCATGTATCAGATGCACCATGACTAGTTTTGCATTTTGTTATTGCTTCATTGTTGCTTTCCTGTATATTGTCAGAAGTCATCTGAATTTATGATGATAAATTATTTCTGATACATGCTTAGTGGATACTTTTCACACTACAGAGAGGGAGGATTATAAAGGTCTGAATATTACAGGCAAAGTTGAAGTGTTCACTAATTCCTTCATTACAGATGTAGGAAGAGAAAATTTAAAGGAAAGCTACCAGAAAATACTTCCTTGTGGTTTTGGTTTTTTTTAATAAATCTACTTAGCTGTATTACCTGTGTACTTAGTGACACACAGAGCTGGTATTTTCAGGTTTTGATGCTCAGACTTCACGCAAACATTTTTGCAAGTGTGTGCAGATAAGGTTATGTAAGGTTTTTTTTTTCCCTTTTCTTAGGAGCATAAAGTGCTGTTAACAGGTACCCCACTGCAGAACACAGTGGAAGAATTATTTAGCCTCCTTCATTTTCTGGAACCATTGCGTTTTCCTGCTGAATCTACCTTCATGCAAGAGTTTGGAGACCTTAAAACAGAGGAACAGGTATGAGTCCAGCTGAGCTTTAGAGTTTAGGAGGGAGTGCCTTTTCACTGAGCTACAGTATTACCTTTCTATCTCCAACAAACTGTTGTGCTTCCTTTAGGTTCAGAAACTACAAGCTATCCTGAAACCCATGATGCTCAGGAGATTAAAAGAAGATGTAGAGAAAAAGTTGGCTCCTAAGGAGGAAACTATAATTGAAGTAGAACTAACTAATATTCAGAAGAAATATTACCGAGCAATTTTGGAGAAGAATTTTGCTTTCTTATCCAAAGGAGCAGGACAGGCAAATGTACCCAATCTGGTTAACACTATGATGGAACTCAGGAAGTGTTGTAATCACCCTTATCTCATTAAAGGTAAATACAAAATAAGGAAAGATTTTTTTTTTAACTTATTTTTACTTTTATTTAAAGTATACAAGAATTTTGTAGTTGTTCAGTGTTTCCTTAAGATTTTCCAAGGATTGGGTTAGGTGGAAACAATTTTTTGATAGCTACAAGACCAAGTTATGAGACATTTGCATATTTGAGGCCTGAAGCTTGAACTTGTTCTGTAGGATTTCACAGAACATGTAGAAGCAATTATCTCATGGAAAGGGTACAGCTCTTTAAAAGCAGTTAAAACAGGAACTTTTAGGTCTAAGTTTTAAAACAAATGCTTCTTTAAAGTGATATGATCTCTTTCAAGTGGTATGATCTCTGTCAGTCTTCATTGCTTTTCTCACTTACTGATGTTCTTCCTGACTTGAAAGAAAATCAACTTTATGCTCCAAAAGTTTTAGCTGTGGTTTCAGAAATAGTATTCAAAATACTGGGGTTTTTTTCAACGACTCATGACCCATTTAAAATATCACAAAGACAAAGGAATTTTTTATTTTTACTATTTTTTTTACATAATACTTGAGAATAAGTATTTCAGTTTTGGAAATTTGGAGGAAGGAAGTTCACTTCATTCAAGGTATTTTTTCTATGGTGTTCTGCTTAAAAGCTTAAGACTTGTTTTCAGAGCTGATAAAAATAGATGTTCTTGCTTAGATTTCAGCTCTATCCAGAACTGTTTTGTCTCCATCAGGGCCTAAAGGGGGATATTTAGGGTACAGCACTAATTTTGATTACTTAGATCTGAATGTATTTGGAGATATTTGTGTAGATACACCTATAGATACGGAAATACATTCTTTGATAGGTGCTGAGGAGAAGATCCTTGGAGAGTTTAAAGAAACATATAATCCAAGTGCTCCTGACTTCCACCTGCAAGCAATGATCCAGTCTGCTGGTAAATTGGTTCTCATTGATAAACTTCTTCCAAAAATGAAAGCAGGAGGCCACAAGGTCCTTATCTTCTCTCAAATGGTGCGCTGCCTTGATATTTTGGAGGATTACCTTATACACAAAAGGTAAGATTGATCTTCTGTAGTTTATTGGTTTTTTGTGAATGGTAGTGCAGGATTAATGACAGCGCAGCAAACCTGGGAGTTCTGTTTTCTTTGTTACCAGTCATTGTGTAACTTTGTGTTCTGTGATCATTTGTTCATTGACTAATTAAAAATTTCAGAGAAAAACTAAAGAGAGGTTTTCCAATTTGAATAAACCATGTGCCTTCAGTTTGTTGCTTTTTTCTATTAAACATTCCATTATGTATATACTGTTTTTACATCTGTCAGAAACCAAGTAAGTTCAAGCTCATTGCTTGTCCAAAGCCCAGGAAGCACTGAATGTGTTCTTTACTTAAACAGTGTTGAACTGGGACCAGATGGGTTTAAGACTCAGCTCAGCTCCTTACTTCCAAATGAATATAAACACAAAGTGATAAACAACTGGGGATGTGGTTTTTTGTTGATGCAAAAGTGCAAATGTTTGTTCTATCTTGGCTAAATTGACTGCTTTGAATTTTGCAGCAGAGCTGAACTGCCACCCATGAACTTGCTCCTTAGGCTGTCTTTTGCCATCACATGTAATTGAACTCTGATTATTACAGACTATTGGCTCAATGGAAACTAAATGCTTATTTGAGCATGTGACTAAATAAATACATAAAAACATTAAACCTTAAACTTGGTTACAATTAGAAGTTGCTGTGTCAACCTGAAAATGTATAACAAGGCACAGTTCTTGTTTTGCTAGGGGATTTGTTGCAATGTACATACTTCTTTGAAGTGTGTAATTGTCAGTAGCACAGAGTTAACATGTTGAAAACCAAAAATTATTCATGTTAAGCCTTCCTGCAGTGGATACTAGAATACTGGATAGTAGATTATTTTAATCTCTTGTTTTAGTTTATATTAAAGCTGTCTGTTTGAACTGGGAGTACAACAGTTTCTATGTTTTATTTTAAAAGATTAATTTGAACTTCATTGTAGTACTTATAGTTCAGAATGGAAAATATTCTTTTACTGCAACATTGTTACATTTAGATCAGGGAGTCATATCTACAGGTGGAATCTTTCAAAATCCATAGAAGCAGAAATTTGCTCTGTGCTGCCATTTGATTAGAAATGCTGGAGTGCACACATGATCAGACTTAGCATTTAACAGAATTCAGGCCTGTAGGAGATAGATGGCTGCCTGCCAGAATGCCTGTGGTCCTGTGGATTATCTGCTGTGCCTTTTTATAGTTGATGAGAAGAAAAATGGTTGTGAGGCTTTTTGACTACTAGATACACATTCAGCATCTTACTCAGTTAACAAGTACAGAAGTATTTGCTCCATTTTAAGCATTTTATTTAATTTCAGAAGTTTCAAAGCAGTCTTTGTAATTGTCAGAGGTAACAAATGACAGTTTTACTTCAGGTTTGAAAATTTGCTGGGTTTAGTCTAGGAAGCCTTGATAAAGTCTGTTAGAGGTGCTGTCATGTCATTTTTGTTCCATTTCTCTTAATCTTTACAGAATCAATGTGCAGTTTGTCCAGTGACAGCTCACCAAGTTCTGCTTTCTATTGATTACTTGGTTGCCCCTAATGTGTTCAGACAGTTTGGTGTATATATATATATAACGCTAGAGTCCACTGTCCTACTTCTGTGACCCTAGACAGGGGTCCAAGGATAACATGTGAAAAACTAGAGTGTCTACATAGAACTTCAGATTGGGATGTGTTTTAATGCACCTAAGTACCATGGTAATAGAGGTAATAATCAGGTTGTTGCTTAGTGGACAGAATGTAGAACAACTCTTAAAATGCTCGGTGTTTGGACTTGCTGATGTGCATTGGTGCTACAGATAGGCAAGTTCTGGCATGATCCTTGGTTGTGTTACCCACTGTGATGAGCAGTAGGTAGCATGAGTGCTAGAAGCATTTGCAGAGCTGTGTGTGATGTCCCTGGCTGTTGCAGGTACCTGTACGAGCGCATCGACGGGCGCGTGCGGGGGAACCTGCGCCAGGCTGCCATCGACCGCTTCAGCAAACCCGACTCCGATCGCTTCGTCTTCCTCCTCTGCACCAGGGCTGGGGGCCTGGGCATCAACCTCACTGCAGCAGATACCTGCATCATTTTTGATTCTGACTGGAATCCCCAAAATGACCTGCAGGTAGAGTTCTTTGAGTATGGTAGTGAGCCCTAATTAAACCCTTCGGATAAAAATTTCATCGCTTTGAATATTGTCTCAGTGTGAATGCACATGCTTTTAAAACATTCATGTTTTTAAGGCATGTGTTTAAAGTTTTTTGATGCCTTCAATTCAGAAGAGATTCCATTTGGTTGGGAACTTTTCTTTCAAATCAGTTACTTTTGAAAAATATAACACAGGTAAAGTCAGTGAGTTGATAAAACCCTTAAGAATTGATGACAATGTGAACCCGGGGGCTATATTTTGATTGTACTGAAGTAACACAGTTTATGGAAATAGAGGTGTTCAGCTGAAACATAATACACAGAAAAGGATTAATATGTATTAAGAAAAAGTGAATTAGTCAAGTCTAGGAATTGGATGCTGAAATTGAAATAATTCTCAAGTTGCAACTCCTTTACTGTTTGCATCTGGAGATCAGCTAACTTAGGAGCTAGCAGGTCTTTTTACCTAGTGTTACTGCAAGGGAAGCACCAGTCAAGAGCATTCAGCACAGGCCATTCATCTGCATTTTACTTGCTACTCTGTGTTTAGAATATGGAACATGTCTGATAGCTTCTATTTGCTTAAATGTGTGTTCACTCCTTTTGAGTTCATGTTTTTGTTTTTGGATTGGGCTACAGCAGAAACAGGTTTTAAAAGATCAGTATGCGATTCCTAGGTAAATCTAAATTCTAACTGCCTTCCTCCCTTCCTTCCAAAGGCTCAAGCCCGGTGCCACAGGATTGGTCAGAACAAAGCAGTGAAGGTCTACAGACTGATCACACGTAATTCCTATGAGAGAGAGATGTTTGACCGAGCAAGTCTGAAATTGGGACTGGATAAGGCTGTCTTGCAGAGTATGAGTGGAAGAGAAAACAGTGTTGGTGGTGTATGTAGATTTCAGATTTATCTCCTGAAATAACCTTCCTTTTGCTGTTGTAATCATGTGGGAATTACTTCAAATTACAGAAGCTGCCACTTTTCCCTTTTTCTGTCATTTGCATCTCCATTCTGTTTTCTGATGTGGACTAGCAATATAGCTTATAAAATTTTAAATATAGTCAGTAACTCTGATAAATCTTTACGAATTCTTGCCTCATTAAGTTCAAGAAAGTTAAGGAGAAAAGTTTCTCTTTGTTTCCTTATCTTCTCAGTATAATATGTTACTTCAAACTAAGTATGAACAAGTAGTTTTTTTAAAGCCTGCACATCATGGTGTTGAGAATAGCCAAAGCAAAAGAGACATAGTTGTAAAAATGTGTACTGTAAGCACCTAATTTATTATTTCAGCTGACAGCTAGATGTTTCTCATGGCTTTTAATGCTCCAGATGTAGGCTTATAAATCATAAGGCACAATTAGGTTGTAGGAAGATGGGAAAGAAGAAAAGACATCAGGGATTTATTTTCTTGTCTAAACCTGATTTTATTTGCTTAGATTCAACAACTCTCCAAAAAAGAAATAGAAGACTTGCTTCGAAGGGGTGCCTATGGTGCCATTATGGATGAGGAGGATGAGGGCTCCAAGTTCTGTGAGGAAGACATTGACCAGATCCTGCAGCGTCGGACGAAAACCATCACGATCGAATCCGAGGGAAGAGGCTCCACGTTTGCCAAGGTGCAGAACAGTAAATGTACATGTGACTGGATGGTGTAAAGCTTAGGCCTTATTTTTAAACTATGTTTACTTGTGTTTAATGTGTGTGTGTGTGAGGTACATATTTTGGGTTCTTGCATCTGTATGTTTATGTTAATGTGCACATAAAAATCAGATTTGCACAGATTCTTTGAATGCCAGGTGCAACGAGCATGCTTGAGGAAAGCTGAGTAGTGGATCTGTGCTGCTTTGGAAAAGGCTGGGGATTGTGTGAGATATGAGCTGCATTAAGCAAGAATATTAAAATAAATTTGTTTATAGATCAGTTTGTATTTAGATACATTAAGAGCAGGGGAAATACATCTGACAATAATATTAATAAGGTTAAAAATTGTCAGACTTATTCTAAAAATTCGTAAACAAAGCCTTTAGGCTTTTTTATTAAGAATTGGAAAAGCAAGAAACCTCCTAAAACACAGTGAGTGGAGATATATATATATATATATAGAGAGAGAGAGAGAGATATATATGTACATGGGAAGGGTGCTGAGAGTGTAAAATATCAAGCAGTAAAACTGAGCTTGGGGTGTGGGCACTTCATGAATGTAATTGTGAGAATTCCAAAAGAATTAAAAAGGCAAAGAAAAAGGAAATCTTAAAATATAGTAAATGTATATTTATATTCTTAAATAGCAATATTTTAAAATATTATTTATTTATATGCTTATTTAGGTTGTCTTATATCTTGCTGATTATAGCTTAAATAAGTAGACGTCTGAAGATCCTCATCACTGTCTTTTTATCATAAGAGTTGGAGATTTTTATATATATTTACTCTTTTCCCAAATGCAGTGCTTTTTAAATGCCTTCTGAAATTAAGCCTATTCCATGCACTCAGGCTTTGATTGTTGGCAGCTTAAACGCCCCTTTGAAATTTCCCTCAAGCGAGTACTTCTGCATGAGATGAAATCCCCAAATGCTGATAAGCCTCTTCAAAAGATTCTTTTTTCTTCCATTCGAGTAATTTAGATTCAGACTGAGAAGCAGAAGAGTCTTGCTGCTTAATGTTCTTCTCTCCTGATGGTGCATAAAAGTTCATTAGATTTTTCTGATATATTATGGATCTGATTTTTAAAAATTAAGGGGGAGGAGAACTTTTGAGTTGCTCTGCAGTGTAAGTAACTTCCAAAGTCTTAACAGCTGCTTGGGAGATTTTTGATGAAATAAGGTCATGCAGTCTTCACAGCACTGAGGCAAATTACAAACTTTTGATGAATAATGTTAGTAAGCTTTAGTTTTATTTATTACAGGCTAGTTTTGTTGCATCTGGAAACAGGACTGATATTTCACTGGATGATCCCAACTTCTGGCAGAAATGGGCTAAAAAAGCGGAAATAGATATCGATGCTATCAGTGGTAGAGTAAGTACTTTATTAATGTGTGTTTTTTCAAGTATGTGCTTGCTCTTGAATTCTGAAACTGCAGGTATGGGATTTCTCATGCGTTTTGATTCATATTTCAACAAATCAGACTTTTTATGCTGGCTGATCTGTGCATAAGCAGTCAGCCTGCTGATAGCTGTAGTATTTTCTATTTCCCTGCTGTCCTGAAAAAGGTTTGGACATTTCTGATTTTTGTCAAAGACCTGAAAATGATTGGAATTGTGGAATTATTCTGATTGCCCCATTTCTCTGTCTGTAAATTCTGGTCTGGAAACTGCAAAATAAGTGACTAAAACCTGTTTAAATTTTATTATAGTGAAATCTGTGTCCTATGCTTGAAGATATTCCCCACGCATTTGACTCAGAAAGGTTTCAGTGTCCCTTTTCTCTCAAAAAGACTGCAGAGTCGTCTGTGTAAATGTTCAGCTCAGATGAGATATTCCGTGTTGTTTATACCTGATGTACTGGCATTAGCATATGAAACTCATTTTTTGTTGCCTAAATACCACAAAATGTTGTACTTGCTCCGTGGGTGTCTTTATGAAATGGCTGTGAACAACAAGAGATAGGAATGGTTTCTGAACTGAAGCCGTGTCCTTAAGAAAAAACTTGCCAGCTGTTTCTCTCATAAGGTTTGTTTGCAAATTTGCAGAACAGCCTGGTTATTGACACCCCAAGAATCAGGAAGCAAACACGGCCCTTCAGTGCTACAAAGGACGAGCTGGCAGAGCTGTCTGAGGTGGAGAGTGAGGGCGATGAGAAGCCCAAGCTGCGCCGGCCCTGTGACCGCTCCAATGGCTATGGCAGGACTGAGTGCTTCCGGGTGGAGAAGAACCTGCTGGTCTATGGGTACTGTGGACATCCTTCTTCATTCTCTGAACTGTTCTAAAAACACGTTTTTTCCATGTACTAAATTGTGTTTGTGGAATAATTCCGTATGGGCAATAACCTTGTGTGTGTGCAGAGAATGTGTTTAGAACAAGAATTTATCTTGCACCCTGTAATAAATCTTCCTGACAATTTGCAATTAAAGAAGCATTAAGAAAGACGGGTGAAAATCTTTCTTCAAATGAGATGATAGCATTTAACATGGGCACTACAGGAGTCTCTCTAAAAACCATTACAGTAAGTGCTGCAGGCAGGCTCAAGACTCCTTAAAAAATGTCTGAAATAAAGTCCTGGTAGGTAACTTGATTTTCATAATTGTAGAACATCTTGCACTTCTGTGAGGCGCAAATAGGAACTGAGAATCTAACCAGTTATTTTAAGCATACTGAAATCAGGTTGATTTGGAAATCAAATCTTAGGTCTTCTCTTACCCATCTTACAAGAAAAATAGTAGCATTCTTGTCAGAATGAATTCCTGTCAGTTTTGTGTCTTTGAAGTCTAAAACAATCATCCATACTTTTTGTAAAGAGGCACTTTTTGTTTAAAACTCTGTTTTAATCAGGTGTAGTTATGTTGCAAATGCTACTTTCTTATTTCTACTCACTAACTTAAGCTGTAAAGAAAAAAGTTAAAAGCTAAGTATTGTAGAGAAAAATTGCCTTTTGTAAGAGAAGTCTGTAGGCAGCCCCAGTGTTTCACTTCCAGGTGCTGATTTGTGTTTCACTTTGGACTAGGTGGGGTCGATGGAGAGAAATTCTGTCGCATGGTCGCTTCAAGAGGCAGCTGAATGAACATGATGTGGAGATAATTTGCAGAGCCCTATTAGCCTATTGCCTTGTTCACTACAGAGGGGATGAGAAAATAAAGAGTTTTATATGGGATCTCATCACCCCAACAGAGGATGGGCAAACACGAGAGTTACAGAACCACCTCGGTAAGGACTTGATGTGTTTCTGCAGTTAAACAGCTTTATATGTGTGTGTCTGTGGCACTGGGATAAAACCAGCTAAAAACCCTCTCTGAATCCATCCTAATTGAAATAAATGGGATTTATTTCAAGAACACAATTCAGCTGATGGGCAAAGAAGTGTCATTGCGGCTTTGCCTTGGATTTGATGGCTCACCCAAATGGTGCTTGGTGTGATCTTTCATTTCAGTTCATAAGAACCTATTCTGTTTCATAGTAGGTGACAGGGTGACAGATGCACTCCCACCCCACTCCTGTTTGTTCTTGCCGTGATGTGTACTCAAGAGATGCTTCGAGACACAAAAAAAACTCACATACAAACACTGATGTTAGTGCTGTTCTGCACTGCAGATCCCAATACCTGTATAGGATATAGGAACTATAAGTATCATGGGTGTCTATATCTATACCTTTAATATTTTATATTATATAGGCTTATCAGCCCCTGTGCCTAGAGGAAGAAAAGGAAAAAAAGTGAAGACCCAGGCTAGCACTTTTGATATACACAAAGCAGAATGGCTTCGAAAATACAATCCAGAACATCTGTTGCAAGATGAAGGATACAAAAAGCACATAAAACACCATTGCAACAAGTAAGCAGTAGCGAAGTGTGATGTTGTTTTTTTTTGTTTTCCTTCTCATTTCTCATAGACTTTAGAATAGTTGTGACATTAGGAAGAAACAAGTTTTCGTCATGTTAGTTTGATTAGAATAAATAGGTCATGGAGTATTTGGAGCTAAACAGATGATTTCACTTGTAAAGTAATTCTGTTAAATTTTTGAAGGAACTGGTTTTGTCTGTGGAGAGATCTCTTGCTAACGTGTTTGGGATGTCTTGCAGCAGCCAAGGGGCTAAGGAGTGGGAGTGCTTATCAGAGGGACTGAAAGCACTGAAGTTGTTGCCCCTCAATCTTACATGCTGTTTCTCTGGCACGTTTTCTGTTTCTCAGATTCTTTGGAGAATCTGAGCTACCAGCTTGTGAAAGCTTAGTCATTCATGGCAGAGAATGATCTTGGTTTAGATAAATGGTTTTTCTGTAGCAAAACTTGTCATATTCTACTTGGACAATTCATACAGCTATAGACAAAAATTGAGGTAAAGGAGGAAGAGGTCACTGGGGTCATGCACCAAATTGTGAGTGAGAAGGAATGGAAAGGTTGAGGAGAGGATGTTCATTGTCAGCCCACTCCATCCTCTCTAAAGGCATGTTCTGAGCAGGCAAAAGAAGATAGCAGTTTGTTCTTAGCAATATTTTATGAAACAAGTGAAGGGTGTTCTGCTGACTCTGGTCTTCGGGATTTGAAAGAAATTTTGCAATTAAACAATTTGTAAATGTGATGGCAATAAAAAGTCTTTGGTTGCCTGAGTTGGATATCACCCCCCTTAAAACTGAAGGAAGTATGTTATAGGAAAATGACTTCACATCTCATTAATATTACAAAAGACAAACCATCCATAGCTATTGAAAACTATTACAGTTCTAATATTTGTATTTCTCATTTTCTTTTGTTTAGAGTCTTACTTCGAGTAAGAATGCTGTATTACTTAAAACAAGAAGTCATTGGTAATGAATTCCAAAAGGTCTTTGATGGAACTGATGCCAGGTGAACAATAGAGTATTTTTGCTTGTTTATTTCAAGTGTCAGATGAAAATTCAAAAGTCTGCCTAGACCTAAATAAGAAATGTTAAAACTAAATGTGTTTACCCTTAGGCTGTGAGAAACATGTTTTTGTTTTCTCTTTGTTTACTAAACACTTCATCAGCTTGACATGAGGAAGTCCTGATTCCTCTTCATGAGTCTAGCTATATAAAGTAAAATAATTTGAGTCAAATAGACTGAAGAAGTGAGTGAAAGATAGAATTATGTACTTGACATGATAATTGGCAGGTTTTCCCTTCTTTTTGGTTATGTGCTGTGTATTCCATAATGTCTTTATTTTTTTAGGTTGTTCGTTTTTATTTTAATGCAAGTATTGCTGTTTGAAAAATCTTGAACTCACTGCTACAGGAGCTTGTGGCAGAGAGAAAATTGTAATTTGATTCTGATACATTTGTGAAAGAACAGTCCCTCTCATGCTGTTAAACACTAACACAGATAAAGCTTGGTTTGCAAAGTTGTGCAAGCACAGGCTGCTGGGAGTTGGTGAAGTTCACTGGGAGAGGAAGAATGTTGAGTACTGCTTTTGTTTTTGTGTTCTGTCCCTGTTACTCGTCTCTCAGATATGAAATACCAAGCCAGCTGAGTGTTTTGTATTGCTGATTTTAGGGTTTTAATGTATTTGTGTGCTTGAAGAGAGAAATTTAAAGGTCCAAAGTAGAAATGTACTAAGAGAGTATAAAACTCATTTATTCTTCTGAATTCTTTTGATGTTGGTATGTTCTTGGTAATTTTCTTTAGTGAAATTGATGTTTGGGTTCCTGAGCCAGACCATTCTGAAGTTCCTGCTGAGTGGTGGGATGCAGAGGCAGATAAATCTCTTCTAATTGGAGTTTTTAAACATGGTGAGTAAAGAGGGTGACTGTTTATTTACTTCACCACCCCCCCAATATAAAAACACCCTACATTTTATAGTTTGCTCTGGAAGTTGAATTTTTGCCACTTCTTTTTTCTTTATAGGTTACGAAAAATACAACACTATCAGAGCAGACCCAGCTCTTTGCTTCTTGGAAAGGGTTGGAAAACCAGATGAGAAAGCAGTTGCTGCTGAACAGAGAGCAAATGACTTTATGGATGGGTATGGAAGGAAATATTTTGGGGCCCTAAAGCAAGCAAATCTGAATTTACATGCTGTCCCTTATTCTCTTCCTAACTGGTTTTACGTGAGTTTGGTGTCATTGTTGTGAGGAATGCTACTTTGATTTTACTCCCATAGAGTGGAAAAGAGGAATGGAAGAACAACCACTGAAGTCTGGGATTTCACAGTTAGGGGAAAAATGCAGCAAGTTGTTATTAACAGGGATTCTATCTTGTGTTGACTTACTGAAAATACTACTTAGACACTGAAGTGCAAAAGCCTTCAGAGATGGAGTGCTACAGACCTATTTAAGTTGATTTCAGGTCAGCTTTTGGCGCCTTAGTCTTGTGTAGCTGACCAGTGACCCCAGTAGATGAATGTAAGAATTACTGATAGCTTCTGAAGGAGACAACTGCTTTTATTCATTGCCTCAACAGTGAGGTTTTTGGTTGTGGTCATAAAGAATATCTCAGAATGAGACAGTAAACTGGGTGGGGGGAGCAGGATTCAAGCCAAAGCTGCCATAAAATATTTTGTTCGTTTCAAGCAGAGAATTAAATACAGAATATTAATAAATTCAAATCAGTTTTATTTAACTGAAGAGAGTGTAAGAATTTTTTCAGTTAGTAGTGTAAAGTATTATTAACATGGCTTCTTCTTTGTTGAATTTTAACAGGGATGTAGAAGATCCAGAATATAAACCAGCACCAGCAATGTTTAAGGATGACATAGAGGTACAGTTGGCACCAATTAATAGTTCCTGTTAACATCATTCACTTAGACACTTTAACACACGTTCGCTTGTAATGTAGTACTTCCATCTTTTTGTTGAGCAAATGATTACATTTTTTTCTATATTTCTCTAAATTGGTAAATCTTACTCCATGTGTTTCTGAAGTTGTCTGGGCGGGTGGGAATGGTAGGGAATTGTTGCACAGTTCTGCTGTATGCCTTGTTAGTCATTTATCCAAATAATTTGTTACTCTTGTTTTTTGTCATACTCAGAAATTGTTGTTAGATGTACATTTAACCTAAATCTCTAGAGAGAGCTGTATTTTAATAGTGCTTTACCTTTGGTTTTTTACAGGATGACGTTTCATCCCCAGGTGATCTTGTAATAGCAGATGGAGGTAAATCCATAAAACTTCAAATCTTGCGCCACTTGCTTTCGTGTTTAGAATTGTTTAATTCTTGTGATTCTTAATTAAAACGTAACGTAGAACCACAGACACAGTAATGATCAACTTCTTTATTTTTCCCATGACGTGGTTTTCATACAGATGGACAAATGATGGAAGGGGACAAAATCTATTGGCCCACTCAGTCTGCCTTAACAACGCGTCTGCGCCGCCTGATAACAGCATATCAACGGACGAGTAAAAACAGGCAGGCCCAGCAGATCCAGCCAACATTCCCAGTACAAACCAGTATGATGCAGCCTCCATACGAAGAAGCTGCACTAAACCCAAAGATGGCTGCTAAGATTGAAAGACAGCAAAGGTATGTGCAGCATGCAAATAGATTTTCAATCCGCCGGTATGTAAAAACTGGTAGAGGCAATAATAATGTGTGCAACAGCAAAGAAAATGACAGAATTTTACATCTTTTTCTTGCTGGTCAAGATGGACAAGAAGAGAAGAAGCTGACTTTTACAGAGTCGTGTCCACGTTTGGAGTGGTGTTTGACCCTGAAAGGGGACGGTTTGACTGGACCAAGTTTCGAGCGATGGCTCGGCTGCACAAGAAAACTGATGAGAGCTTGGAGAAGTACCTGTATGCATTTATGTCAATGTGCAGGAGGGTCTGTCGTCTCCCCTCTAAAGAAGGTGGGTGTGCATGTTTTTACTTTTTAAATTTGTGTTGTCAGTGCTTACCTTGAAAAAGTTTTTTTTTCTTTCATGTGTTGGAAGGTAAAAATGGGGGAGGAGGAATTAAGGAAACATGTTGACAATAAAATTGAAAGCTTATAATGGGGAGACAGATACCACGTGATTAGAGTTGTGTACTATATAGTACTGATTTGGTGGTTTTTGGCAGCTCCTCATTTTTTTGTTTTAACGCAGAACTCGTGGACCCAAACATTTTTATCCAGCCCATCACAGAGGAACGCGCTTCCCGGACTTTGTACCGCATCGAGCTCCTGCGGAAAGTGCGAGAACAGGCCCTCAGACACCCCCAGCTGTTTGAGCGACTAAAGCTGTGCCAGCCAAATCCAGACCTGCCTGTCTGGTGGGAATGTGGGACTCACGACAGGGATTTACTTATTGGAGCTGCTAAACATGGAGTTAGCAGGACAGATTACCATATTCTTCGTGATCCTGAACTCTCGTTTATGTCTGCCCAGAGGAACTATAATCAAAACAAAGTGGCTCTCTCGAGGACTTCTACTCCACTCTTGCACCAGTACCAGATGGCATTATCTGCTTCTCCTCTTACACCTCAGTCAAGACTGTCAGATGCTAAAGTGAATGCTTTTGAGGACACAAAAGCTAAAAATGAAAATCTGAAAGAGGACCCTCAGTCTTCTGAAGATGAATCTATGTCTACAGAGGAGACACAGACAATACTGAAATCTGAACCCCTGAGTCCCAAAAATGGCACCCCGATACAAATTACAGACCACAGACCTAGCGTGAAGGCTGAGACTGACAGGCGCATGGTGGCAGCAAGGACAGAGCCTCTAACTCCAAACCCAGCTTCCAAAAAACAGAGAGTCAGAAAAAGGGGCTCTGACTCCAGCTCTGACTCAGACTCTGACTCAGATAGATCATCCTGTTCTTCCAGGTCATCATCTTCATCCTCTTCGTCTTCCTCATCTTGTTCACACTCTAGATCTGGCTCTAGCTCTTCTTCGTCTTCATCTTGTTCTTCAGCATCTTCATCCTCCTCCTCCTCGTCCTCATCATCATCGTCGTCGTCATCATCATCGTCTGAAGAGAGTGATAGTGATGAAGAGGAGGCACAGAAACGTGGTATGTGTGTAGTCTTACTTCTGCAGTATAACTCTTAACTGAACTAGTTTATGCTTAATGGAAAATTTCTAAAAAAGGCTATTAAGTCCCTTAGAAGTAAACTTCATTAAACATAAAGTAAATGTAAATAAATATATTTGCATGATTCTTCCAAGTGAGTTGGAAGAATTTCAGGAATAATGCCTTTTGTTTGCTTCATATCAGTGCCTTGAGTGAGGTACTCAGGATGTGTTGACTGGCTCCGTAAGCAATGTGCATGGGGTTCATGTGTGGGAGAGTGGAATGGGCAGCATTTTCTGGAAATATATTGTGTGTGTGTGTGTGTGTATGTATTCCCTCCTATGTTTCTTTTTTTTTTCTTAACAGATTCTTTAGGTTTCCCTGTTTGTTTTTTCCACCCTTACTCACCTGTCTTTGTAGCTTCCTCATTGTTCTTTCATGAAACCTGCAAGCTTCCTTCTGTCCAAACTCGAGTCATGTCAGCTGCTTTCTCTTATGTACTGGAGGTGCCCAAACAATGTTCTTGCACAGAAAATTTTCGAACACTTAAAAACTTTTCAAAAAATTTGCTTAAAAAAAACCTGCTTAGGCAAGGCTGAGATGACTGCAGCACATAAAGCCGTGTAACACAGAGACACAGTGGAAGCTTTAAACTAGAAGCAAAAACCTCTGATAAAGTGATTTAAAGTTTTTAATAACCCAGCCATTCATTATTTAATATGCTACTTACTTTGCTGCTGTGAATTGGCCTCTGCTTCCCCACTGAAACTCAAAATGTGGAACGATTTCTCTAATGTGTGATACAAGTGGTAATAGAGAAGGGAAGAAAATGAAGATAGGCAGCGGGATTATAGCATAAATAAAGAACAGATTTCCCCCCCCCCCCCAATACCTTAAGGAAAAAGGCATCAGATAGATCTTCTTGTCCATGGAAATGACAAATGGAAACCGTGGGTTAATTGACTGGGGAAATGATTACTGGGCAAGTAAAATGCCACTTAAAGAAAATTGCTAATAATGCTGCTGCCTGTGGCAGGGAAAGGATGTTTTCAGAGGAAACGGTTGTATGCAAACAGTAAAACAATGACAACAGAGCTTATGTAACATAAATATTCACATAGATTGCGGATACCGTAAGTGTGTTACAAGCCCAAATATTAGGCTTGTTTTGTGCCAGCCCAGTCTGTTTAGGCAAGTAATCCTGTCTTCCTCAGACTGCAGAATGCCATAAATCAGTTGGCCTTCCTGTCTTGGGGTTTTTTCCTTGCGATTTCAGGTTTTGTTTCATTGGTTGTACACTGGCAATGACCCTTTGGCATACTTTCCACATTTGAAGCCTTTCTGAAGGGAGTGCTGGATTCCATCAGATGACTCAGTACAGAGCTATTGTTAAGGACAAACTTGATTTCTGTAGAGCTTCCCCTCTTACT
Organism: Petroica traversi; assembly: GCA_025920805.1. Lineage (NCBI taxonomy): Eukaryota > Metazoa > Chordata > Aves > Passeriformes > Petroicidae > Petroica > Petroica traversi. Next base: position 8,466,440 of record JAHLSL010000036.1, on the reverse strand, counting down.
CCTTGTGCTGGTGTAGTAGTTACTTTTTCAGGCAACACTTTGTTGTTGTTTCAGGTTGTTTCCCCATGTCATAGTGGAACTTCTGTTGCTATCTGGATGGAGGCAAAAGTGAAAAAGTGAATGATGAGAGAAATACAAGAAAGTCAGAGGACATACTGGAAAGATAATAGGAAAAAATCCTCAGTGATTAAAAATTGAACAATTGAATTATGCAGGCACACATGTTCAAGACATGGAACATGCAGTAAATTAAATGGGCTGTTCATTAAAATACTCTCCTAATAGATGTGGTATGTGCTGATGATAGGCACCTTTGATTTCTGTTTAATTCTATATTTAAGTGAATGTTGGCTTACGAAGGAAATATGTTAATTGAAGACTGTTAGATTACTCTGAGGTGTGTTTGTCTCCAAATAGCTGAATGTTCAACAACTTAAGCTCTGACATACTAACAGGAATACATGTGGAATTTACATCCCTAGAAAAGGATCAGCCAGAAAAACCTAAGAGATTAATTCTTCAGTTGAATTTTGTGTTTGGACTTTCTCTGAACATTGTTGTCTGTTTTGTTCACCTGAACCTGTTTCAGTGAGCATTTAACTTTGTTACAGCATAATGATTTTGATGGTTTTATTTAGCAGAAGGAACTCCACATATAAAAGCCTATGATGAAGAGAGTGTGGCCTCTCTGAGCACCACACAGGATGAGACACAAGACAGTTTCCAGATGAACAATGGGACACCAAATTCTGGTTATCTCCTACAAGGTGGATACATGTTGGCTGCATCCTACTGGCCAAAGGCAAGTTTATAATGCAGCTTTGAAAAACAAAGTAGTAGTTGAAGGTGGGCTCTGACATGAGTATTCCATTAAATATGTTAAAACCATGAAGCAGGGGAAATAGCTGTAGGATTTGAATTTCAGGACCTTTTAGTTGTTGTTACGTTGGCTCCTGAAACATGCATTTAAATCCAGTTACTTTTCATGATTTTTGAAGGGGAGCATAACTTCCATGTCACAGGCCTTGGCACATTGTGAAAAATGATGAAGTGTAAAAAGTTGACTTACATCAAATATAGGGGAGAGTCTTGAACTCAGAAATAACTGTTTGCTTACAGAACTTGTAGTTTAGGAGTCGCAAGTTTTATTTGACAAAAACCTGTTAAATTATTAGAAAAATCCAGTAGTTCCTGGAGTCTTTATGTAATAGCTGTGTTTATTGGAATTTGAGAACTGTGTATTGCGGAAGTGTGTGAAGTGTTACCTGTTTGTGATATCTGAAGGATGGGAATGAGGAATAACATAGTTTTGGAAGCTAAAAGGAGACATGAATAATAGCCTGTAGATTTAGTTTTATAAATTTTATTTGCTGTATGTGATGGTGCTGCTCACAGGTTCAGATCCTGCTAGCAGTGAGTCAGAGCCACACGTACAAATACTGCTTTAGTAGTTCCGTATCTTTCCAGGGAGATAGTGTGCTTCACACATCTGCCAGACCCTGTACAGATGAGAGAAATTGCATATTTGTTTACAGTACATAGTGAAATTAAGTGCAGAAATGCTTTCACAAACTTTCAGAGAATCAGTACAAATTCAGGAGCTTCAAAATCTTCAAATCCAAGTCCGGTGATAAAAATGTTATCGTATCTCTTCTCTGTGGAATTAAGAGCTAATACATAAGTCTTAACAGTGTTGGTAAGCATTGGTGTTACAAAATGATTTTCTCTGTTTCTCAGGATCGAGTTATGATTAACAGACTGGACAGCATTTGTCAGACAGTGTTGAAAGGTAAATGGCCTTCAGCCCGAAGGAGCTACGACAGCCCCACAGTGGCATCGTTCTACACCACCAAACTGCTGGACAGCTCAGGGGCAGCTGCAGAGTACAGCGAGCCCACTGCACCCACACCCCCTCTTGCAGCTGTAAAAGAAGAATATGACCAATCACCCCAGCTGTCAAAGGTGAAGAAGCATGTACGAGAAAAGGAGTTTACAGTGAAAATCAATGACGTATGTTTATTTTTATTGCCCTAGGACCTGGTTGCGATTGCGGTGTGCGGCATGCTTTACCTGCAAGTGGCTGCCTGCTCTCACTCTCACTTCCTTCACACACTTGTTTGTGGGTATTTGGGTCTGCTGCTTCTGGGCACTGAGTGTTTGGGGTTTGGGTTTGGTTTTTTTTGGGGAGGGGGTTTTTTTGTGGGTTTGTTTTTTTTGGTTTTTTTAATTTGCATAAGCCACTGGAAGAAATCATTATTTTTTTTTCCCTGAAATGAATTTTTGCCATGCTGATGCTTCCTCAGACAGCTTGTTTTATGCTGTTTCTAACAAATCTGGTTAGTATAAATAAGGTATTTCTGCAGTTCATTTTAAACATTTTAACAAGCACTTTATTATTTCATGGTCTTTTAGAAGATTGCAGGCAAATTTCCTGGTTTTAATGCAGGCTAGAAGCTTCAAACGTTTTGTTTATCTGTAGTTTGAGACCTCTTTGTATAACATAAACATATATGCCTATTTACTCTTGAAGCTGGGTCTAGGACTGGATTCACGAGGTAAACACCTTACCAGTGTCTGGATTTTTCAGTTCATAAGAAATTTCTGTTCAAATTTTGGTTTTACATGGAAAAGCAAGTTTGTATTATGTCTAACACAATGTTTTCATTCTTTCTCAATTCTTCTGGAGTAACTGTATGTGAAAACCCTGATTATGAAGTATTTATTTCTGCTTCAGCAGAAGCTCTTCTAACCCTGGCATTTATTTAACAGGAAGGTGGTTTGAAATTGACTTTTCAGAAGCAGGGACTGTCTCAGAAAAGGCCATTTGAAAGCGAGGAGGGTGCATTGGGTCAGCAGCAATATCTGGCTCGGCTACGTGAACTCCAGAATGCTTCAGAAACCAGCCTTGTCAACTTCCCAAAATCACTTCCCAAATCAGGTACATAAAATATCAGAGAGCAGAAGGGTAATCTGGTATTAAATCTTCTGGGTTCTTCTGTTGTGCTCTGTGAATTGGCAGTGGAGAGAGATGTTTGCAGTGTTGTTCTAAACTGCAGTCTGCAGAAATTCTCTCCAGTGGGGAGACACTCTCCTGTTTGGAGGACCTGGTAGTTTATCACAGTGTTAATCACAGTAATGTTCATTTGTGGTGCCTTTATACACTGTAAACCCCCTCCAAAGAGGATTTTGATAATTTTTAAGTGCATCATTGTATACTGACAGTAGTCAGTTTAACTCAGAGCTTAATGTGGCTACTTTGTAAGTAAAGATGAAGAGTTGCAGATTTATGCCTCTGCCAATTTGTACTCTTCATAATCTTTTGTGTCTCATGTAAAGAGACACTGCAGGACAATAATCTAGAATGAATTTTTGATTTATAGCCAAAAACTTAAAACTTGTTTCATAATAAAATAACAGTAGGTATACTCTGACAAATAAAAATTATCCTGAAGTAAGGAGTTAATATTTGGATTAAAATACTTGAAATTATTAGAAATAGGTGCTTAATTTAGACCAGCTTCTGCTTAAATTTTGCAACATACCACTAAGGTCTTGCTAAGGATTTATTTAAGATGTCTGCCTCTCTGTCTATGTGATGTCAATCGTTTTCAAGAGCTATCATCCCTGTGCAGATTAATTTGGAAAGGTGAAGGGGCAGTAATGAAAGTTTTGTAGTAAAGTGGCTTTCAGCGCCTGATATTCATGATGCTTTAAACACTTATAAAACAAAGAGCAATTTATCTTAGCTGTTACATGTAGAAATTATATGCACTCACACTGTTTCATGTTTCTCTTTATAAACAAGCATCTGACACAAGTTTTATTGCATATTTTATTAGGTACTTCCAGTCACTTAACAGCCAGTGCCAATGGAGTCATAGTTGACAGCCAGCCTGTAGTCAAAAAGAGACGAGGAAGAAGGAAGAACGTGGAGGGGGTTGATGTCCTCTTTATGAATAGAAATAAACAGCCTAACCATGTAAGTAAACTTGCTTTTGTATCCAAAAGACAAGATCATAATTATTGTTACTGCCTTAACTGAGCATAACCAACTGTCCTGTTTAACCAAAACCTGTAGTCAAAACTTTTGTGTTTGGGATTTTTTTTGTTGATAGTTTATGATTACTCAGATGAGAACTGGTGGAGGGTCAGTAAATATAGATATATACAATATTGATAACTATTTTAAAAATGTAACTTTAATTCTGATGAACTTCAGCAATATATTATGAAAAATGTGTGGCTTGACATAGCAACGCTTTCTGGCTTGCTTTCCTGGAACATCTGTTGTGGGACCTAACTGGGCCATGACTTGAAGGGATTTCTGTGGCATGAGCAGTGCCCAAGTCCTTGAGTGTGATCTGCACAACTTCGCTTTTATTGACTCGTACATTAAATAATTGTGATGGTTTGTTTTCAGTGCAGAAAGTTAGATGTTTTTCATTTCTCCAGGTTAATCCAGGTATTAACTCCTGCCAGGTTACTGCAGGAATAAACCCAGCACTCACTTACACGCAGTCCCAAGGCATGCTTGACGCAGAGAGTCCAGTTCCTGTTATTAACCTAAAAGATGGAACAAGGCTTGCAGGTGATGATGCTCCCAAAAGAAAAGATTTAGAAAGGTGGCTTAAAGAACATCCTGGATATGTTGAAGATTCAGGAGCTTGTATTCCTGTGAGTATTTTTTTCACCTCTCCCTAGCTAAATAGTGAAATATTCCACATATGATGTATTTGGGTTTGTGTTCTATGTTAGAGAGAATTATCTCTGTATTCTTCTGTTCCACTTAGGAAAAGGAAAATGTCAATTTCTTGTTACAGTGTGAGATCTGCCAGCCTTCCTTTTGTCTCACAAATGTGGTTGCAAACAAAAGCAATACTGACTCAAGACATTTGATCTTTGCATTATTGCACTTACAATTTAAAAAATTATCTAGGATTAGAAAACTCAATATTACCATGATACTGATAATGGGAGCTGAAAATGTGTAACAGTGTATTTAGTGATGTGCAAGAGGATTAACGACTTTCCTGTGGGGTGTATTTCATACCTCCATTACAGTGCTATGCTAGTGATGTTCGTTTGGGTATGATCTTCTATACTGTTACTTCTGAATTTGAGGTTTGTTAATGTTGAGCAGAATGTAAGAAAATCATGTGTGTGACTTGGAACAACCTTACTTCTCCATGAAGATGCTATAATACAAAACAGCAGCAATCCCCCAGACAGTTAAAGCACTGTTAAAAACTGAAAAATTAGTAAAGCAAGGGGCAGAGGCATCAGAGAGATGATGTAGTGCTGTTAACTGGGCTCCTTATTAAATGATTGTGATTAGTGAATAGGTATTGTTACTAAAATATTTCTGAAGTTGAAGTTGACTTCAAATTAATGCCTAACTCAAGAGAATGCACAGGAATTTTACTGTTTTTAAAGCAGTTATATCAGGCAGATAATTGGCTTTCTAATTCCTTTATAACAGAGGATGCAGCTGCACGATGGCAGGCCCAAACAAAAAAGGCACCGTTGTCGAAACCCAAATAAACTGGATGTCAACAGTTTAACTGGTGAAGAACGTGTTCAGCTCATAAATAGAAGAAATGCAAGAAAGGTATTCATGATACTGTTCCTATTCTGATACTCCCCAATGAAAAGTTACTCCAGATGAAGAACTTGATATACTACACTTGCTAAAGTTTTCCCAATATACAAATGAAAGGTTTTTGTTTTAAAGTTTTTGCACAAAACAAAAAAGTAAATTACAATCTTCTAGTAAGTGTTTTGCAACTAGGAAAAGGTAGAAATTAATCCCATGGTTTATGTTCAGATCGAACTGAACACTTGATATGGTGCAGTGTTTGTGCCATAGACTCAGACAGAGGCAGGGTCACTAAAACACGTGTTCAAAGTACGTGAACTTTGTCAGAAGTTTGGAGTTTCTTGTAATCTTCTCACTGCTATTTTTGACACAACAAAAATTATATTGGTAGTATATCTGGCATACAAACTTGTCCGTTGGAATTGAGCGAACCCTGTGTACTGGATTACATTGCTTTTTACTTTTTTCAGTGATGTCTGGCATTTGCCCTTTATGAATCACCAGTAGGTACTGGCTGTCATTCACATTTCTAGGTGAAATGGTAGGGGAACAGGAGAATAAAAGGAGAAGGGTAATTCTTGTGTAAAAGCTCAGCAGTGGAAGATGTGAGAGCAGGTGTTAAATTGAATTTTTGGTACAGGTGAATCAAAGTTTGGGGACAGCACAGTGCATTTGAATAGGCTCTTGGAGAGGCTAAAGACAAAATTCAAAAAAAGCATGCAGAACATCACTGGTGTCTGTTGCAGATCTGACCAGATGTGTGAGATGCTGCCTTTGAATGTCAGTGTAGCACCAGAGCAGCAGTCCAGGGGGAATCTTTTTTACTGTGTCCATGTATGGAGTGTTTTCCCTTTCCCCTCTGGTACTGCCAGCTTCTCTTTTTGTTAGAGCAGCTGCAAGGGAAGCAGGATTGGGTTTTTTGTACTCTGCTATATTAAGGTCAGGAGCTCTGTCCATCTGTGTAGGAGAGCAAGGCAGAATTGGAGTCTTTAATCTCTTCAGTGAATTGAGACAGCAGCATGTTCTCTAAAGGGGAATCAGAATGGTTGTGAGTCTTGTGAAACTTGGATCTGTGGCTCCTCAAAAGCTGTGCCCTGAGGGGTCTTGTCAAAGCTGAGGATCAAGGAGTGAGGAGAGATCTGATCTTTGTTTACTGTGAAAACCTGTGTTTTCATGATGGCTTTTTCCTCCTCAAATTTCAACTCCATAGTTGGCACTTGGAAACTATTAATTTCAGTTTTTTCACTTATAAGTTGTCTCCAGCTTCTCTGCATCACCAAACTCATTTTTTTCTCATTTTCTTTTTTAGTTCTTTAACACTTTGAGTAGCAGGGAGTGAGGGACCAAAGGTAGCCTAGAAAATATGAGTTTAAGTTGCAGTTTATAGAGAAAGTTAAGCAGAAACTGGAATTTTTTCCTTTTTTCTTTCTCAATCTGAGTAATACCTCTCATTAATTTAAAAGCTTAGTTTCCTGCTTATATGCTTTTATTAGGATATGCTGTTTAGCAATTTTAACTTTGCCTTTTTTGAGTGAAAAAAATCTCAAGAACTTACTTCATGATGGCAGAAGTATTTTTAGAAGTTGACTGAGATGAGAGAGAGTAATACTTCTTGATAATAGTTGAACCACTGTTCTCTGTTCATGTGGTTGCTCTTCTGTTCATTGCATGTCTAAACAAACATGGAATATTAAGCATCAGTGGGACTGTCAAATATTGAGGTGTCAAACTGAGTTTAATAGATGAGTTTGAGTTTAGTAGATTTAGAACAAATCATGTGCACATCTGACACCAGGAGTCAGTCAAAAGTTGTATCATGCCCTGTGATAATTTGAAGTGAGGCTTTATTTGTACTTTGTTATTTAAAAGGTAAAAATGAAACAGTGTCAGGTATTAATGTTGCCTTTTTATCTTAGTAGTTGTCACATACTCAC
>JAHLSL010000036.1:8414577-8448910 GCA_025920805.1 Petroica traversi | reverse complement strand
CGGTGCTGCGGGGCCGGGGCCGCCCGTGCGGGAAGGAGGAGCCCCGCTCCGACAGCGCCTGTGTCACACCGCACTCGGGCTGCGATGCTCGGCAGTCTGCCTTGCCTTGCATTGCCCTGCTCTGCCCTGCCTTGCCTTGCCTTGCCTTGCTGCCCTGCCTTGCCGTTCTCCCCAAGGTGTGCCATCACCCGGCCCCGCGACATCGCAGAACCCCACAGAACCACAGCTGCGAATTCAGTTTGGCCCCTTGTTTTACCCGTCCTTTCCCACTGAAGTGTTACTGTTTGATCAAAGAGGAAGAATAAAATTTCAAGTGCGCATTAGAATAATTTCTGTCTTTAGGTACCAGACTGAATAATTGTTCTGCTGTGTAATACAGAGCACAATAGAAGCAATGTTTTTCTTTTCCTACTGTCTTTTCATGGCAGAGGAATGTTTTGGAAGCAAGAACCTTTTCCTCTTTTTGCCTTTATTCTTTTAAATCCGAGCAGTACAAAACGCTGTAGTAGAACAACGCTAAAAATATATTTTCATATACTCAAAGTATATTTCACACCTTGAGTCAAATGTGAAATATATGATGGTAACTAGTAATTTTATTTTTGATGCAGTTCAGTGTCAATATAGCACCTGTTTTGTTGCAGTTAAAACCTAAAGCACAACAGAACTTTGAAACAGCAAATCAAGTTTCTCACTGGTTAACTTCATCTGTTCAGGACACAGTTCTTTTCCCCAGTGTCGGGGTAGCTGAAAAGCATGTTTTTCTTTTCCGTGAAGTTTTTTAGATGCCTGATGTTTTGATTCACAGGGAAATGACATGCATTGGCTGGCTTGTGCCTTGTATGTGGCTTGCAGGAAAGCAATTCCAACTGTGAGCAGAGGAACAGCGGAAGGAAATTACGTATCCTTAACCAGAATCCTGCGCTGCTCAGACCAAAGGTAACCTTTATTCTTGCTCATTTTAAAACACTTACAAAATCTCAGAGAGTGCACATCACCTTGTGGAATTGGAAACAGAGACTAAAAGCTAAATGTGTTTCTTGTTTCCTGCTTTTGAAGATAGACTTTATATCACTGGAATGTTTGTGTTATAGCTCACTGCCACAGAAGTAGGGCAGCTCCTTTGGCTCAGTACTATGTTCATAAAAACACTGCTTTTCAAAACAAGAGATTGACTTCCTTCACTCAAAGGAGAAAGAATTCAGTCACTGAAGAACAGTCAGTTTTTGGGGTGTGCAAACTGCGAACTTCTCACATGAGAAAACATTTTTAGTTTGCTATGAAAATACCACACAATTTATTTCCATTTTTGTATAAAAAAGCTTTGCTTTTCACCTGTTTTTGCTGAAGTCCCTAAATGAGGTCAGAATCAGATGAACAAGTTTGTGTCAAATGTTTATGCCCATAAAGTAATAAAGAAACACTTCTGAAACAATTTATTTATTAGCAATCTCATTTTTCCTAAAAATTCAGTCGATTGGCACAGATAAAAGAATGTTCTTAGTACTTTTTCGCCCATTTCCTCTACTGTTGAAGCATTGCCATTGGTTTAAACAATGCAAAGGTGTTTCTCTATAAAGTTTTGTTTTCCAAACCAAAAATTCAGATAAATTGTTTCTGTGATCTGGGCTATCAAGGACCTATAACACTGAAAAAGAAGGTGTAGGTAAGGAAGCAGAAAAGGAATTAAAGCCAGATTTCCAAAGTGCAACTTACTAAAACTTAAGAAGTTTTTTGTATTTTGTAGAATATTCTTAGCATTGTAGATGTCACAGGTTGTTTTATTTAATTTAATAAATTATTCAGAAACACGAGGCAAATCTGATTTCAGGATAATCTGACTGTTGGAGTTGATTTTGACTTAGTGAGGAGATGCCAGACCTGTGAGTACATAGTTAACATGGTTATCAGCCGGGGATCTAAAAATATTTCACGAGCTGTCTGAGCTCATCCATGTTTATGGGTGAAGGACTGGCTCTGAGTTCCTTGCTGTGTTTGCAGTGCCACCATTTCATCAGTAGTTTGGGCAGCAGAAATTGCACTTCTTTGAAAATGTAGAGTTTATTTCTGCAGGAGAAACAAACAGCCTTTCTGATCTAACCTGTTTGGTATTTCCAGCTTGATTGAGTTTTTTAACAAGATGAAGAAGTGGGAAGACATGGCAAATCTACCATCCCAGTTCAGAGAGAGAACTGAGAGATTAGAGAGAAACTTCACTGTTTCTGCAGTCATTTTTAAGAAGTATGAGCCCATTTTTCAGGACATTTTCAGGTATCCTCAAGAAGATCAACCTCGACAACAGAGAGGAAGAAAACAGAGGTGCATTCTGTTAATAGCATACTGATTTTAGAGCATTACTTTAGTGAAAATATAATGAAGTTGCTTGGTTTAGTTGTATTTTGACTGTATTTTCATAGTTGTTGTTTATATTATCAGAGTTGGTTTGTCCTTGCTTGCGGTAAATATTTATTTTCTTTTTCAGTTTCAGAGCTGACGGGGCAGGAAATCTCCAAGCTGCTGAGTTTCTGATGATTTGGGGGGTGGGGGAGAGGGGAGAGATTTCAGTCACCCTGTAGGCAAGGGAAGCACTGGTACTGCAAGGATGGGAAAGATGGAATTTGATCTTTTTATGATCTGCCTTGGCTTTAATAACTCATCGTGCAGCTCAGTCTGTTCCACTGCCCAGTAGCTCCCATGGATTTGTTCATAGGTGCAGATCTTGTGGGCTATTACTTTGTAGTGCAGGCTTTGTTTCTTTGTTACTGTTTGGATTAGGAGTGCTGTGTAATTGAACTTGCAGGCTGAGACTGGGGTTCCAGTTGTGCCTATACTACTAAACCTCTTTTAGGTTTTGTGCATCTTTCTGTATTTCCTTTAGGGTTTTGTGAGAAGGGTGCAAGATTTTAGCCACACTGTAGTAAAGTTTAGTTTTCTCTTTGAATTAGTGACTGTTGCATGATGTTTTATCAGTTTTGATTCATTGATCTCACTGTCTTCTTGCTGTATTTTTCTCCAAAAGACGACAACCGTGTACTGTGACTGAAGTTTTCCAGTTTTGTTGGGTGCTGTTTGTTCATGCAAAAGGTAAGAGATCTGAAAGGGATTAAATACAATAGACATGGTTATAGTAGTCATTATTTTAAATCAGACCTTAAAAAAAGAACAGGTTCAGTGTACATATAACCTTTAAGAGCAGCCTTAAAGCTTATTAGTATGGTAGAAAATTTCAGATGTTTTTCTTGATAATGACTGTTGGGAGAAAAAGGAATGAACAGGTTTAAATCCTCATTTTAGGTTTCAGTTTTTCAGTCTCAGCACAAATAGTCTAAAACCTTTCCTCATCAAGCCCATGTCTTAAAGGGTTTCCACATCCCTAGGCCTTGTTTCAAGTCCTGCTTTGAAGAGTGTTCACTGTGGGTGATGTGTAAGGAAGGTTGTGCTTTGAGGAGAGTAAGGACAGGATTGATATTCCACATGGAAGGAGCATCATTGCAGGGTCAGATCCACTGATAATGTCCAGTAACTTGATACTGCTGCACTGAGCACTGTATCGTGTGAAGAAAATGCCTTTTTGTAAGGCTGCAAATTTCACCTTAACTGGGCAAGAGAAGTCTCCTGAACACATATATTGCTTTCAACCCTGAAACACAGCATGATTGTCATCCACTGAGCCCAAAGCAGAGTTAGTACTGAGCTTATTTCCAGCCAGTCAGGACTTCACTTCCCAGCACAGGCAGGCAGCTGAGAGAATAAGTAGGCCAGTCTGGAAAATCACAGATTTTCCTTTTCCCTTCTGTTAAGTCACCACTTCTGTGGGAAGATTGGATGCTTGACAAGGTAGAGAGTGACTTCATGGGTCTCTTGTTGCTAAGTTATTGATTAATATGTTTGAGTAACTGCATCACTGACTATATATTAATTGACTGCATGTTAATTACAAGCAGTTGGGAACATACTAACTAACCCTGTGGAGAATACCATGTTGATAACACAGCCAATTGAACTTAACCAGAAAAAGAAAAAACTACAGTAGATAGAATCTGTAAAGTTACTGAATGATTGTTAAAGTGTGGCAGCACAAAAATGGAAACTGAATATTGACTGTTAATGCACGAGGTGTTGTGTGAGGTTTGTGCTGTGTGTTTTGGGGGTGGGCAGTAAATCCTTATCACAGCAACCACACATCAGTGGCAGGCCCAGGCTTGTCTGCTCCATTGCCTTCAGTTTGTGCTCTGCACTCTGAGGGAGCCCCTTGTTCCATGGAACTGCACTTCTGGCACACTGTTTGTGAGAATTGCTCTTTAAACTCTTTCATTTCTTTCTTTAAAATTGATGGGGAAAAAAATCACTGCTGCACTGTGATAACTGTTTTTATTATTTGGTATGAGGTTGTGAAAGGAAGCCTTGTGTGAAATGTCAGCAACAAAAAATTATTATGGAACTGCTGGTACTGTGAAATTGTATTTATTTTTGTGCTGACAGTAATGATTGTCATTGTAGTTGTCATGGTTCTGAAACTGAATTGGTGTTATGTCAGCTACTTTGAGAATTTTATTGATTAAAGTTTTGCTAACAGTATTTAGGACTTTTATTGCTTTTCTGTGAACCTTTAATGATTTGGAAATAACTGATAAATGGGTTAAGGTAATTAAAATTTCATCTAGGGTTCATTATTTTAAATAGTTTAAATTATCTGCATTGAAATTATTTTTCTTCCAACAAACATGGAACCAGAAAATAACATAAATTTGAACAAACTGGTATTTTACTGGTAAAAAGATAACAGCATGATTGATAAAAATTCTCTAATCATATATCCCTTTTGATGTATTCTGAGTGAGTTTATGAGAGATTTCTTCAAGAATTTAAACCTGTTCTTCTGAGTGGGCTCAACTAAGTGATTTGGAGCTTCCCTGAGAAAAAAGGGGAGAGTGGGAAGAGTGGAAGAGTTATTAGTATTTAAGGAGTAATAGAAACATCATGCCGTGCATAAAAAATAATGGAATTGTGATTTATGTTATTGATTAATTGTATGTTTTACATAACTGTTTTTAGCTATGGCCACGCATCTACAGGAATATCATAAACATAAATGAGTTCAGTAAAGACAGACTAACAACTCTGATTGTAATATTTGTGAAAGGTGTTGAAAGAGTGAAGAGGTTACAAGGACTCTTTTCTGAGGAGGGTAATGGATAAAAAATACCTAAAAACCTAAGTCAGAGATAGGCACATTTTAGCTCTTCTGTAAAGCACAAGAGCAATAAAGTTACATTTATTACTGTTATAATTAGCATGCCCGCCCCCAGCAAAATTTTTGTAAGACAACAGATTGTTAAAAAAAACCCCTGACTTTGAGATAAGTACAGGTTTGTTCTGGGAGTGAGGGGCTGGGCTAAAGGAGGGAGCAGTTTCCAGGCCGTCTGAAAACCCTTGCTAAAGTTATCATTATTTGCAACTGTTTACAGCAATGCAGAGTTGGGGAAAAGGGGAGAAGTTGAGTCTCAAAACGTGTTCTACCCCTCCTTGGCCTTCAGAGCAGGATTTGCTTTGGGCAGGTGCAGTGGGAATCCAGTGAAGGATGTGGCTCTGCCAAGAAGTGGGATTGGTGCTGCCAGGGTTATGGAAACAAATTTTTCTTCTTGAGGCAGTTTGCATTATACAGTTTGTGCTGCTTCAAGTTATTTATGCACTGGTTAATGAGATTATGAGAGAGCAGCAACAGCTTATTTATCGACATTTTGGTATGGTTTGATTTCAAAACAGCACAATGTGTTTGAGTTCCTTCACAATTGCTGTTGCTTCTGACAAAATATTTTACTTTTATATTTGTTTTATGTTATTAAGTGTGAGTCTGCTTTGCTGCTTATGTTGCTATCCAGGTACTTATGGTCACCAAAGGCTGTGTTTCCAAGATTCCAATATTGATTGTAGTACAAACATCAACAGTCTCTTGGTTAAAAAATACTTAAATCCCTGCTAATTTTATGTCTTACGTTTTTCTAATATTGCAGGAAATTTTCCTATGATCAGTGATGACTTGGTCAATTCCTACCATCTCTTGCTATGTGCTTTGGATCTCGTGTATGGAAATGCTCTGCAGTGTCCTAACCGTAAAGAACTCCTGAATCCTAATTTTAAGGGTATGTTGAAAAAAAAAAAGTTGATTTGAAATACATGAGAATTAATATTTTCTGTATCTAGCTACACAGTTCCATTTCTATTAATGTAGTATGTAATAACAGACTAGTGAATTTTGTCAGTAATACAGTAAATCAAGAATTTGTTGTACTGTGGAAATACCCTTGAAGGAAGTTCCAGAGTAGTACTTGCAGATAATTAGGGTTTCATGTCAGTGGAAAAAGTGCATAAGGACACAGCCATCACTGGGCACAGCAAGACTGGGATGTTCCTGTGATGCAGCAGTTCAGAAAGAGCTGGGGCTCAAACAGGAGATTTGTTTTTCTCTCATTTCTGGATTGCTGCAGTTCTCTTTCTAAAGAGAATCGATAACCACAAATTCAAAGGAATGGTGAGACGTCTCCATTGAATTTCTGATGTAGCTCTTCCCAGGCTTGCACTTCATTTTCAGTATTGGCCTTCACTTGTAGTGCTTCAGATGTGACCTGGGACCACTATCTTAAACAAAGACTGTAGTTCACAAGTATTTAACTTCTTCCTATTAGAATTGATGTATGTAATTTTTATCATTCAGTTACTAATGTTTTTAAATCTCTAACTCAAAATTTGCTTTTGATAACATTATCCAGTTGAGTGGGCATTAAATAATTAGCAGTCCTTTCAAGAGAACTAATTAGTTTGCTGTTTTAATTTCATACTACCTTGACTACAGAGCATAGAATTTAGTTTTAATCAGAAAGAAGGATATGGATTTGCAAAATTAAATCATGCAATATTCTGAATTGTAGGTCTACCTGAAGACTTCCATAGTAAGGATTATAAAGTATCATCTGATCCTCCCTGCATCATTGAAAAACTGTGTTCTTTACATTATGGATTAGTTTTAGAAGCAAAAGGTATAAAGGAACATTTTTGGAAGCCATATATTCGGAAGCTTTTTGACAAAAAGGTTGGTAAATTTGTAATGTAGAAAAATCTCTCCTTCCTTGTTACCTTCAAAACCTTTACAAGAAATGAAATGCCCATCCTTTATACTTAAATGTCTTACAGCTTTTAAAAGGAAAAGATGAAAATCTGACTGGATTTCTGGATCCTGGGAACTTTGGAGATAGTGTGTAAGTCCCTGTTTGTGGTCTGGTTTGCTGGAGTGTCCCTCTGCAGCCCAGCTGCATTTGTTACCTGATCTGAGCACTGGTAACAGCCATGCCTTGTGTGTTTAATGATGTCCATCCAGCACTGCCTTCCTGTTCCTGGTAGTGCTGGGGGCTGAGGCCTGCTTGAAAGAGGAATGATGCTCAGGATGCTGTTACCTGATGTTTGCTTTTATTATGCTTCTTGTTCCTGGATTTTTTTTGGTGTGTATTAGAGTTATTATGAAAAAGCTGTGGAGCATATTGAGTAGGAAGTGGGAGGGAAAAAGTATCTTTTGGTGGTGTTTAGAGATGTTTATGGGTGTGAATGACTTTCTTTTAACAATATAAAAATGGTCCAGTGTAGTTTAGGATATGATGCAGAACTGTGTTCAGTGTTTGAGCAGGTGAAGGAAGCAGTCTGAATCAAGGGGTTTGTCTGTGTTTCCTTTCTGCTGCAGCAAAGCCATCAACAAGGCCTATGAGGAGTACGTGCTGTCAGTGGGGAATCTCGATGAGCGAATATTCCTCGGCGAGGATGCAGATGAAGAAATTGGAACTCTCACGAGATGCTTAAACACACCTTCAGGAATGGAAACAGCTGAAAGGGTGCAAGTGAAGCATAATTTGCAGCAGCATTTTGACAGGGTGAGTATGGAACAGTCTGTGTTGCTGTTCTCGTATGCCACCTCTCCTGGCAGCCTGTGGAGACAGAAATAAAACACAACGCACCTAGGAGCATGGGGACAAAATGGGAGGAGTATTGGGAGCTGGACTTCATGGTGAAGAATGCTATATATTTGTTAAAAGAAGTTACTGGGTGGTTAGGTGATTAGAAGGAACATTGATTTTGCTCTCTGATTATTGAAGGGATAGCCTTATGTTACATTATTTTAATGTGATGGCTTGATCTGATGCGAATAAACTAAAATGCTGATCAGAAGGGCTTCGCATATTAAAGGTTAAACCTGCTGAAAAGAAACCCTGGCTCTGTACATTCTTGCTATGAGCTACAGCTACCTTTGTTACTTGGGCTAGGAAGGGACTGCTGAGGTTTGGGGGGGGATTTTTAGATTGGTATAAATGTTTCACACTTGAAATCCAGCATCTGTGCATTTCAGCATAGGTCACACCCCCTCAGTTCATACAGAACTGTTTGATACGAACATCTGAGCAACACAGACAAATTCTTCATTGCTGGCTTTCCTGAGTCATGCTCTGGTTTGGGCTGTTTGATTAGGAGTGGTTTTTTTTCCCGTAACACAGAGTAAGATTTCTGCAGATTGATGTTTCTAGGTTATGACCTTTATCAAAGTTTATAACAGTGTGCATATGTGTATGTGGTTATGTTTTTATTTCCAGTCCAAATCACTGAGGATCACAACCCCCCCTCACTGGCCGCAAGTACATTAAAGAGAGCAACCCATATGTGACACCTGTTTCCATAGCAACCTACAGCCTGAGCCGCCTGCACACCATGCTGGCAGGGCTGAAGAATGCCCCCAGTGAAAATCTGGAGCAAATACTCAGGTAAATTTCATGTTTTGCCAAATAATCCTGTTTTCTATTCTAGTTTTAATAACAAACATTAATGCTGAACAGTGTAATTTAAAATGTGAGCCAGTCTTTTACTACTGGAGTAAAATGGAATCCAGAGAGACATTTACATTTCAAAGGACTGCTCTCTTTATTTAGACTCATCTGTCCTTAGAGATGGATGAACATCCACCATTTAAAATACAGCAGTTCTGAGCTTCTCTAACCACAAGTTGCCAGTATAAAATTTTCAATACTTTTCTTCCTGCTTAACAAATGGCCCTGCCTAGGAAATCACTCCATACTGCAGGAGATGCAAACCAAACCTGATTCTCCATGTGGATAAACTGTTTTGCAGTTAGACGCATTTGGATCTGTTTGTATTGCTGTGCAATATATTTACACTTTTACATTTTCAACATATAAAAATAGGAGGGTTTTGATCTTAGTAGAAAGAGTATATTGAAAATGTTTAGTTTCTATTTTCAGGTCATGTTCCAGAGATCCTTCTCAATCCATTGCAAACAGAATAAAAGAAATGCATGAAGTGTACTGTCAGAGCACTCAGACTGAAGGAGAATACAGTAATTTTTCCAAAGGTGGGAAACATTTTGCTTATCCATTAGTTGCCTATAAACACATCCATCTCTTGTAACTAAGTTTTACATACAGGTTATGCTTTAGTCTTTTCTACTTCTCTTGCCTTTTCCTGTATTTCTAAGACATAGCAATTTTCAGTGCTGGTAAAATTTTATAATCAGCCTTCCTTGAATCACTGGAATTTATCATAATTTCAGCTTCAGAGAAGTGAAATGAAAAGCACTGTTAAGTGTATCACTTTTTAAAATATGAAAATATTAGTAATGACATGGATTTCTGTGGTTTTAAAGGAAAATCTGAGTAAGTGTAGTCTTTAAAAACCCAACAGCAGCTTTGGCTTATGTATGAGGATGGGTAGCACAGGTATTAAAATCCTGCTGGTATAAATGCAAGAACTTGATTTTCAAAGTTTTCTTGATATCTGAGGTGCCTGAAGATGGATTGAACATAAGGAAGATGCTCTTGACCGTGTTTCTTAATAAGGCCTTTCCTTTGTTCTTGTCAGCTTAGTTGCTTCAGTGCTTTTTGTCCTGAAAGTATTGTAGCCATAGCTGCATAGAAACCCACACACGCTACTGTTGCATCTCTGCATCTGAAGACGAAGAATACAATACTTTTTTATTGCATTTTACAATATTGCTTCTGTTTAAACTTCCTGCAGATGTTGCTAGTAAACATTTTCGTTGTGCTGAGACACTCTACTACAAGGTCTTGGAGTCAGTCATTGAGCAAGAGAGGAAGAGACTGGGAGACACTGACTTATCTGTAAGGAAAACTAATCAAAGGGTACCTCATTTTTAAAGTTGGCCCTGCAAAAAAAGAACACAGATGTAGAGCAGAATTGTCAGCTGTTTAAAATTAGGGTAAATCTCTGAGCAGAACCCTTTAAGTAGACCTGAATGGAAGAAAAAAGGTTCAAAAAATTGTGTTTGCAAACACAAAAATAGATTAATTTTTTAATGAATAAATATGGCTCATTTTGAATTCTGTCCTGACCCTTACAAAGTAGCTTCACTTCTTGAGAATCTTGCTGTTGAGACAATAAAAAGTGTTTTATTGTTCTGTAGTTACACTGTCAAATAAGCTTTAAAATTTGCAACTCTTGCAGGCTGTACTGGAACAAGATGTGTTTCACAGGTCTCTGCTGGCGTGTTGCCTGGAGATCATTACCTTTACATACAACCCACCTGGAAACTTCCCATTCGTCACTGAAATATTTGACATTCCAGTTTATCACTTTTACAAGGTAATGTGTTTGATAGCTAGAAATGCTTACAAAGTCATGAGCGCTCATTGACCTGTATGACAGCCTAGGATTGAGTCATCGTAATGCAGCCTTCATATTTCTAGTTGTCTCTTCTTCCTTCAAAGTCAAGTATTGGAATTAGATCTTTGTTTAAGAATGAATCTATGAAGCAAGTATATAATGTTGATCATAATTATTCACTGCACAGGTAATTGAGGTTTTCATTAGAGCAGAGGATGGCCTTTGTCGGGAAGTGGTAAAACACCTGAACCATATTGAAGAACAGATCCTGGAAAGTATGGCCTGGAAACGGGAATCGGTGCTGTGGGACAGGATCAAAGAGAATGAAAACAAAGTTCCTACTTGTGAAGAGGTGAGCACATCTTTCTGTGTTTTACGCAGTTTTCTTAGTCAGACAGATTGGCAGAGAGGGGACTTTGTATCCTGAAGGAGAGGCCTTACCAAGTGCAGTACCAGTTCCCCCATGGCAGCCATCAGTGCAGGGAAAGCAGTAAGTGCAGGTGCT
This sequence comes from Petroica traversi, assembly GCA_025920805.1. Lineage (NCBI taxonomy): Eukaryota > Metazoa > Chordata > Aves > Passeriformes > Petroicidae > Petroica > Petroica traversi. The sequence goes on along the minus strand of JAHLSL010000036.1, from coordinate 8,437,731 downwards.
CTGGCCTGGTCAGGGTCACTTCTGTGGAGACATCTGCAGCAGGGATGGGCAGCAGAGGTGACTCTCAGCACTTGTCACGAGCCCTATGGTGTCCAGCTCGGCAGGGCTGTGACCTTCGAGCGTCTGTAGCCTCAGGCAGCAGGACACACACTGACCCTGCACACTTTGTGACACACACCCCGGCAGGCAGAACAGCAGGCACACAACAGCAACGGCGAGCACAGAGGGCTCTTCCTGTAGGTTCCAGGAGCCAGGTTTATTCAGCTACTGGGAGGGACGAAGGGACGAAGACTGAAGACAAAGGGGAGCTCAGCTTTTAAGTACTGGAGGGAGTGGGGTTTGCAACAGCCAATGGGGAAAGGGCTAGGGGGTGGTACAATTAAGATTGACAGGTTGAGGAACCAACAAGGAGGGACAAGAGGCGGGACTAAGGAAAGGGGACCAATGGGACATCGAACTGGGGAGAACATTCCAGGGAACATCCATATAAGGACAAAAGGGGCGGGAAGGCCAAGGGGCCAACTGGGAGAATGGCATTAAAATAAATGTATATAAGACCTCAGGGTGTCTTGGGGAAGAGCTCTAGATCACTCTACCAGTGGAGGATAACACAGCCCTAGGGGCTGTGTTATCAATAGGGACTCTTGGAATCCCAGTCAGAGGCCTGCTGGCCTCCACACTCACCCAGTGTTTTATTGGTGTGTAGCAGAACAGTGAACAAAATGGTCAAGCAGGGAAGGTTTGGACCAGTCACACTTGAAAAAATTATTGGACAAGAAATGTGGTAAAAAGTACACAGAAGTAGTCACAGAAAGACCATTACAGTGTATATCTTCCAGAGCAGCACAGTCACTGCTCACTACTGGTTTTGTTGGGCTCGTTGGGCTTAGGGTAAGTTTGTCACTTTTCTTGTTCTTTTCCACAGAGTTTTGCTGTTCAAAATTTGTAGTGCAGTAGCTTTTAAAAATTTGCTATGTAGTTAATGTCTGATATAGACACTCTAATAAAAGGGTAAATATTTTAGGTAATGCCACCTCAGTACTTCGAGAGATCTGCTGGGAACAGTGTTGTAGGTTCACCATTGACACCACGGCGAATAAATGAGGTTCGTGCCGAAAGTGGAGGACTGGGAAAAGGTGAGATTTTTTTTAAAGCACAGCATGCTGTACTCTACTTACTTAGATTAAATTATGTAAGGGAGAAAGCTGCTTTATTGCCAGCGTACAGTTAGCTGCAAACGAGTTGCATCAGACTTCTAAGACTGATGGATTCATTGTATCAGTGTGAACTAAATACTGCTTTGAGAGGGTGATGGATACTAACAGCACAAATATCGATGTGTTAAACAGTATTTTTACATGCACAACTTATGCTCTAACTGGTTTGCTTTACTGTTATACTAGAAAAGAAACTCCACTATATATTATGTGACATCTCAAGCTTTTTCCACTAGAAAAAATGAAATATAACTCATGAACTTAGAAAAATATTAAACCCAGCATTATTGAAGATTAAGTAATCTCTAAAAGCAATACGTATTTTTTTCTGAAGAGCTTTGCGTGATGTATTTTAGTTTGCATTAGATTTCCATCAGCTATTTGTATAACAAGGGATTATAAAACAAGAGTTAAATACATATATATATGTGTGTGTGTGTGTGTGTGTGTATATATATGTATCTGTGTGTTTTTCCTCTGCAGGCCTGTCCTCCCCTCCAGCCTCTCTGTATGACAGGTACAGCTCTCCCACAGCCAACCCCACGCGGCGCCGCCTGTTCGCAGACAATGAGAGCGGCCCCGAGGGTGCCCCCGCGGTCAGGGTGCCCCCGCAGCCCGTGGTCAGCACGGTGCCTGTGCAGAGCATGAGCCCCGAGGCCGTGTCCGTGACCCCCGTGCCTGGCCAGACCCTGGTGACAGTGGCAACGGCCACCGTGACGGCCAACAACGGGCAGACGGTGACAATCCCTGTGCAAGGTGAGGGAAAAGCTGCTGCGCGGCCATTCAGTGTTACAGTACAGCCAGGGAGAGAGGGGAACAGCTGGCCAGAAAAAAGTATGTTTATAAGGATTCATAAGTAGGAAAAACAGTTTGAGTAGATGAGCAGACTTTAAGGACTGAACATGTAGAGCAGAAGGATGGTCTTGACTGCCAAGGTCTGTTTTATAAAACAGTTGTTTCAGTAAGCTCTCCTTCCTGAACTGACAGGGTATGATATGAAAGCTGCATTTGTATGAAAACCTCCAACTTCACTGTCTTGTCTCATGATGAAGTTTCCAAAGTATTTTGATTAAACAATTTCATGTACAATATACTAAATGCATAGTTATAAGCAGCTAATAAAATAAGTACTGACTTATTTTTTAACACTCAAAAGAAAACCACACATCCCCCACACAGCTTGCTCTTACTTTTGTCTATTTTTGTTAAATTACAGGTATTGCCAATGAAAATGGAGGAATAACTTTCTTCCCAGTCCAAGTCAATGTAGGCACCCAGCCCCAGGCTGTATCTGGGCCCATGCAGCCCCTGAGTGCCCAGGCCCTGGCTGGCACCCTGAACCCTCCCATGGCCGGGGCAGCCCTGCAGCTGCCAGGCCAGTTAACAGTGCAGCAGATCTCCCCTGGAGAGCAGAGACAGAGCCAGCACCCCACTGCCACGGCTGCCAGGCCTCGCAAGATGGGCTCACTTGCACTCTTCTTCAGAAAGGTACTGCTTCATCTAAGTTTGCTTTGCTTTAGTGGTTGTAATAATGAGGACCTACTATATTTAATCTATACCTTTAGTTATTCATACACACCTGAAGAGCAGTTTTCTCCTGCAGGCCATTTCTCACTAGCAGAGGAGCATTCTGGCACATGAGGACTTGGAAATAGATTCTGTACTTGGCAAGCAAGTTCTTAAAGGTGTCCCTTTTCTTTAAGGTTCTTCCTAAGAGATTCACTTTTGAGACTTTCTTGTTTACTCAATACAGGGGTTGCTGTAGGCATTGCAGTGCCCTTTCTGTGCTCAGGATAGCTTAGATTTTAAACTTCAAACAAATGTTTTCTTAGCACTGACACCAGTACTGAGAATGTCTGTGCCTTGTAAGCAAAAAAGTTAAATTTGAATTTAGTTATTCTTCTCTTGGCTTAGCATTTGCACAAGATCTACAGGTGTGCAAGTCTGAGTTACTCTTTGCTGGGTCAGAAGAGCAGTGTTGCTGTGGCCCTGAGCACAGTGTCCTTTGTCACAGGTGTATCACTTGGCCAGTGTTCGTCTGAGGGACCTCTGTGCCAAACTCGATGTGCCTGATGAGCTGTGCAAAAAGATCTGGACGTGCTTTGAGTATTCCTTGGTGCACTGCCCTGAAATCATGATGGACAGACACCTGGATCAGCTGCTGATGTGTGCCATCTATGTCATGACTAAGGTAAAGTGGGAACAAAGAAAAAGAAAACAAAAAAATCCTTTAATAATTAATATTCCCAATACTACTTCTTCAAAAAACAACAAATACACAAACTAAACAAAAAACCCAAAAACCTGCAGAAAAACAGCGTCTTTTCTGTCCATCTCCCTTAGGTTACTAACGAAGACAGATCATTCCAGAACATCATGCGCTGCTACCGGACACAGCCGCAAGCCAAGAGCCACGTGAGCACAGTCACTGTTTAACCATGTGGGATCTGGGTTATTAAATGCCTTCGTTCTATTTGGGGAACAGAGCTCTTTGGAGCAGCATTTAGTATTCAGGGGATGCAGTCTATGAGCCATTCTCAAAAGAGAGTGGTCACATCCCAAGTCCTGCACTACTGCAAGCTTTTTTTGCTAAACAATAACTAAAATAGAAAATGTCTTTACTTGAAACCTAAGGAGGCAGTGCCCATGGGATATTATTCCTCTAAGGAGGCTGTGTTTTGCCATGCAAGAAGCAGTTTGGTACCACAGTGACGTTCTGGCAGCAGACACGTTGTGCAGGCAGTTGTTCCCTGCCTGTCACTGCTCCACCCTCCCCTGCTCACGCTGCCCCTGTCCCTGCAGGTCTATCGCAGTGTCCTCATCAGGGGCCGCCGCCGCCGCCACTCAGGCAGCAGTGACAGCAGCAGCCAGCAGAACTCGCCCACAGACAGGAGCAAAGACAGGAACAAAGAAAGAAGTGAGTGGTTTCAAATGACAGGTGCTTGGGCATTTTCCAAAACTCTGTGTGTAAAGTAAGAGTCAGATTTTGTGTTGTTTCACCCCAAACAGTCCTTCCATTGGTAAACTTAGACACAATTAAGGATACACTGATAATATTTAAGAGTTGCTCTAACTCAAGGTTTTTATTGCATCTACTCTGAGAGTTTCAAATCTCTCTGCTCATGCACTTACCTTGGGAATTTACTGTGTTGGCCTGAGCTCTGCTTACACCACAGAATGAGGAAATCTGGGCTAGCTCAGGTTCAGTTACTCTTATCAGAACCACAGAGCTGCAGCAGTTTTCTTTTGAAGCACTGTCTGTCTGCAGAGATAGGAACACCACCCACAGCATTGATTTCAGCATAGCTGACAGCTCTGGGGATTCTTGCCTTGATACGTGACCTGACACATTTTCCTTGAATTAATTTTTATAAAGGAAACTGAAGAAGTGATGCTGTGTATTCCTACCAGCACTTTTCAAGATATTTAACAAAGGATGATATAAGCTGTAGGTATTAATACTTCCTGTCAGAGGGAGATGGCAGGGAGGGAAGGAAAAAATATACATACATTTTGCAACTTCCCACATTAAATGAGCAGGAAGCATATTGTCATGCAGCTCAGCTCCTACAGAAAACCCTTTGCAGTTTATGCAGTAAGAAGTTAGAACACAAAGCTTTTGTGCAAGGGGCAGCGCTCAGGCATGAAGGGGGGCATCAGTGCTGGTGGCAGCAGGTTCCCTGTCCCTGCGTGCAGGCGTGGCTGCTCATGTGGCTGTGCCCTGCAGGCAGCCGTGACTCCAGCCCGGTGATGCGCTCCAGCAGCACCCTGCCCGTGCCCCAGCCCTCCAGCGCGCCCCCCACCCCCACGCGCCTCACCGGCCCCAACAGCGACACCGAGGAGGAGGAGCGGGGGGACCTCATCCAGTTCTACAACAACGTCTACATCGAGCACATCAAGGACTTTGCCCTCAAGTACACTTCAAATGCAGTAAGTGCTTTTCCTTGGTAAACAGAGCTTTATCTTCTGAGCATGCAGTGAAATTTCCTTAAATTACAAAATACTAATGTGGCCTAATAACATGACAAAACTGGCATTTGTTGTACATCCGTGTGGTATCCCGTGTGGAAAAGTGTTGCTGCGGTGAGCCCTGAGCTCAGGCTGCAGCTCTGAGTGCCTCTGTTCTCTCCGAGCAGACGGACTCCCCCCCGCTCTCGCCATACCCGTTCGTGCGCCTCAGCTCCCCCCGCAGAGTGCAGCTCTCCCAGCACCATCCCGTGTACATCTCACCTCACAGGAACGAGTCTGCCCTCTCTCCCCAAGAGAAAATATTCTACTACTTCAGCAGCAGCCCCTCGAAGGTGAGACTAAAGGATTTCAGTTAGATTCTCTAATCCCTTGGCTCTGATTTTTTTGTTTTGGTAGTGAATTTAGAGCAGACTGCAACACGATGTTTTGTTTACCTTTTCCAACACAACATCATCACCTAAGGCCCATCAAACTGCCAGTGGAGCTGCCACAGGCGTAGGGCTGGATGGGCCTTTGAGCTCTGCATGCACACACACGACAAAGTCCCTTGAGTTTAAGACTTACTGTTTAAGGGAAAGACCAGTGATGAAGAAAGTACCTTGTTACAGATTTCCACAAAAGAGCCTGTGCTGTCCCACTGCAATGCATCAACAGTTCATAGCATATTGGGGCAGTCACAAAACAGTGAGAGCTAACACTTCTTTTGCCCCCTCATCCCTGCAGAGGCTAAAGGAAATCAACAGCATGGTTCGAACTGGAGAAACACCCACAAAGAAGAGAGGCATCCTCTTGGAAGATGGAACTGAAGCCCCAGCCAAGCGAATCTGCCAGGAGAATCACACGGCTCTCTTAAGGCGACTCCAGGACGTAGCCAATGACCGAGGGTCTCACTGAGCCTGCACAGCTCCTCCCTCCCTGACTGCGCTCAGCCTGGGCCAGGCACGAGGGGGGACAGTGCTGAGGACAGGGAGGCTCCACTTCCTACCCCTGACACAACTCCAGGCCATGCTGTAGCTCTTCACAAGGCAAGTGACCCCTCTCCAGCTGTGCCTGGAGAACACATCCCTGACACAGCTGTGGACCTTGCAGCAGCTGTTTACAGCTTTGCTTTGCTCTAGTCTGTGCCCTCAGCCCGTGTTCAGCAGTGCCTCAGCTTCATCAGCTGTGGCCAGACAGGTCCAGGTGCCTCAGCACTGAGCCCTGCACCAGGGTCCCCCCAGGCACCAGAGCTGGGTTTCCTCACTAACATCTACACAAACTAACAGCTTAGGAGTAACATTCTCACACAGCCCAGCTCTGCTTGCATCAGGACAACAGGAGGTGTTTTGAGCCCTGAAGGACGCTGGAGGGATGGACTCTGTCCATGTTCAGGATGTTCCATGTGCCCTTGAGAAGCATCACAGTGTTGAGCTTTACCGTGTGGCCCTTTGCTCTACCAAGGGAGGTGATTGTGTCAATTGGTTTGAGCTGTGCAATGTTTGAAAGTGAACTTGTGTTCCCAAGGTGACACTTGGGATGGGGCTGTGAAGCATCATGTTTAAAGCAGATGAGTTTTGCTGTATATTTGCAATGGCACTTTCTAAATGTGAATATTTTTTGCAAAGGCCGACTTCAGCTGTCTTTCTGTACTGAAACAATTTGACTTTTGTATTTATTTCAATCTGACATGCCCCTGCTCCCCTTGTCAGCAGACGGCATTAAGAATTCATTGTAATTCGATGTATACGCTGCAGTGAATGCAGGAAGCCAGGGATGTGTGCTTTTTTCCAAGAAATTTTATATGCTTGTTGCTTTTCTTGATAGTCAGGCACTGTCCCCCATTGCTCAGCAGCAGAAAGGTGGTGCCCATCTCCTAAAATATATACTTAGATAGTTCATTTGTGTTTAAAGAACAGGGCTTGGGAGCTTGCTTTTGTGTTTTGTTTTGATTTTTTTTTAAATTATCTAAACCAGGCTGCCTGAGAGAAATCCCTCCATACTACCAGGATCAGCAGGTGGTGCACATTACTCTTACTTTTTGTGTTCATTTAAAATAGGTCCAAAATACTAGACTTGTTAGGAAAGCATCAACCCTCTCCCACAGTACAGGATGCCAGTCTTCTGCTGGGGAGGTGATATTCATGTAAAATGTGGCACACTCAGGTTCTAGAAGACTTTCTGAGGAAGCAAAAGCTAAAAGCCCTGTTTCCAGTCATTCCTGCCCTTCTGAATAATAGGAAAAGCTATGACTTAATTCTACTGGAAATTCAACTAAAGTAAAATAAAAACATGTTTTTTTTCTTACCTGCATAACAAAAAGCTGAAGTCCAGAAATTGTGTAGATGTTTCTGTAAAAATATTTATGGAAGTGTCAGACAATTCTTGTTGTTACTATGTTCCATTTACTTCACTTTGTATGAAAATACTGCAATTGTATTTTTCAGTAAAGACTTTATAAACTCAGTTTCATGTTTATGTGTGAAAAAGGATTGTACTTGCAAAGCTATAAACTCTGCAGCAAGGACTTCAGTCCCATACTGCAATTAAAGGTTTAAAAATAAATAAATAACCACATCTTAGTCACACCACAAGGAATTTACTCCTGCCCTGGTTGAGTCACCAGGGTTGTTCCAAGCGTGCCCCTTCCTGCTGCTCCATCAGAAAGCAGCAGGCAGGGCCTGACAAGGACAGCAGTGCCAGGGAATGTCCCAGCTCCAGCTGTCCCTTGGCAGAGCAGCAAGAAGAGGAGGGTGGCTGTCTCACTGCACAGCCCCGAGGGCTCGACAACAATCTGCCTTCCCTGCAGGAGCTTTTAGCACAACATCTCACACAGCCAGTGACAGCAGAATTATTTCCTGCGTGCTGGGTACTTACATTTCAACTGAGGGAAATTCCTGAACATTCTTAAGTAGTTAAGAACAGCTTTGACCACCACTGGCTGATGCTGTATCTGTACAGCAAAAGATGCACTGGTTTTCCCCCGCCTTTTTACCCAGGGAGCCTGGTACTATTTCATCAACTGCTGCTCCTGTCCCTTTGTGAAAACAAGTTACCCTCAGCTGTAAATAATAAAGGTAGAAGTTGCAGTTTCTACTTTGAAGCAAATGCTAAAAAACCCAAACCAAAACAAAAAAAACCTTCAACAGATGTAGACCAAGAAGGAAAAAAAATGCATGTAAAGTTGATATTAAAAAAGAATCTGAAGTGGCTTCAAATAATTTCTTTCATCACTTAGAACAGCTTAGTTGGAGTCCACTGAAACCTCAGCAGAAAACTCCACTGGTGTAACTTGGTAATGTTCTTTAGAGAGTTCAGAATTTCAAAGATGATACTCAGAAACATCCCCTTCTCAAAGGGGATGGCCAGACCTTTGTCTTTCATCAAATTATTACCTGTTCTAGGAAAAACAGCACCATCTGGGAGAAAAGGATTTAATTTCTGTGGCATTGTTTCAGTCCTCGTTTACCTACCTTGGTCTTGGAACAGCTTCTTTTAATACACTAATCTGGTCAGAGATACACAGCATTCTCTCCCCTTTCCTAGTCTAACAAAAATAGTTTGAGTTTTCCTTCTAAACCAAACAAAAGTTTACGGTCTCTAAATAAATAAAATTATTCTCAGTAAACTGCTGTTAGCTGGATTTAGCTTAGAGCAATCCAGCCTAGTGACCAGCCTTGCAGGAGTCTGTGACAGCTCAGAGAGAAACAAAACTTACTCCAATAACCATCACTTGCACAGCATTACCCTGTTACTCCTGGGCATTATTCTTGCCAACTGTGGTGTTTCCTGGCCAACAGCAGCACTGGCAGCTGGGGGCTGCACTGCAGCCAACACTGAAGAGCGGCCCAAGATTAGAAGGGATTTAACTTCTATGCCAGTCCTTCACCTAAGTGGCTTAGGAAATGTGCAAGTCAGTGATTTTTAACAGAGGCTTCTGAATAATCATAAAACAGAATAAAGAAGAACTGTCACAGTCTGGTTTAGCTCCAGGCCTGTCCAAGCAGTTTATGTGCACAGCACAAGGCCAGGCCCATCGTCTGCTTCACACCAGGAGTCCTTTAACTAAAACCATGCCCAAGATAAATCTGAGGCATTTAAATTTCAGTTTCAGCCTACCCAAAAAAAAAAAAAAAAAAGAGCAGCAACAGAAGTCATTCCACAGTATATTAGTGGCAACACCCCAGGCCAGCACATGCACCCTCAAAACTTCTTCCATATCCTTTCCTCAAAAGGCACACAGCACCACTTTTCCAGGCAATACAAACTCACCTTCAGATCAGTTCCTCCATTCCTGTCCTCTACTGCAAACTCAGATCAGGCACATGGCAATTTCGAGATACTTTCAATTCCTCATAACCTGCCAGGTGTCCAGAACACTGAGGCTATTGGGACATTAATACCACTCAGAACACTGACAGAGGCAAATGCCACAAAAGCCATCTGGTTTTCCTGTCATTGAGTGTATGACACTAGTGTGGAAGTCTTTGTCTATGTCCTTAGAAGCCAAAAGGTTGTTCTCAAAGCAAACAGTGAAAGGCTACTAATGACAAGTGAATTTAGCATGTCAGCTAAAAACAAAATAAAAAAAGCTCAACACAAATCCCACATCACCACTGCCCACCCTCCCAAAACACCACACGAGTTACTCCAGGCTGTTCCAAGGCAGCTGATTGGCACTAATGCCACCAGTACAGGCAAGGGGAGCTGAAGGAAAAGCAGCCCAGCTTCAAGGGATTAACACTACAGGTTTTGATAGGACAGTCATAGGAGGCAAGAAAAGGCATCACACCAGGCTGTCGCATTAGGAAAAGTAAGAGACTGTCCCATGTTCACTTGTGCTTTAGAGAGTTTTCCTGCGTGTGGAACACAATTCTCTTCTGTCCAGAGCTGCTCCTGGCATCCCATGAACATCCCAAGCAGACAAGACCCCATGCAGCCAGGTGCTCCCACTCTTCACTAAGTGCCCACAGCACAAACTAACAAGGACAAAAGCTAGAGCACGGTTTCTTTTTATTTTAAGATGTCACTATTAACACACATTAGTCAAGCTATCCTAAGAAATCCTCTAGAAACCTAGGCAATCTAAAACCCTCTAAGATTTTATTAGCTCTAGAGACCACCATTAAAAGCTTTGATTTTAGTGTTTCTGTACTAGAAGTCTAACAAGCCTGACATTCTGCTTTCACCCTGTCAGACTAATGTGCGCTTAAGTGACAGTATCCATTTACAAATCAATAATACATCATACATCATCCCCAGCTTTACTTCTGGAAAGTGCTAAATGGACTCAATGAACCGTCTATTTACAATTTCAAATCCTAACATATTTACAATAGAAACCAAAAGTATTTAAAACCATTAAATATAGTGTTTAACTCTGCTATATTAGTTTATATGAACACAGCTTAACTCTGGCATCGTATTTCCAATACTAATATTTCCGCCAGTAATTTAAGATTTTTTTTAAAAAAATTGCTATTCCTGGAGGGAAAAAAATAAAAGCTTAAAAACCAACCCAAAACCTCCAGGCATGTCAGAGCCCTGAGGAATTACCCACCCTAGACAGTCTTCAGGTAGAAGTACTGTAGTGTTCAAGAGAGACTTCCAAACTCCAGGCAAGCCTTTAAAACCTAATGCATATGTAGAACATTAAGAGTCAGTAATCCATTGAACAGGTTTACTGGAGTCACTGCTACCATTCGGGTTTTGCTAATCCGTAGTCAAGAAGGAAACTGCTACTTTGCTGTTTCTCCCTCCGTTACATTCCCTCCACCCCCAGAAAGTGTTTTGTGCACCAGTGTCCAGGGCAGCTAAGTGGGCATCGTCTTCTCTTCTTTGCTGAAGGGCTGGACTGAGCCAGGCTTCACCCAGGACAGGCCAGAGACGTGTGTGCTTTTGCAGTGCTGATCTTCTGGCTTCTTCTGGGAAAAACAAAGTTAAAGTTACCACTTGTAGATATCTAAAACCTCTCAACTCCCCCTCCCATCCATTTTACTCTTAGCAAATACAAGCACCAAAGAGGCTGGCACTGTTTCCTCTCCTCAAAGAGGAACAGTAAGATGGCTGTTAGTTTAACTTCTGGGAATGTCTGTGGCATCTGCAGAACTCCCCTGACAATACAGGAGTTTTAAGGACTTGACAGGTGCCCTATCCCACCAGAAAGATTCAAAGATACTCCTTTGGCTTGGGGGCCCCAGCCCAGCATCTCTGCACAACTCTTCACCACATTTCCTGGTTCTACAGAAAGCAGTGTCAATCCAAACCCTTCCCCAGCCCTGCATCTGTACTTCTGCCTGGCAATGCTGGGTGTGCTGGGGAGGAGCACTGCACCCCACGCGTGACTGGGAACCCAAATTAATGTGCCAAAGTAGCAATTAATGCTTTTGCTAAACCTGGGAGTTTCCTAATGCTTTCCAAGGATGATTCTGTCCTTCCCTTGCCTGAGCATTTGTCAGAGTTAAATGCTTAACAGGATCTATTACCCAACAGTGCAACAAACATTTTAGACTGACTATTGCAATTTAGAAGACAAAAAAAAAAGCTTCAAACTGAAGAAGAAAGATATAACTTGAAGCATCTGTAGATTCAAAGCTGTTAAAGAGATTAGTAAATTAGACATCTACCCTAGCTGGCCAAAGCAGCAGAAGAGCTTGCAGGGTTATTTTAATACCAGAAGTGTACAACAGCTACATCAAACCTGGAATGGTGTGTTGAGTTCTAAAGAGTGATAATTGCATGAGCAATGTGGTTGTAACATGGAGAGTCTTTTGCTTGACTAAGTAAATTAAGGCAGCAAGACAAGAGAACCTGCACTTCCGCCCCTCCCCATGCTTTGTGCCAAAGGTGACACTGTGTGACAGACCTGTCACAACACATCCAGCAACAGCAAACCAGAGGGATGAGTTAAGCCTGAGCCTGGCAGTGGCAGCTGCCTCTCTTTTGCTGCACACAAGAACTACACCTTGGAAAAGCCAAGTGCTCAGCAGGGAACTGGGACATCACTGCCCTTCCTAGGCTGCAGCTCCAGAATGGCCTAGTTGTTTCCCAAGGAATAGGAATCACAGGCATAATAAACAAGCATCCAGGATTGTAGGAAGATTTGAGAAGTTGTTTTTATAGGGAATGTTCTCAGCTACACTGACATTTTAGGATACATCTCCTACAGCACAGAAGTTCCTATCAACAAACGACTAGAGCAACTAAGTACCGTGTATGCAACAGTTACTGAAGATGTTTGTTTTCACCTAAAGAGAAATCAACAGGCATCTCCAAAGATGAAAGGACAAAAGAAAAGTCACTGTTTGCCATCAGTCTGAGACAACATCAGACCCTTTCAGTTTCAAGCACCCTGACCTATTATTTCTCTTTGATTGAAAGGATAAGAAGGACACGGTGAATGAAGGAGAAAGGGATGAGGAAAAAAAAAAAGGGTCAGAAGTGTTCCTTAAGCTTTGTAAGAACACCAGGAAGTCAATCTGACCAAAATATTTTCCTGTGTGTTCCAAGGCTCCAATGTGACTCTGGCAGTTGAGAGCACTGCCACACTGTGCTCAGGCAGTATATTGTATTAAGCTCAATTTAAAAGCCTCATTTATGCCAGAAGACATGCAAGAACACGAGGTAAAGCTTACAGTGCTGAAGACAAGTTTGAACTGACAAAAAAAAAATTTTTCATTACACAAAGCCCCAGCAATCCATAACACAGCTTTAGGCCAAGTCAGTAACCAAAACATGCAGAGTGCATTTCCTTGCCAGTCCAGCTACGACAGCAGCCACTATTTCAGAATCCCTTTGTACTACAAGTGGATTGACTTGTCAGGCCACTCAGCACAGACTCAGAATTGCTGTGTGCCAGCTCCTGCCAAGTGCAAAGCAGTAATTAAAAAAACAAAACAAAACACACGAGCAGCCCCTATCCCAAAACACATCCCATCACCCATCAGGTGAAAGCTCTATGAGCCAACACGTGCTTGCTCTGTCAGTAAGAGCACTCTGTGATGGAAGGAACTCTCAGCACCTATCAGTAAGCTGATGTTGTCTTATCAGAAATCACCAGCATTAGAGAAGTGAGCAAGGGACTGTGCTTGTGCTGCTTCAGAAACTTTGCAAGGAGAAGAAGGTGCTGAAGCTTTGATTTAGTAAAGAAAGATCTCTCAACAGAAGAAAGCAAAGGAGCTGGGGACTGTCAGGTAATGCAGAAACAGTAACAGCCATGACAAGTGCAGGACAAGCTAACAGGCTGCCAGTGAATCTCTTCAGCCCTTCCACCCATAAACAAAACAGAACTGCTGTGTGCCAAGAACTGTACTAACGAAGCTTTCTGGCTAAGTGACTAATTGCTTAACACACCGAAGTTAGAACAGTGACATAACTGCTTCGTTAGGAGACCACAGCAGTTCCAGCATTCCTGCTGAGCCAAAAGAGGGGTGGGAAAAGGTCTCTCTAGTACACAGAGACAGAGAATCTTTCTTCCTGTATCAGACAATAAACCCTACCTAGAGTGAGAATGTGAACTTTGCACGTACCTTCTGAGTCAACATCTTCTCTCTAGCTTCATCATGTATAGCTGGATTCCACGGAGAAAAACTATGGAAAAAGTATAGTTAACTCTTACTTTGCATTTCTACAGCATAGACAGAGCAGAAAGCAGAGATTTTCCTTTGTTAAGTTTGTTGAATCTTGAAGTAAATTATAAGTGAGTATTCAGTATTAAAACATACAGTTAAGAACTAAATTCACACTGACATGGATCTTTACAACAATAAGTGTTTAGGTTTTTATTTCTGTTTCTGCTGAGAACTAGAATTCAGCATATGTGACATGTAAAACTACTCATATTCATACCATGAAGCTGACTGCTCCATCCCCCATGCAGGCAAGCTTTAGAAGGATTTTAAAACTCTGACCAAAGCTACAGTCATGCAAACTGAGTTCAGGAAGGCCAGAAAGCAGCATTAAGTCATGGGCATTTCTGTGCAAGGGAGGTGGGTGCTTCAGGGCTTTTTGCTTGTTCTCAGGTTTGTCTGGTTATTGTTTTGAGTTTTTTCTAAAGCTAAAGCAGGTCAGTTAGGCTGACAGAGAAAGACTGCCATCACCAATCACACCCAAACATGCTCTCAAAACATTACGACAGGGTGAATTTGCTCAGAGTACTCACATGATTGCATAGGGGTCCTCTATTTTGGGCTGATCAAATAAATGACTACTGCATAGTCTGACACTGTCTACCACTTTACTTTTGAATAGCTGAACATCCTTTTCATACCTGCAAGACAGGAGTAAGTAGTGTTAAGGAATTGCAAGTAGCCACGAGTTTGCTCTAGAAGCACAGACAGACCTGGCAAACCCCAACCTGAGTTTCTAACGCAACCAGGTCTGCAAGCAGACACCACGAGTGGACAGAATTCTACAAACCTCTCAAGAGGCCATGCCTATACACATGGAAGATACTCACAGCACTGCAGCCTCAGGGTTCAGAGGACTGGTTGTATCAATCTTGTAGAAGACTCTGCGAGCGTACATTAACACTTGCCATATGTGATTATGATTTCGCCTGAAAAGAGCAAAGCACAATGAAGAATAGAACAAACTTTTCAAATTATCCATCACTTTGTCCATTTATCACTTTGTCAGCACTAACCTCCATTTTGCAAATGCTCTTTTCACATCCAGTTCACCAGATAAAGGGTCCACTAGCGGGTGGAAGACAGGCAGGTCAAAAACCAACCGCTGTATTAGAAAAAAAAAATAATCATGACAACTTCAATCCTAATGCCAGCATCACTGGGTGAAGGTCAGTCAAATGTTACCTCCAAACACTAATCAATTGCTAATGTATGCAAAGAAAGCAATCACAAGTGATTTCTACCAGCTGTGAAACTGTAACCCAACACACCTGTGTAACATGCAGGGTCTTGTCCTTTCTCACATGCTATCACCAAATCAGGAAACTAATCCTGTTAACTGAACAGGCACTAGTGCCAACACAGGTAATAATATCAGATAAGAGCAGATTAAAGTAGTTTTTCTGGTTTAGCTATTTGTGACTGAAAGCTTGTCACATACTTGAGCTACAATCAATACTTCTTTTAATCTTACACACTTTTAAGTCAACTGTGCAGTGACACCGACTCTGTGCAGCGACACCAACTCTGTGCAGCTCATTTCCTCCAGTGTTCACACATTCTTCCAAGAGAAACTTAGTTTCAAGAGAAAGGTTCTAAAGCCCTCTTCTAACAAAAGAATGTTGGCTGGCTGAGAGATATTAAAGTTTAACCTTTAAAAGACACTGTTTCCTACTAGTTCTGTTATTTTCAAGATGATAGCTTTAAATAAAACCTGACACCAAGCAGGCAGCTACCCAACACAGCAGTTGTGTGCACCTGCCCTCAAATCTCCCTCGTAAAGAAGTGTGGCAAATACAGTGAGCTCTGCCCTGATGAGTCTGCCACAAAATGTTTTATTTTAAAGTTGGTCTAATAACTCGGAAACTTTTCACTAAAGAGAAAAAGAGAAAGCAGAGATGGAAGATAACACCATACTATTTTACTTTTCTCCTTCTCCCTTTACTTCATCATGTTCTCCTCAAATTTTTAGTTCTTAGTTTTAATGTAATTTAGAAGAGACAATCAAGAAATCCTGCAGTATTATAGCAAGCACAGCACAGGTGTCTGGATTTTACATTCCCTTATATCACTACTCAGAATTCTGATCCCTCTCTAAGTATTTCAATGTTAACTTCCTGCTGAGGAAGTAGCAAATCAAGAGTGGAGGGAAAGAGTGCATTAGCACTCTAATGCATCTGACCTCAGGAAGTTCACTCCACACCAGTCTCAGTAATCAGAGCAATTTGCAAATGTGTACAAGACATGGCAAATGAGCCCAGCCAAGTAAACGAAATGAGTACAAGGAAAAGAGAAGTTAATCAGTGTATCAGCTTTAACAAAAAGCCATACTTATACCACCAGAAAAGAAGGAAAAGCCAAGACACAACCACTTACCGGGCAGTCTCCATCGGGGTAATTATCAGGAATATAGACAGTGAACTTAAACACACCATCCTGGTAGAGCCCATGTCTTATGAATATTACACCAAACCACACTGCAAGTGAGAAAGGTTGCTTGAGTGAAAGAATTTTAAAATGTACACTTATAAAACAATTTAAAAGTTGAGTTTAGACTTACTTAAAGCTGATCGGTACGAGGGCTGCACGTACACACCTGGCAACTTCTGCTTCACCACCAAGGTACTGCAATCAGAGTCAGCATTCAGAGAGCTCCACACTGACACAGCAAGCCCAGAACCTGCCACCCACAGCCCAGCAGGGCCTTCTTCCACAAACTCACTCCCAACTCTGCTCACTGAAGGAGGTGACAAATATAGAGAAACCACATTCCTTCCCTCCTGCTTTTCGCACCACTCCACTTAAAGACTTACTAGCAGAAAACACTAATCCCCTTGATAAAACTAAGAAGAAGCAGAAGAACTCTTCCCTCAGTAGATGCATTTAACACTTGTTTAACTTACAATTTTTCTATTGAATCTCCAGTTTCAAAGTAAGGAAGAAAAAAAATTCAGTTAAGTAATTTTGAACTTCAGATTCAGTCAATTGTTGCTGCTGAAATGTGACTAAACTTAAATCTCAATTTTAAACAAGTAGTTTTTCAGTTTTAGATGACAGTATGCTGCAGATCAAGCTGAAATTACACTGGCAATGGCCAAAACAAACCAAAACCCAAATTACTAACTTCACAGGTTTTCCAGTTACTTGGCCCATGGGTCCACTAAACTGAACTCTACATGCTTTCACAAATAAACAGCAATCTTAAAGCAAAATATTAACTCAGTTCTCTGCTTACAATTTCCCTACTATTTATTATTAGTTCCCTAATAATGAATTTGTACTATAGTACCAATAAATTTACTATGAAGAAAATTTTCCTTGAATTAAAAAGTCAGGGTCAATTCCTTGAGAAAGAGATAAATGTTTTTAGAGTTCTCACTTTCAGTTTAACAGTTAAATGCAAGAACTGAGACACAGTGTTGCATAAGGACTCCAGGGATTTCGTTCCAAAAGGCACTGCATACTTGGGAATCCAGTACATCTATGACAGAGGAAGTCCCTTCAGCTCTGTAGCACTAACCAATTATATAACTAGAGAATTTTGAGGACAGATTTTTACTCTCCCACAGCAGCCTACAATTCACTACATTGGGTGAAATGCAACTCCTCCCTCATAAGTTTCCCATTAAATATCACAAAAATGAATACAGACTTCCCAACATCCACTTGATCAACTGCATCAGGCAGTGTTCAAGTGTTTCATGTGACAACTCAAGGAAGCTCCCACATCCTAACTCCATTAGATAGCACCATATATTCATAAGCATCTTCCCACTCGACATCTGCTTGCTTCTATTTTAATACTTGTTTCAAATACTTGGTATTTCTCACCAAAAGGCCATTAGGAAAACTGGTCAGGATACCTAAACTCACAGTGTGTTTACTTCAAGTTTGAGAAACTTAATAATTCAGAGAATGACATCTATATAAACCCCTCAAAATCTCATTTTCTCCCTATCTGTCTCAAGAGATCAATATTGCTGCTCCAGAAAAAGAACTCCTCAGACAGTTTTACTGTCTTCGAGGATTATGACAGAGACATCATGCAAGAACTAGGCCTCTGCAGGATTTTTTCCCCACTGAAGCATAAACCCAGTGACCTAAAAAAGATGAAGAAAGTGAAAACCTACAATTCTGCAAGAAGCGAGTACTCCAAATAAAAAGGTCCATAAGAAGCGTGTGTTCCATTTGTGGACTGGGAGGAGGAGGCAGGTGAAGCAGGCTTGGTCATTGGCACAGCATTCTTTGGGATAGAAGGCAACTGTTTCTTTGCAGAGGCTCGCAGGGGACTGGTTCTCACCTCTCCACTCAAAGTTTTCTCTTCAGTGTCAGACCTCTGTCAAACCAAAGGAGAACCGTGAGATCTCAGGCCACATTTCAGGAATATTTAACAGATTAACATATTTTAACAGAGGTTTAAACCTACTATGGTAATTACAAGTTAGACCAATGAAACATATCTTGAGTTTTGGTGATCTATTGCTTGAGGAAGGGTGTGGGGGTGTCCCTTTGCATTTTGTTTTTTAACAGACTTTTGTTCAATTAAACCCAACCTACTCATACAAAAGTATTCAATGCTGGATAGGAAATCTGCAGATTAGGACAAATGCTTAAGGAGGCTTACATTTATTTAGAACCTGAAACCAGACAGTATACAACATCAGCTTACAAGTCAATCTATTTCTAGCACACAGTGCATCAAGATAAATCATTTCTACTGACAAGCATCCTTACACTGTAGACTTCAAAGACTCTTTAAAACTAGTGTAGTAAAACTGAGATGAAAAAACAAAGTTTCATGTATTTCACTTTCTGCCTGTGCTTAAGACATCAACATTCCACTTGGAACTGATCCTATAGCTCACTCCCACAGTGAAAGAGTCACCACTTGGCAGTGGTATCAAGTTTAAGTAGTCTTACTATATGAACTTTTTTATGCCTTTGCTATCTTGTCTTGGAAGAACAAAAACAAACCACTGCCAACAAACACCGTACTACTCACAGACCCCAAAATCATTCTACAGTTTGCCTCAACAAACCTGCAGGTTACAAACTTGTGCTTAGGCTACGTGTGGTGGCTAAAGGCAGCAGGATTTAAGTGACAGTGTTTTGTAGAGCCCAAGACCTGGACCAGTAACAATACCTCGTGATCAAAGTTACATAATTTGCCCTAGTACTGAACACCTGAGAAGTGATTAACCCTAGAATTCCCATTTTTTATTACTGCTACAACCTCAAGAAGCAACAGCATTATGGAGGCATAGTTTTGCCAAAGCTCATTGCACATGCTATGGCTAAGCTCTAGATAAGACACTAAAATGTCCTTAAAAAAGAAGTGCTTCAATCACTTGAATAAATTTGTTTCACATTTCCTATTTAAAGATGCTTCAGATAAGAAAAGTCAACAAATTCTGGAGTAGACTCTGTGCACAGGCACATTCCAGGTACCACAGCTCACAGCTAGTTTACACTTTTACTGAAGGTGACCTCAACCCTCGGGATAAAAACACAGTAAAACACTATTTGCAGATCACCTGATGTTTTTTTCCCTGCACTGCTACCACCCCTCCCAAGCATGACAACCCTTTCTGGCATCCATTCATTAAATACCTTGCGCACAGACCCTGTAGACATGCTCCAGAAAGGGTTCATAACGTGTCTTCCAAATAAAGGGCTGCAACTTTTCAGTATCTTCAGAGTGTCCTCAAGCCCTACAGATTTATTCCCTAAAAGTACACAGAACAAACATGCATTTTAACAGATAAACAGGACTCAATATATAAACAGGATTCAGATCTAATTTTTCAGTTATCATTATCTTTCTGTAACTTCAGAAGAAAATTTCATGTAGGTAAGACCACAATAGTTAAAAATGCTAAAGCTCTATTCTATGTTCCAGAAGAATAACATATGTTTTTGCACATAATCTCTGCATTCTTTCTGCTCAAAAAAGACTCTACATTCTGCCTTCCATGTTCGTTTTGACAATGACGAGGGGAAAAAAAAGGATCCTCTCTTGACTCAGCAGTTAAGGAAGATCCTATACATGTGCAAATATGAAAGTTATCACCTCCCCATTTCAGCCCAGCACCAGACAGAACCACAACCCTTCTAAGTGCTGTCCCTTGCAGACACTGTTGATTTTGCACATTTCTGAAGTGTCCCAGTTGGAGAAATTCTCCATCATTCCCGGTGACAGAGATGATCCTTTCATTGAGTTTGCATCATGTATGTGTCATTTTGTTTTCATCTGCATTGGAACACCACCAGGAATAGACAAAGCCATAGAACACAGAAGATTCTCTGTAGCTTATTTAATGGTTTCATTATGAGCTCTAAGGCTTAGTGCTCTTTAGATCAGCAACTCAATAACAAGGACTTCAGCAGTATTTGGAGTTTCAGTGTCATCTACTGTATGTCCCCTGCTTTCCTCTCCCTCTTTTTTATTAAAACTTCGCTATTGCTTGTTCAAGAACTCTGATCCATAGCACCTCTTGTCTAGCACAGGCTGTCACCTCCACTCTTTTTTCCTCTTCAGTTCTCCTACTTTCCTTCCTCATCTCACCCTCCCGTTTTTTTGGCACCCCTAAGGTTTTGAGGCACTTTACTCAGTTTCTTTATTAGAAAGATTGCAATCTTATTGCACAAGATTGATCAAAAAAATTAATGGGATGTGAGAGAGACAGAGCCAGTGGCACAGGTTTCTATTGTAGTCAACACTAAGTTTTTACTATAGTAAGGAAGGCAGCATCTGTTCATCATTGGTTTGATTCATTTCTAGAGAAAATGGAAACATTATCACTAAAATCTTCCTACAATTAAAATAAATGTCAATCTTGTTAAAATTTAAAAAAAAAAAGAAACAGACAATTTATGCAAAGGAGGTCTAGGAATGCTAAATATTTAAAAGAAACATTATTATCAAATCATAGTCTTCTAGGCTATGCAGCAACCAAGCATTCAAAAAAATGCATCTTTCAGAAAAGTGATGAAAAATAATTTCCCCACCCAAAATCATCTCAAACACTCCAATATACAACAGGTTCCTCCAGGTGCTTTTCCTCTTCAGCAGCGTCTTACATCATTCTGAGCCACTGAAGAGAGAAAGTCAAAGCACAGCTACTGCCCTGTGAGAGCAGGAAGATGATGTTTTCACTTTTGCCCATCTCTTGTCTGGAAAGCAGAGTCATGCCAGAGGGCTGAGCCACAGGCCTTTTCCATCAAAGCAGCCAGACTAAGAAAGACAGGAAGATGCTGGGCCAGGAAGGTACGAGACATTTCCTCGGGAAACTCTGGAGTAACCAGAGGGTGGAGGAACTGACGCACAAAGAGCACCTGAGCACTCTGGCTCTGACAAGAGGGAAAAGTGCTGGAAGTGGAGGTACAGGTTGGAAGACAATTAGCTGGAATCTGGAGTGATTATGGGATTGGGGCAGGATTATTTTGTTTGTTCTGGGCTGGTGTTTTTACGACTAGGTAATACAAGCTGCATTATCCCGGAACCAAGGAGGGGAGAACAGGAGACAGCAGGACAAGGAATGACGTATGTAAGGGAAAACCAGCCCAACCTATTCTCAAGGAAACAGGGAGCTTTTCTAGAAGTTTGGTAACTGATGTGAGATGCAGTTCAGTCAGCAGATCGACCTTTCAGAAAGCAGTTATAGATCTCAGTACATCCAGCTTTGCCTACTTACATGCTATTAAGAACAAATAAAACATTATTTGCTCCAGTTAAGCTAAAGAATAACTTCCAGAGGTGTGTAATTGTCCTAAATTTATTGTTATACTGCCTTCAGTCTCATACACCTGTTAAAATCCTGTTTACAGTGGAGAACTCAGAACCTCAGAACACCAGCTTCCCAGAGGAGGGTAATTTAGAAGCCTTTCAATGTGTTTTAAGAGTTTATTTTAATCATACTCAGTCCTGGCTACACAATGTGGAAGTGGAATCACTAATCACAAAAATAATTCAAACCAGTATTAAAAACAGTAACCATGTAACAGTAAATTGACATTAGATAGTCTATGCTACTTCTCATTGTGTCTGCAGCAGACAAAGGAGGGCCAAGTCCTCATATCATTAAGTGGAATTTCCAGGCAGTTTAGGCATTCACTCTTACACAGGGCTCAGAGCCTACCCCAAAGCACCCACCATTACAGCATCTTACAGTGCTGCAACTACTAAAACCATCAGCTTCTCAGAACACTCTCCTCATTTTATGGAAAGGGAATAAAAACATTCAAAACTATCCCCGCTCCTTTCACACTGTCAACATTCACAGTACCTCATCCAGAAGAGACTCAGTAGTACATTCTATTGATTTCTCCTGCTTTAAGAAGAGCAAGTAACAGCAACCCTCCTAAGCTGTCCTCCTCCCATGGGGTTTTTACGGTGTCTGGTGCTTTCCTTTTAGTAAAACAGCAGTTAAACAAGAACAAAACACAAACTCCTGATGAAGCATTGCTTCAAATATTGCTTCTTGGAAAGGCCTTTTAACTTATCCACAGCACCACACTGGGGCCAAAAGCCACCTGCTGCCAGGCATAACTTTACATCCACATTCTCCAGGTATGCAATACACACCAGCAGTCAGAGCAAGAGTAACGTCATCTGATACTTCCTCAGCATTCTAAAAGGCTTCAAAAAACTAAAGTTACCACTAGCAATATCATAACAGATATTTGCACCTTTTCCTTCTCTACCATTAGATATTCTCATCAAAAAAAGTCTCGTTTTACCCACTATCACAGTATGTGTCATATTTTTCTCCTTTCATCAACAGAGTTATTTGAAACAATTTGAAAAAAACCTTATCTGCCTGAAACAGAGTGTTCTTCTAAAGATTTTCTGGAAACATCAACAAACCAAAAGGAACCACTCCTAAACCTGAGAGCAAATCGAGCCACTTCAGCAGAGCACCAGAGAGCAGTGCATGTGGAACACAGGGTACTACGTCCTTGTCCAGCAACTGTAGCTGTCAGTTCACATTGGAACTTATTCTCCTCAGCACAGCTGATCTCCTTTGGACCCAAGGCCCTCGCTCGCCCACACCTTAATCTGCCGGACAACACGGGAGTCGCTGGTGGCGGAGAACAGGAACACTGACCAGTCAAGCCTGTTTGCCAGCTCTTCTTCCACAGGCGGGTTACACGTTCCATACCAACACCTGCTGCTACGAGCTCACTCCTCTAGGAAACTGCAATCTACGCCAACGAGACCTGCTCTTAGGCACAGCAGCCTAAGGGACACGGGGGGCTGGCCGGCCGAGCCGCCCAGCACAGGGCGCTGCAAAGGCCTGTCAGCGGGGGTCACGGGAGGTTACGAGCACTCCTGGGAAGCCCGAGAGGTCCCCGCGGTGTTTCCC
>JAHLSL010000036.1:8347844-8414177 GCA_025920805.1 Petroica traversi | reverse complement strand
CGGCAGGGAAGGCGGAGCTGTGGCGGTGCCACCCGTGACAGGCGCGGGGACAGGTTCCCGCAGCGGACAGCGACCGCCCTGCCGTGCGCTGCAGCTCGCTGAACACCGGGGCTCTGCGCCCGGAGGCTTCCTCTCAGCCTCTCCAAAATTCTGCAGCCAGCGCTGCCTGTACGAGCCAAAAACTCCAACCTCCTACTAGAGGTGACGTAATCAGCCATGGACTTTGGTCACTCTCTCTCGCAGGCTACTAAAAACGGGCATTTAAAAATCACTTTTGAGCTGGATTGGTTTGGGGTTTTTTCCTCAGAGAATCACAGATTGGAAGGGACCACAGTAGGGTCGTCTGGTCCAACTCCCTGCTCAGGCAGGGCCATCCCAGAGCACGGGGCACAGGGTTGTGTCCAGACAGGTCTGGAATATCCCCAGGGAGGAGACTCCACAGCCTCTGTCAGTCTGGTCAGTGCTCGGGCACTGCACAGCAAAGAAGTCCTTCCTCGTGTCCAGGTGGAACTTGCTGGGATCAGCTCCCCGTGGCCTCTTGTGCCATTGCTGGGCACCTCCAGGCAGAGCCTGGTCCCTGCTCGGAGCCCTCCCTGCACACAGGGACACACAGGGATGAGGGCCCCTCTCAGCCATCTCTTCCCAAGGGTGAACAGCCCTGGCCCTCTCAGCCTTTCCTTGTAGGAGAGGTGCTTCAGTCCCTTGATCATCTTTGTTGGATGGAGCTGCTCCTGGAGCTCCTTGGTTCTCTTGTCCCGAGGCACCCAGAACTGGCCACAGCAACCCAGATGTGCCTCAGCAGGGATGAGCAGGGGCAGCATCACCCCCTGACCTGCTGGCAGTGCTCTTACTAATGCATCCAGGTTCCCACTGGCCTTGTTGGCCACAAGAGTACATTTTCTGGCACATTTTAAAACCTCCCTTTTAACTTAATACCAACTTCTGATACTATTGCTGAGCAGGTACATACATACAGTGTAAATTTATATTAGCAATACACACACAAATATACATACAAAATATACCTCTAAAATCCACTGAAGAAAAGGAGTGAAAAAGCGCAAACCTCAGGTGTTAGTTTTTATTTGTAATTAGACTTTTTCTGAGCCCAGTAGAACAATTACAAAAGTTCTATACCAAAACTGAAGTAATTTGTCAAGGTTTGGATGACAATAAAATCCATGCTGTTTCAAGTATGAAAATTACAGAGAATTTTAAAAATCAATGCACGTAGGGTGGATTTACTTTCGTTCCTAAGCTATAAGCAAAATACCATGCTAAGGTTATCACTTTGTCTCAATTATTGTAACCTTCTCCTATCCCCCTGTCCTCAAAATGCCACTTTAAAGTCTTCAGTCAGTTAATAACGTTATTATTCTGGCTAAACCACTGTCTCAAGTTTCTAAAACCCTTTGGCAATTTCCTGTTCTGCAGCGTTTCAAATGCAAGCTCTTTGCCTGCACCACTGATGTGCTGTGCAAGTTCCCTTCAGGCTCATATCCTAAATTACCTGCCTACCACTGCTATATGCAGTAGCAGTCACTTGTTACCTCCTTTTTCCCTAAATGTCCTTCCTGCTATCTATTTTCTTTTCCCTGTTCTAAATCTCTTCCCACCAACTGTCCTTTGAAGGTTGTGTTTGCACAAATCTTTTTTCTGTGGTAACCTCCATCAGTGGGCTTTTTACACAAACCATTCCTCAAAGTGTCTCGCCTGTATCAGGTCCTGTCCTTGGTGAGGAATGAAGGGTGATTATGAAATCCTCACTTACATGCTATGCAGATGTCATAGATCTTAACCTGCAAAATTCTGCGCCTTGAACAACATTTTGGTGTTGAGTGTACTGTTCAGGACGTTGCAAAACGATGTTACAATGGGAATAGCATTTTGACTTTGGTATGAAGGATTGTGAGGGATACTTTAACAGGCCTTTGACCACAATACTGTTAATTCTCCAAACCTCACTATAGTCCAAAGTTTCCTATTTTGCTAACTAGAGGAATAATACTCTGACAATAAAAAAATCTTTGTCGAACAAATTTTCTTAAATGCTTTTTAGATTCCCTTTCTAGTCACACCAAATATGAAATAATTCTACTTAACAAACCTTAAGAAATTTTGACCAGTATAAGAGTAACAAATTTTGTATATTATTTATCACATGAAAGAATTCTTTCATTGTGGTGGATTCCTGTAGCAAACATTGTATGATCAATGCATGTCTAAATAACCTTTATATACCCTTCTCCTGACTTTTAGATATAGTGTCTGTTTCACCCAGAATTCTAAATCCTGTAAGGAATTTCTCCACAACACCTATGTTCAGACCCCAAAACCATACATCATAACACAAACCCCAGAATTGCCAAGCACTTTCCTGTACCTTTGTGGAAGAATGAAGGGTGTGATGGCAGTATCGTTTAAGGCATGGTCAATGTGATGCTTAATTGTTCCATGTGGGAAGACTGGGTAGTTCTGAACGGACCAGAACTTCCCCTTGTGGTGGCTGTGGTTTTCAGAAGCAATCTGAGCTCAAAAGAGACGAGCAAAGTTAAAGAAAGTGTGTCATTAGCTCGGGCTCGGCACCACTAGATGGTGTCCTGCAGCTGCTCTATCACACATCGCAGTCCTTGGGCAGGTGAGGGACAGAAACACCTCCTTGGCAGAAGCACAACGTGAACACAACCGTGCTGCAGGACAAACAGAAGCCATCGGGCCCAGTGCTCCTGCTCACCTCCCACTGATGTCCCCAGTGGTTCTACAGGGAGGCTGGAAATTTTGACGAATAGCTTACATGAGCACACAAACCTACATAACCTTACTTGATAATTACTGATACTAAACAGGACTTTTTCTTCCTAAAATGCAAAAGTGAAAGATGGCATTTTCTTTTTTTCAAAGCTAAAAAGCAGAATTACATGGTTAAAACCCTGAACATTTTTTTTGTACTTTAAAGCGTATTTTCTTTGTGATTTGTATACTACAAGAACATACTATCAGCACTTTATAAAGCAATCTAAGCAAAAATAAAAGCAGTCAAGTAAACAATTTAGATTTTTGTTTCCTTTTTTACCTTGGTGTAAATAGTTATTGTCTCATAAGGAGATTGTTTTAAATTTCTCCCTACTGGTCTCTATTTACATAATTTCTAATTACAAGACATATCCTTTCAGTAAACCAAGAGAGAGAAACTATCAGATCTCTAAAACACATTGAAAAACTTACAGAAGTATTTAGAAATGGGTGTTTTCAATTTAATGTATCCATGGAGCAATGGATGAACGGAGGTGATTCACAGTGCACAGTGCAAGTTATCCCTAAGGAGGAGGACATCAGGTCACAGTTCTCCCCTCATTCTGAAGGACAACAATACAAACAATAATTAAACAAACTGTTTGGAATAGGTGCCTCCTGGTAAGGCTGGAGTTACTGCATGGCTCTGACCCTTCAGTGGCAATGCCAGGTACAGGTGAGAGAGGTTTTTGCTTTGGGAAGGCCTTCCTGCAACTCATTGCCTGAAATGTGAATTCCCAGACAGGCCTTCATGGCTTGACATAAAATGCTGCCCAGATTCCTGCTACCTGTGCTGGGGCTTGAGCTGCTTTGGCACATTGCTTTGTTTGGATTAGAAATCGGGTTAACAAAGTGTAAGAAAGAAAAGATTAGTTAGAAGTTCTTTTTTTTCCTTAGGAACTCTATTGAAAACTAACAGCAAATCAAACATTTCTTTTCTAGTTTACACCTAATATTGTGATATTTCTCTGTTTTCTTAAAACAGGCCTGAAGATGGAAACTTTTCCTAATAGTAATGTTGATTCAAGCTGATGTACTTATTTTTCCTATTTTATTTTTTTTTATTACAATGGAATTGCTAGAATGGATGCAGCTATAGCTGCACCAATATAAAAATGCTTTTGACTGTGTATCTATTTTCCCTGAGGAGGAGGTAAGATGGAACAGCACTATCTGCATCATCAAAATTTGTGATTTAGTTCTAAGGGTAGAATTAAAGGACCTACTGTTGGTCTCTGCTCAGTCAGCAGCACACTCATGATTATAACAGAAAGACGAAATATTAAATTTGTTTATTCCCCACAGAAAGCCTCCTGTCTTCCTAGGCTCACTTAATATAAAAAGAATACATTTGTGTATACTATTCAGACACTTTGGTATTTGCATGACTGTCAGTGTGTTTCACAACAAAAGAGATTGACTGTATTAATGGCTCCTGAATAGCAGAAGCTCCTATCAATGACTAATTAAAGATCAGATCATAGCCTTCAAACTACACTTTCTTCAACATATCTCACACGGTGGAAAAAATACATTAAATCTGAATGTATTTCAGATTCCTTAATTTATGAACTAGAAACTTCAGTTACTGTGAGTCCAACTGTGCAGAGTTCAGAACCATGAAATTTGTAAAACTGACTTACTGTACTCTGTTATTCCTTTGTATTTGCTTGCCTAATAGCTCTTATTTGAATGGTGAGAATTACAGTTTTGATTCTGCACAGTATGATTTTGAAAGGAATTTCCTATTATGAGGAGAGAAAGGGCTACTTTATCACTATTTCTTTAAAGAAGTTGAACACTTGACTCTGAGTAGAGGCTTACAATGTCACAATAAATCCCAAAGGAAGACTTAGATCCCAATTGCACTGGTTTTCTACTTATGGGAATATTCTGGGTAAAACATCCCAGGAAAGATAGGTGGATGAGAACATGAGAAGAACTTAATTTGTTAGTCACACATTTTGAAAATATGTTCCTTAGCTATCAAAGTCATACAAATCCTGTTTGTAAATGCTAAAATGTAAAATTAATCTTAAAACTATGTATCCATGCAACTTATTTTTAATAGAGATACTGTCAGGATAAAAACTTGTTTATTAATTTCTACCTTTGAATGTCTACTGAGAAGTTAAAATTCCTCATTTTAGAATTTTCACAGCCATTCATTGAGGACTTTTTATAAGGTCTTAATCAGACTAACAAGACTTACAGCTGTAATTAATATTTCTTTATGAATAAGTGGGTATTTTCTCAATATCTGCCTTTCATGGAACATTTTGAGTCATAATAACATAGAACATACTTTTAAACAATATGTATGTAATCCCACACTCTCAAGGAAACTAAGATTACAGAGTAATCAGAGTGAAGAATCTTTTTGAAAAATCAGTTTTGCAGAGAATAGTCATTAAAGTGCATCTGTATGAGACAACTTTGGCAAATCAGTGAACACAGTCCGTGTAAACAAGCTTTGATCAGCAGTTTCCACAATATCATTATGAACTCCAGCTTTTGCTGTAATGGTATGATGAGTGAAAGGCAGACCAAAACCAATTCATAATTTTCAGATGGAAAATCACAGTTAATTTGTTGACTGAAAAATAACTACATAATTTCAGAGATGATAAGACATAATAAAGTAGGACTATTTTTTCTCCACTCACACCTTGAGCCATATTTCAACACAAAAGTCACTTTCCTCCTTTCATCTTCTTATTACTTTCCTGGTAAAGTGACATATTAAGCAGGTATGTAAGTGGTTGGTAATTTTAAAAAGCTGAATATTTAAAAAACTTAGTGGATGACTGATCAAAGAACTGAATATGAAGCGTAAAGACTGGGGAGAGAGAGGGTGAATATGTGCAAAGGAAGCTTTCACATTCAATGGGGAACAGCTACAAACAGCTACCAAGGGTTGTAGCTCAGTTAATAAAGTTCTAAGCAGAGATGAATTCAGACTTAAATAAAAAGCTGGCAGTGAGCAGCACCTTGTAGCCCACACTTCACACCCCTGCCAGAGCACCCAGTCTCTAGGGGATCCAGTCCCCATTTCCAGCTGCCCTGCCATTCAGTCTAACCTTGCTGACCTCAGTATTCCAACAAAGCAAAAGCTCGTGAGGAAGTCACTTTCTCTTCCCTCCATCCCTCCAAGCAGAAAATGTAGCTGATGGTACTGACTAGAGTTTATAACTGGGAGCAGAGAAGTTACACTGGCAAACATGAAGGGCTGAATGGAAACTCAGAAACACCCCTCTCCCTCACACACAATTTTGTTTTCCAGGTCTATATTCAGTATCTATATTTTTTGCTCAAACTAAACAGTGTAGCAGATAGTATATATTTAGAAGATTGCATATAAAGAAAACACGTACTACATTAGGTCTTTCTAGAGCTAGACTGAACACACTGGGAAAAGAAAGACCAGCAGCTCAGCATCTTCCCTCAGGCTGCACGTCTGGCACCTGGGGTGGATGTCAATGTGGTATGGTCATTCTTTCACAGGAAACAGGCAGATAGAACCTGGTTCTGACTCAGATTTGTTCTCAAATTTTTAGGCAGCACAAGCTGAACACAAGCTAGGGAGTGCAGGAAAACAGAGTAACATTTGGGTTCCACTGCTAATGGATCCCTTCAATGAGCAGGAGAGGAGCAGAAACACTGACTCAGGTGACTGACTGTGGAAAATGCAGTTGGAGTCAGGACCTGGCTATCCAGTTATAGCTGAAGGGCCTCAGAAAAATAAACACTGGTAGAGAGAAAATCAAATATTTCCTCAGTAGGAAGCAATTTCAAGTCAAACGAGGTTACTGTTGGTTTCTGCTGCATCATGGCCAGGATATAGGAACCTAAGTCTGCCTCCCAGTTTGGACTATTTATAACCAGTGTGACTAATCACAAAATAATGGCTTAGGGACATTACAGACCAAATTTAAAAAATCAACAAAATCCTATTAACTTCAACCAGATTTCAGTTGAGATATTTAATCTGTGAATAAGAACTTAGGTTGGCAAAAATATTCTTCAATAGAACATATCTGTGCCCATCGGTTTCAAGTGGTTTATTTTTCACATGAGTTTTGGTATCTTTTCCATGCCATCTGCAACCTTTTCTTTGTAAGTTTGTACTTCCCATTCAGTTCTGCTTCCTCAAAGTAATAATTTAATTCAATCTTATCTTTTATACCTTTGTCAGTTACTAAATCCCCAAGAGGTTGGAAGGTCTATTTTTTCTTCCTTTTTAAGAGACACAAGTAACGTCTCTGCAGTTTTGAAATCTGGCTTGGCTGTTTGTGGTTTTATTACACAGCATTTCATTCTAAAAAGCAACAGGGTGAACTGAGATTAGATTTAAATCAAGACTTTCTAAACATCATGAGAATTCTTCTGTCAAATAAAACTTTCATCTTAATTATCCTTAATAATTTCCACTTTGCAAACATAAGATCTCTTAATGCCTTTGGAAAATGAAGATTATGAGAAAGAGACTATAAAAAGATAAACATGTCTCATTTTGCAGCACCTTCTTGCAGATAGTAAATCTAACATTAATTAATAGCAGAGTATAATATTAGATTTCTCTCTTTTATGAAAAACCTGGATAGAATGTTCCCTAGTGCAACATTTTCTGTATTATTTTATGCATTGGTTCAAATTTAAAGCAAAGAATATTGCTGAAAAATGTCAAATAACTTATTCAATAGTCAAGCAAAGAACTACTGTCACAATTTAATTAATTTTCATTCTTTATATAATTACAGACTGTGTAATTATAAAATAGTTTTTATTTTTAGTCATTCTGAAATCCTGCTCACCAAAGCTTTGAACACAGGCAGGTGGTTTGAGTATTTGAGCTGAACAGAAATTCCCATTTTCTTTAATTTATGACACCCTCAGTGTGCATGTCTGTGTCTGCACAAGTCTGTGTATGTAAATGCACAGAGTGTTAATTCAAACACATCAATATCTTTCTTAAGTAATTATGGCAGCTGCATGCCAAGCCAAGCACCATATTCTTAGAAAAATAATATTTTTATTACTGCAATATATAATTCAACATGGTAGTTTGTCTGAAGCTAAGATGTCTCTACAAAAAATACAGGCAACATGTTTGTTTTAAAACGGTTGCTACTTCCTGTTGTAAATTGCATAAGGCTGCTCTTGGAAAGGAACATGCACTGGGCTGTGTACAGAAAGGAGAACATGAGCCAGCATGCAGACAATAGCAGCACAGCAGCTGCACCTCCATGTGGGACAACCATCACCCACACAATAGTCAACATTTCTTCCACTCATTACAAAAAAAAAAAATAGAGAAACAACCAAAAATACCCAACACAAACAAAACAACAAAAACAAAATTAAAAAAACCCAGAAACAAAAAAATCCCCAAACCCTAGAAAAAACAAGCAACACCCCCACACACATAAGATGAGGCAAAATAAAATTCTTTACAAATGGTAATGCAGATTAATATTGATCTCATTGTAAAATTATTTCTTACTAGACAATGACAATATATAATTTTATTTGTTTATACCCTTTATATAAAATATGTCTGCAAGTTATTTGGCACTTCTGCATTCTTGAATTACAGAAAGGATGAGTTTGGAATGTCTGCTCCAATCCCCCTGCTCAGTAGCAAGGCCATCTGGAGCAGGTTGCTCAGGGCCACATCCAGCTGTGGTTTCAATATCTCCAAAGATGGAGAGACACTAAAATCTTTCTGAGCAACCTGTGCAGTTCTTGATCTCCTTCACAAGACCTCAAGCTTCATGACCTGTCTGTGCAGGCTGCTGTGTATTAGTAGCCACAGCAGGTCTGCAGTGAACAGCTCTTTGGGGTAGAACACAGTATGAAAGCAAAGGTAAAATAGGGAAGAGGACAGGATGGCAAACTGCTTTCTACAGAAAAAGGTATTGTGTAAACCGTAACAGCTGTGCAGGCTGGTAAAAAAGACCTTTAGTTGTCTCAAACTTAAGAGAAAAATCTCCCATCTCCCTTTCCTGCTCACTCCATCTCCAGCTATGGGTGTTTAACTATCTGAAGGAACTGTAACTGCTTTTAACAATTTCCTTTGCTGAATGTTTTGTTATTCAGGAAGGATAACAAGAGTGCTGAGTTAGAATAAATCTGCAGGGCTGTGTGCAATGCACAAGGGGAGCACACAAGATGATTCATGCAGCAGAAGCAGCCTAGGCAAGCCATGTTGTGGCACTAAGCTGGAGCATGCCTCTGATACCTTCTGATACCTACAGCCCACATGGCACGGCTGGGGCTGAACACAGCTGAACTCCACTCACACGCTGCCACATCTAGAATGTTCTATGGCATGGGCTGCTAACAGACCTAATGCATTTTTCCCTAAGAAAGAAGTTACAAGCATACTTGGATAATAGAAATGTTCAATCCATTCACAGTGGTAAATAATGATCAAGATATGTAGCCAAAGGATGACCACAACTGCTTCATAGATATGCTCAAAAAATCCAAACTAAATAATAAATAAAATAATAATAAAAAAGAAATCTAGTCCTTTCTTATAATTAAAAACCCCCGACCAGAACAGAAGTAAAAAAGCTCAGAATTAGCTGCTCATTACAACTGCTATGCATCCTTGTTGCCTGAAAAAGAGGTTAACTTTATACAAAACACTGCTTAGATAACTGATGTCATTAATTACCTGTGAGAAAAGCAAAGAGCCCTGTACACATAGAAAGCTGGTGGAGAGACCAGGAATATGTTAAGGGATCTATTAATTTTGCTAAACACTACCGAGAAAGAACTCAATTACAAGACAATAAAAAAAGAGCAAAACTTCTGGGAGATAAATATCTTTAATCTAGTGTGGAAAGCCATAACAAGAACCAATTTCGAATAAGACATTCAGTAAATATTTTAATAGTGAGAGTGATTAACCACTTTAGCTACTGAATGGAGTTATATCTCTTGATTCCTACAAAGTGAGTTTGAAAATCTCACAGTATAATTTCTTTTTTTAATCTTGCTGCTGGGTTCAGTATCACATTGACTGGATGAACTGCAGTGGCCTACCAGAAAGGCTGGAGGTGACTTATTACCCCTTTTTAGGACTTCTGTGAATTAATGGGCTCCCCATTAACTGTCCCAATGTTAATATTACAGCTCATCACTCTCTCTTTCTGTATCTGAATACTATTAGATTGAGTTTATACAAATAAAAATGTATGCTCAAGTTCAACAGCTTTAAAGCATTAGCACTTCCTCTGACCTACCAAGAGACTCCCAGTTAAGCTTAGTGCAGAACTTTGAATAAATATAAGAAAGCTGAACACGGACATAGTCTCTCATATGGAATTTTAGCCTAGCTTTTAATTTTCTTTAAAAGAAACATTAAGCACTTGTTATTTGGAATACATTTAAATATGAAGTATTTTAGGCTCCTAACGAGTATGCCACTGAGGTGGAATCACCCCAAAAGTATGGGCTGGTAATTATTATCATATGGCAGTGACTGATTTATTAACTGTGCAGTGAAGGAGCCAAGGTTTGTGTTACAGGGATGGATTCCTCATTTTTACTTCCATCATCTGTCATAGTAGAATCTACTGGAAAATGGAGTACAAATCATTCAGGAATTTACAGCAGTTAGTTGAGCTAGTTCTGTACTATATCATTTCTGGAGGTGAATGCCTTTGTTTTGCACCCTAAGGGTTGCTCATATGCATAAATAGCCCCCCTTTTTCTGTTTCTGAATCAGAGTGTCCAGCCAATACAAAAAAGATTATGAGGTATGAAAACTGCACATATCTACACCACAGAACAATAACAAGATCTATACTTTGATTTCCTGGGAAATAAAAATTGTAGCTATACTTCCTGTCAGCCCATTCCTTTGAACGTGTTCCCTTCATAATTTGGATTTTGAATCAAGTTTAAATGGCAGTTAAAAATCGTATGTGGCAGTACACAATGAAATTTAGCTTGACAGCCTGGACATCAAAACTAAAAATAAATGACTTCACATCCAAATAATAAGTAATAACAATGTTAGCCTGCATAAGAATAGCAGGACCGGATTCAAATACAATATTAATTTTAGGGATATGAGTGACTAGGGAGAGACAGAGGCAAAGAAACAAATCCTTCATATAGCAATAGTCTCTTCTTATCCCCCAGGCAACTGGCTGCCTTTCACCTCGGCGGCGGAGCAATTATGTGGCATAATGACTGCAGTGCAAATAAGCAGAGAGATTTTATTAAACCAAATGAGCAAATCATCTGCGTATTATTGCGATTTGATTGACAGTGACAAGTGTCGAGCAGACACGGATGTGAATATGATAAAGAAGCTTGCAGGAAAGCTCTTGATAATGTTACTCTTGATAAAGTTGCTCTGCAAACCTCTCTAAGTAAATAAAGGGGAAAGAATATGATGCATATTAATTCGCATAGTTTGCAACCTGCCACAGGACTAGAGGAAAAGTTGCAATAGGTTCAGCACATGGCATTTCATATGAATTCTAAAATTGCATTCATGAGTCTCATAGACTTTACAATAATATATTAATATTAAAAGTAAAGGTCATTCCACATAACAGTTAAGCTGCCTGAGCTTCAACCTTTATATCAATAACAGACTTGGGCTGGGGGCACAGGGAGGAGGAAAACAAGTGGAATGATCTGAATAAATGTAAAATGTTACTTAGAAAGATTGCTGCCTTCTGCTGGAATGTCCATTTACACATTTGTACTTCCAGTGGACAATTACATTTCTGACAGGTCTGCTGCCATCAGAATGATTAAATCAATACCTTTCATATGGGAATGTGATTCATTGGCATGGGCCTTCAGGTCTCCAGGTAAGGCACTCTCACATTAATGACTGCCTTATGACATCATAGCTGCACACAATCCAAAGTTTCACATCATTGCAGGCAGCGGGGAACTTTGGATAATTACTTTTGGCACATGGCATGAATTAAACAAGGTGACTGAGAAGCTTTGACAGCAACACCCATGGAAGAAAAGCAGCAGGGATAAAATCTCCTGTGCTTCAATGGCACTAACATCATGAATAAATTTGGGCTTACAAGTTGAAATTATTTTAGTGGATAAACCATGTGATAAATAGTTCTCTTTCCTCCACTTCTTCATATTTTTTATTACTTTAAATTTGAATGTGAACAAGCCACAGCATTATGCCACACTTCAGAGAACATTCTTTTGCCATCAAGTACCATCAAGTTGAAGATTTCCACTCTTTGAAAAAGAATCATAACTGAGAGGAAATGTTCTTGTCATATGAAGTACACTGTAAAATGTGGAAAGCATTTCTGATTTATGTTGTAATACTGATTTGAATATCTATTTGGACATATTTCAGAGAGGCCAGCTTTGCAAGGTTCTGCATAGCCTGAGTTGATTCTTGTGCTGCACTTTAACTGTGCAAGTAAACATCATCATTCAAGAGCTGACATGCTCAGAATAACTGAAGCCTGATAAAAAAAGACTTAAAGTCTCTAGAACTTATATTTTCCAGGATGTGAGCCCTTCAACTCTAGTGAGCTTCCAAGGGGTGTAAACTGAGCAAAAAAAAAAAAAAAAAAAAAGGAAAAAAATAGTAGAATAAAATATTAAGCATCAAATCCATTTGCTGTGGTATTTGTTATAATTTGTTGTATAATGCACACATTATTATAATAAAAATTTAGTTATACAAATACTATAATTTATTTCTTAAAAGCATCAGAGGACCCTATTTCTTCAAAAAGGAACTGAAGTATTCAGTAAAACAAGTTACTCTACCAACTTAGTCTAGTTATTGAAAATTAATAAATAATTTTTTGTTCATATGAAAATCAGAATCGAATTTCATACAGTGGAGGGATTTTCACTGGTTTGAAGTAAAATGTGAAAAAGGATAGACAAGTACTTCTGAGCCGTTTGTGTAAATTATAGTCACATCACTCCTGTCACTTCCAAAATAGTGCATATTATGTTGTAAAATGCAACATTTCTTTTTAGAGAAAGAGATCTTTTAAGAGACAATTTAGAACCTAAAGCCATTAGAAACAAAAAGATTAATCATGTGTTCAAAGTACAGAGAGTGGATTTGAGAACAGTGTTAATTTTTGTTCATTTTACTTGGATGCTGTTAATTGCAAGCCAGAAAAATACTTAAAGTTATTATGGAATATTAAAGCATGGAAATTTATTAAAACACCGTACTAATATTCTCCTGTTGCCACCACAATGTGAAGAGATATTAAGCTGGAGAATTAGAGTTTCAAGATTTTGCCAATCATTGCAGAAAACCAAATTAGTATCAAATTGAAAGCTTTTTTATTTTTCACATTTCAAATAGAACCCCCTTTGTTCAGAGTGGTGAAGCACCTTCCACTTTTAGTGTAGGGCTGGATCTGCAAATGTCCCTTCTTAACCTTCAGGCATCTTTAACATTTAACATTATCAGTGAAATTCTGGCTGTGCACATCTTCCACCAAAGATTTAAGAAATGCACACACAATACACTCATTTTTCTGAAAATTTAAAGCAGAAAAGTTCCCAATGTTTTTACAATCAGAAAAATAGGACCAAGAGGATGAATGAATTCTACATAAGTCTTACTTCTTTGTAAAAATACTATGATTCCCCTAAAAAAAGAGAGAATGTCTGTGATTATAGTGGAAAGCTGAATATTTCGCAGAAGGCAATACAAATCTGTTCATTGTGAGGAAACAATTCAATTTTATTTCAAAAAACTCGCATGTCTGTATATTCTATGCAACATGAGTATGGATAGGCAAGTAGATAAACTTAGCAAAACCAGACATTAAGCCTGATTCCTAGGCTGTTTAAAAAGTTGACTCACTTTGCAAGCCTGCTTTTAGGGCTATGCAAATGTCAGGTGATCCTTTGGGGATACAGTCTTCATTCCTTGCTTTGTGGAGCCAGAATTGATTCTAAAGTGTAGTAAGGTTGACCCTTCTGGAAGGTAAGAAAAGTTAATCAATCAAACAGAAGATAAAATTTAGACCATAATCTGAGAGACCCAAGTCCTTGAAGTGTGCAGCCAGTAGCATTCACTAACCTGACTTTCTTTGTATCATTAAAATCTCATCTATTTTATATTTTAGCACAAAATTTATCCGGAACAAGAATTTTCCAGAACTAGAAAAGAAATATTTACAAAGCTGAAATACAAATAAGAAAAACATTTTACATTTATTTTCTAATTCAAGGCTCTAGAGATAAAAAGCCCAGATCCCTGCACCTCTCAGCAGATGTACAGCCAATAACAACTTGCCAATGTATCTGGCCCCAGATCCTTAATATTTTCTTTAGGCAGTAACTTTCACTGTCCTGGAGTTCTTACAAAGCTTTTTGAGAATCCCAAGCAATTAGTGCACTATTACTGGCCACTGCTATTGCTGTTAATAAAATTGACTGTGCTACGTTACATCCAAAATAACTTAATTTTAATGAAAAAGACTGAAGGAAAGAGTAGTGAGAAAAGAAGTACTGAATTGTTGTTAAAGCTACATGTTGAACCCGGCCAGTAAATCCTGGCCTGGATTTAGTTTCTCCGGTAATATCAAAGCAGGACAGATGACGGAGTTCTAACAGTAGATGGGAGAACTTGGCTACTGTTATGGAGATAAGATAATGAGGTACCAAAGTAATTTTTGAATGGCCTTTCTTACTATGCAGGCTGAGGCTGTTCTCACTCACAGTTTGTGGACTAATCTTGGCCCCAAGAAGATGGAAATATAAATACATTTCAAGTCATTTATGCATCATACTATCCAAGCTTAGGATCACATGCTATCAGTCATAATCTGCATTATTATGACAGTCTGTCACCTTGCTGTATTCATTGTGAGAACTAAGAATTATGTCTATAATAACAAAAATATTGCCACTGAAAAAATAACATAGAAGTGTTCAAACCGAATCTTCTGCTGCACTTCAGAAATCATGAGATATTAGGCAGAGGAGGCACTGACACGAATCCCTCTGTGGGGAGGATCACAATATTTGTTAAAGCAGGCAACAATTTAGAATTAAAATAAAAACACTAAACAAAAAGCAGTTGAATTACACTTTAGGTAAGTAGTGTTCATCTGTTCTGTGAACTGTAGCTCCTCCTCAGCTCCAGAGAGTTCGGTCATATGTCTAATGATGCTAAGTCATGATTAGTTTCTGTTTTCCATGAAAAACTGGGAGAAAAGGGAAGTGCTGGGTCAGGGGTTCCCCGTTAGCTCAGGGGGTAAAGTGATGTCACCTCCTGGGTATCCCATTGTTCCCACATCCTGTGTGACCTGCGGGCTGAGGAGCCCTGCCAGGATCCCTGCCCGAGGAAAGGAGGTTTGTCTGCAGGCAGAACAAAGCTGGGAGCAGCACAGCCCTTCCAGCCGGGCTGCACATCCCAGGGATGGCCGTGAGGAGAGCAGCGAGCTGGAGCAGCTGATAGAGTTCACAGACCCTGTGAAAACCAAACCAAACTGAAATAAATCCTGCACAACACAGAACTGTTCATACAGCTAAAGGCATCATAAACCAAACCGTCAGATTGTGTCTCAACGCTTTCATCTGCCCGAAATAAAACACCTTTAATGAAGAATCATCATTTAAAGAAAATCCCCTAAACCATAACCAAATACATTAGTCACTCTCCTAGAACCTATCATTCATTTTGGTACATTTTTTTGATACTGACACTACTGAATTTTAAGAGGCATGAGCTTTTTCTATATTATTATTTTTGAAAAGAAATACAAGGTTAATACACAGAACTTTTGATAAAGTAGGAAAGCTAAGAACTCAAGTGCATGAAATATAAACCTCAATTGCCTCATTTTAAAATTAAATAGAAAATTCTTGGGAAAAAACTTGAGAAACAAAGGTATAAATACATGGCTCAAAGTTTCATTTAAAAGTGCATAGAGTCGTAGAACTGACAGTCATTACCAGCATTCTACCTCCAGAAAAAAAAAAAGGGAGAATATTCTGAGATTGGAGAAATCTAAACAGGTAAAGTGATTTTGTCTGAATCTCAGCATTACCCTTGCATCCATTTGGGAAAGAGGCAAGATCCATGCTGCATCTCTCAGGTACGGTCATACTCCCTGCTCCACCCAATAAACTCCTTCACAAATTCTCCAAACTGTGGGATGACAACTTAGACAAGCAAATCCTGTTTAGATAATTCCATGCCAACATATTAAACTCGTGTTCTGCACTAAACCCCCCTAACTATTACCAGTAATATCTCAAAAGAACTGAAGTAGGTGGTTGACAATAACAGTAAAAGGGTGTTGGATTTTTTTTCCTTTAATTCAAACCCTCAGATGGAGGAAAACATGCCTCCAAACCAATGAACATGCAAGCTACTAAACCTAGCATATGCTTAGCCAGTGCATGCTTTTCTGTTGCTCAGGGTGGCACCAGAAGTTACATGTTGTATTTTTCATCCTCTGCAGTGGTAATTTCTTGGTCATTTACCTCCTCAATAATAATGTTTAGCTGAGTAAAAGAATGCTTTAGGCTTTAAGTCTTAAAGGTTCTTCCCCCTTTGCCCCCCTCAGCAGGATGACTGATTTCAGCCCTTTAGAAAAATAAGCTTACTTATGAGACATTAGTGGCATTATTGCCTCCTTTAATATTCGTGACAGTCTCCAGCAAATGTATCACAAGTTGGCATTTATTAGTGCTAGGCACAAGTAAGGGGCATGTTATTTGATTTGAATAACAGCTTGGAGCTACAGTTTGAGTCCAGAAATATATTAGTCAGAAACAATCTCATTTAATAACACAGAAACTAATAAAAGAAAAGTATTCCAACTGATTCAAAATTGAATTTATGAATATTGCTTAGCAGGATTAATGATCAAAAACTGAACCTGTTTGTCATGTTATAACAGACTTTTCGATTTAAATGCAAAACTAGAAGTCAATGAGTCCAATGGATTGTATATTGCTTTGAAGAAAACCAGTTCATTTTACACATAAGCTTTGAAATTGGCAATAAACTTTAATTACAGGGTCAGATAATCAAATTATAATCAAATAGCCTCACATAAAATCTGTGTTTGAAATTAATGAGATACAATTCTACTAGTCTGTAATATTGTACCTCTGAAACTTACTAAAAGACATTTCATTTTCATTTAAAAGTCACCTTAAGGACTTTTCCCTCAATTTCTTCTGCATAGCTCAATTTTATTTGGAAATGTCTCATTTTTAGACCACACATTTCTAAAGATTTTTGCATATGGAAAAATAATTTGTTGCGCCACAGATTTTTTTTATTGATATTAAGAATTTTAATATAGCAATTTTAGAAATCCTTCAAGTATATGCATATTTATGCATTTTTAGAGAAAGCCACAGTTTGGATAATAAAGCTGTATAGTTGTTCAAATGCACATACTTATTAAAATTTTCATTTAAGCTGAAATTTTTGATGACTGATCTTAACTTGCAAGTGCAAACATATATGCTAATGTACACTACTGCATAATCTATTTCTTTCTGGGGTATACAACCGTGATTATTTCTCCCTGCATGTCTTACCTTATTTGGAAGAAGAAATATATCTTATATTTAAAACAAAAGATAGAAAGAATAAATCCAAACCTGCTCTGGCTTTCTTAAAGATTTGCTGCTGTGTGGCTTCAGGCAAGTCATATCATATTTTATAGCTAAGCTTTCTCATGAAAAATGGCAGTTACAGCTTAGTACAGCTTCAGTGCAACTTCACTGGGCTTATCACAGGACCTTATTAATTGTACAATGATTATCAAAATGAAGATGCAAAATTGTTGGATAGATAATGTCCGACCTCATTAAACATGCAACTGGAAAAGTACAGAAAAAGTCAAATACTTCTAAAGCTATCATTCTACTCAGTGGCAATGCAAGTGTTTGATAACACACAGTGGAAAGAACTAAGACCATGCACACATCTTCTTAGAGTAGAGCAGCATCTCTTCCTGTGCTCATGCCCTAAAACTCAATATTGACTTTTTTTGGAATACAAAAATGAATCTTTAGAAAGTTAAGGGAATATTACAACTATTCCTGTTGATTTTTTCCATGTAAAAAGCAACAAAGGCATCTCTTTAGAATCATAACAGGGATTTTTAAGAAATTATCATGGTTGCTCAAAGGTGTTAATATCACTGTTTATTACAGGTCATGCTGTGGATATTAAGTACTGAGATAGGGGAGGAGCTTTAGTCATTCATTGTTCAGCCTTGTCTGTCCCAGATTATGCTTGAGAATGTGCATCATATTTAGGACAGTTTTAAAAACCTTGAAGCAGTGGGGACTCCCTAACACCCTG
Source organism: Petroica traversi (assembly GCA_025920805.1). NCBI lineage: Eukaryota > Metazoa > Chordata > Aves > Passeriformes > Petroicidae > Petroica > Petroica traversi. Next base: position 8,396,056 of record JAHLSL010000036.1, on the reverse strand, counting down.
TGTGAAGCTAACCTACAACTTTACCCATCTCACCACTACCAAGTGTTTGTCTTTCATTCTGCAATTCAGTATTATTTAAATCAGAACTTCTGTTTGCCGATAAGCATGGTAGAAAATGTTCACATTTTACCAAATATCTCTATCTGTCATGGATACAAATGGTTCGTGGCCTCAGCCACTGCAAACCTTTGTCTCCTTTATTTTCTGTATTCACATTTAACCAGAAAAGACCAATTACAGTCAAACTTATGTCTGTCATACACTTGACTGGAAATGAGAAGAATATAAGAATGCTAAAATTATGCTTCTACTATGGCATCAATACAATGTCAAAGTAACAATATCAAGCTCAAACACGTAACTACTTTAATTCTGGTTGACGTCTCCACATCATAACACTTTTGCCCTGCAATGTTTTAAAGCTCGCTGTGTTTCCCCGTCTCTCTGAGTTTCTGAGTGTTTTATTTCCTTGCAGAGGACAAAAGCCAATAAGGACAAATAACAGCTTATCTAGTAAACATCTAAGCTGCAAACAACTTGAATTGAACTTGACAGGTTAGCACTTCAAAACAACAGGTCAGGAGAAGAAATGAAAGAAGAGGCAAAGTCAAGGACTGACCTTGCTCAGGAGACTTTTGTGAATCCATTTATACAGCAGCATTTCCCTGGGTGCTTTACAGAATGGAGAGAAAGTCCAGTCAAACACTCTACATGTCAAGGCCTTAAACATCTTCAGATGGATGGTTTGCACTCTGAAAGTGACAATGGGGGCTGTTTTGAATCATGCTGGTTAAAATGGGGATTCTGATGGTGATTAGAATCTGCAAGATACCTCAAGTAAAAAAAAAAAAAATTCCACTTTCTCAGCTCTAGGCTCTCAATTTTCAGTAAGCAGTAAAATTAACTAATTTAGTGGCATAGTTTAGCGTTAACATTACAGTTACCACAAGTTAAACATTAACAACAGTTTATGATATATAGAATTTTCACAGAAATAAAACTGGAGGAGAAAGAACTTTTGAAGATCTCACCTGTATAATAGTGATCAGAAAAAACTGCAGCTCTATGCAGTGACTGTCACACAGTGTAAGAAAAACGTGGAGGCTACAGGCACCTCACTGTTTGCAGTTGAAGAACACCGACTTGTTCATTTTGTACAACATTTCTTTAGCATCCAAGTTTTGAGGGTTTTTTTCACATCTTCTGACTTCTACAGGAAAACACATGTTTGGGATAGGAATTCAAATTCTTTCTCTATGAACACAATTCTAAGTTGTTATTATTAGACATACTGTTGCTCCAGTTCTTTTTACCTCTGTTTTCAAAAAACATACAAGCAAAAAATCCCCACCAAAACCACTCCAACAACCAAAAGTTTACTAACCTCCATTTGTTTCCATTTGAAAAGAAACAGATGCTGAAATCAGGTGTTTTTTTCCTTTAATCCTGTATTTATAAAGAATGTTCAACAGTTTTGAACAGATGGAAATTGTTTCTTTGCTTCTTGCTTCAAAGTCTTTCTTAGTCAGCACACCATACAACCATTATATTGAGGCAATTTTACTGAAATCCTTGTTATCACATCATCTATTCCTTATGAACAACTCCAAATAAAGTCTTGGGACCCAATGTATCCCATCCATTACTTCTCATCAGTATGTACAAGCATTTTATTGGACTCCTCAAAGGAGTTCTGCTTTTCTTTTTCCTAGGATTGTCAAGTCATGCTTGGAAGCATTATAAAGAATACAGCTAAGAGTCTTTACCTGCTGGAGTGCTTTAATTCTTGCAGAAATAAATATGATTTTTATCTGCAGGTTTTTACATAAACCAAATTATTTTCTTTCCTTTTTAAAGAACTTAATCCATGAGACTAGTATTTTTTCACATCAGTATCAAACACTGCATGAAATCCCTTGAGGGTATTTGCAAAGGTTATGTCTAAACTCTCTAGATTTCCTTTCTCTAGCAAATGATTCCACAGAAAAGGTGATCCTTCAAGGCCTGGTTAAATTCCTGATCTGAGTCACTTTGCAAACAACCTGTCTTTTTCTACAGACTAGAGAGTCCAAAAAATTTACTAAAACAATATAACCTCAGCCAAGGTGCAACCAGCTTCACCTTGCTTTCTTATGTGATAATGTGAGAACCTGTCCCAGGTCCAAGGATAAGGTGCAAAATGCCAAAGTTCCTGCAGTCCAGCAGCTTAAAAATCATGTTATCTCTTTATCTCCCCTGAATGTTACAGGTACCCATCACTGGAGAGACCTAACCAGCAAAATCAAAGTGAGCCCACACTCAGAGGGGCCACATTCTGTTCATGTTTCTGTATGTCCTGGGATCTGGCATTCCAGCCCTGTTCATCTGCACAACAGTGCCCTATCCTAGTGAAGACTGACTGGTTTTCAGCTCCTGTAGAATACTTATATTTCACATTGAGCTTTTATTGTTATAGCTCAGAAAGATTATTTCCCAAGCAAACAGTTTAACAACTGCTGCTTCATAGGCAGCATAAATTTCAACATTCTACTTCCACTTTCAGCAGCTCGTGGCTCCAGAATACAAAAGGCTTTCTTTTTTTTTTTTTTAAACCAAGTTCACTCATTCTTGTCTTTGGAAATACTTGCAACTAGCAATCCAAAATTCTACATGAATGCAAAAATAACATTGCCATGATTGTGCTCCACTTTGTGGCAAAGTGTGGTAGATTTTCAACTGCTCGGCAAGTTTCCCTGACAATACCTCAATCTACAGAACCATTGAATGAGAGACATGGTATACCCTGATCATAAATTTGCAATGAAGAAAATATTCCTTAGCCATAGTCACAAGGTAGTTTTGCAATGATTTTGCTTTGGAAAACTCCTACCCCCACGTGTCCTCCCCCTGACCTCCCACCCTGTAATAAGTGAGCAATATCTCAACCCCTTTGTGTTCCTGTGTCAACACTACCCCCAAACTGTAAGTGTTAGCAGCTGTGCACAATATGAAAGGGGGTTTGAAACACACAGCCCAAAACAGGAGCAATCATAAGAGTCTCTCTGACTCTCAAAATGTTAAATCACACACTGCTGATCACTGCAATGGTTTCCTTTCTGTACCCAACTTATGTAGTGGTTTTGCTGTTCTGGCCAACCTACAAATGAACTTTTTGTAATAGGAGGCCTAAAAACTCTGAACATATGTGAGCATCCAAAGAGTTGGCAAGTTTTGGACAGCCTCAGCTTTCTTTTCTTTGTGAAAGTTGGTCTTCACTGATTGTACGGTCAAAACAATTTCTTTGTTTTAAAATCTGTTGGCATTCCTTCAGACTGAATTTTAAATTCCTACTGGAAGGTTACTGTGTTTATAAATGTATTGGTTTCTCCTCATCAAAATTTCCCATGCTTCAAAATACATTTTAGGAAGGATGGGGAAAAAAGAGTACAGCAATGTTCTATAAGCCTGTAAAATGTACAACACAAACAAACAAAATAATACAATAACAAAAAGCAATCACTTTATAAGACCAGAGACCTTGTCCTCTGTAAGTAGGCTCCTTCTTGTCTTCCACTTTTTCTTCTGTTTGCTGTCATCTTTTTAATAAATCCACTCCAGAGAAGCAGGAGAAACCTGCCACAGTTTTAGGGGTATTATCTGCTCATGAGTTTTAAAAAAACCAACAAAACAACCCAAAATCCAACAGAAAACCACTTCAAAATTATTTTACTCAACTTCCTGTAGTTCACCAAACATCCAGTACTGCAAAACTTTTCTCCAATTGAACTGTGGTGCTTTTTATGCCTCTCTGAATTGCAAGATATTTCCCTTCCCCCTACTGGCAAATGCTGAGATAACTGAAACAACTGTTTCTCCCATATTTTCAAACTGCCATGAGCTTGCTCTTGTTGATTTGGAGCACCAGTTCTGATTTTTAACAGAATAGTTTCTTTCACAACTTTGCTATTGCTCATTTAAGGAGGCAGCACTGCAATGAAACCAGTCTAGAGAAATATTTTTGTGCCAACATCCATCACTCTTTTCTTTATAACACTTCCCTATTGCAGTGTCTGCTAAAGCTGCTTGTTACCATTTTGCAGTTCTTGTTTCTTTTCTTTATATTTTCTACTTGTCACAAGCCTCAGGAAATAGACACACACCCACTCCGGTTTCATATCCCAAAGAAAGTTAGCAAATATTAGTTTTGACACCCAGGTTACCAGAGGGCTCCATCCCCTGCTCCACAAGATCACTGGGCATTCTCTTGCTGTGTATTACACTCCAGGAAATAGGAAGGTCTTGCACTTCACTGCCCTTCAGGTGCTGGCAGTAAGAACTGAAATTTGCCTCAGTGGACAGCTATTGCTGAGACCTTTGCAACTGCTTGGAGAACTGCTGCAAAGGGATGTTGAGAAAGAATTCACTTTGTGTGAGCTTTATTGTAGAAGAAAACTGAGAACTGTACTTTTTTGTGTGTGTGCTATTTTTTAAAAAGCGATTAACTGTTTAAAAAACCCTAAATTATCTTTTGTTCATCAATAATTTATATTACTTCATCTTCAATTTCTAATTAAAAAGTTCAGTGTTAACCTTTGTTACTACACAGTTGTCCCATGTTTTTACAACACTCTTTGGATTTTTAAACGTTTGGTCATGCTCAAGCAAATGCCTTTCTTAGCTGCTGTTATGAAGTGGTAGCTAAACTGTCATTAGTTTTGTATAAAAACTGTTATTAATCTTATATAAAAAATGCAAGAGTGATCTTTGTACCTCAAAGCTTTGTCCCACACTTCATGTGTCTATTTGCTTGAGTATGAGACTTCCAGTAAACTATGTCAATGCTTTGTGTCATCTCATATTTAGCCCTTCTTACTGATATTTTTGATATTTAATTATTTTCCCTGATAAACTACCTCCTTCTATTTGTTTTACAAGTGAAGAACAAGATTTGGGTATTTTTGTTTGCTTGTTTTCAATTACATAATATTAATTATTCAATAGATTAACATAGAGACATAGTAACAAAATAAACACACTTACACTTACATATTGCTCAGCTTCCACCTTCCTCACAAGTGGCTCTCTTCAATTCTGCTTGGCTCTTTCAAAGAAATAGAAGATCTAAGTCAAATTCAATTCGTATGTTGACAGCAAAAAGTACCAAATTCGAAAGAACTATTTCAGTAATTTTGTTATAGTGCCATAATCGTTTCTAAATGTTACTGGAAATCGAGGCTGAGGATTACATCCAATCTTACAATTACATCCAATTTTAACTCAAGGTCAACAGTGGCTTAAAATCAAAAGGATACAAGAAGCCCCTTAAATACACTTGGACTGTCAGTCCTGGAATGGTGCTCATCATCTGAGGAATGATGTTCTTGAAGAGCCTCTCAAACAGAAATAGTGAGGAGGCAAAAATCCTAACTATTTTAAAAATGGAATGTGTGAGTGGGATTATATGATAACATTCTCTGTGCCTGTTAACCTTTTGATAATAAAATTACTTGAAATTTAAGCCAACCCTAGCAGAATACTGGCATATATAGTCAATGTAACCTTGCCTGCTGCTTTGCTGGAAATAAATAAAGATCAGATACTTTAACTGTGGCTGCAAAGCAGCCTGAAGTATGCTGACCCAAATAAAAGGAGAGTTTATTATAGTGAACATGGTGAATCAGTGCCCCAGAAGCTGAGATTGCTGCCATCCATGGTAAGATTTGCTTCCTCATGACTGTAGATGGAGCCCTAACATAAGTAAATACCCTCTTGGCAATGCAAGTTTGGAATTTCATAGAATATATTGAGGCTTTTCAGCATTTTTGCTTATTGAGATTTTAATTTTCAGAACAAACAATGTGAGAGGCCTGCTGTTTTTCTGGTTTCTCAATATGCCAAACTGATTCAGCTGTCCTCAAAAATCCAGAAAGAAAGAAAAGCAGTTCAACTTTTATTCTGTCCTGCAATTATCACCTAATCTAACCTTCTCTAACAATTTCTTTGCTTAAGGGCACCTCTAGGGTTGTCAGACCAGCTGAATTCATTTAGAAAATGAAATCCAAACCTGACTAGTCTTATTCATCCCCTGCACCCATTATTCCTTTCATAATTTTATGCTACTGTTCTAGAAGGCAAGGCAATGGCACATTTTGTGGATTTTCTTGTAATACATATAAAACATACTGCTGAAATAGGAATGTAAGTTTCTTGGTGAAGAAGGAGGGGTCTCAGCACCATCTGACTGAAAGATGTTAGATAAAAGAGGAGCTATTTATAGGAGTAAAATATGTCTACAGTTATTACTGTGGCTAACAATCCAGAGTTCACCACTATAATTAATCCTTTCCTTCCTATAACTCACTTGTTCAAAAATCAAAGTATTTTGTGATTCCTTGCAGCAAAACAAACAAAAACATCCACAAAACAAATAAGTAGAAATATTAAAACAATATATTCTTACATAGTTCTCAAGACACTTTGCTTGTTTCACGCTTCAAGAAACAATTGGTGTCATGAATGTTCTGGAATTTAAATATATGTGCAACAACTGTTGGTATTGGATTGGTATTTGGTATCTAGGACTGAAAATGGAGAGCTGTAACAACCACAAACAGTTTTATAGTACTACTACTTCTTAGTTATTATTTTATTTTTAAAAGCTAGTGAAAACCTTCATTTTATGTCATGGTTGGCAAATCTCACTGGTTCTAAAAGCTGGACATCAAACAGTTCTCATGGCCAAAGGTCACTCTGAGAGTCTGAGAGTGAAAAAGGAAGGGCCAGCACAGTCACAGGTGAACTGTGGGGTGGGACTGGGTCACTTCACTGCCTCTGAAAGTTCCCAGTTTAAGGTAATCACAAGCCCATGTATTGCCTGTATGTTCACATGGCACAGCTGCTTTACCAACTCTCAAACACATGTGAACCACAGGTGATATAAAGACAACTATCGATTGCAAACATTTTATATCCCTTAAGTTTTGTGAAATGAAAAATAGGTACATTAGTTTATTTTGAGACTGAGGTTAACTTCTGGTAAGCATGTGTGAAACTCACAATTTTACATGCAAAATCATCAAAACACAATTTTTTTTAGTATATGTTCATGAAAGTAAATGTCTAATTTTTGTAAAGTTGTACAATTATCAGCTCATGTTACATTACATAATGATGGGACTGGTGTCTTAGTTTTAACCAGGCTGTACTTCCAGGTTCAATACACAGACACTGAATATAGACACAAAAGTTGAATATAAACTAGAATTCAAACTAGTGCTTAGTTAGGTCAATTACACTTGCTATGCATTTCGTATAAGTTGTATATTTAATATCAGTAATTGCCATGAAGATGATTTTCAGACTGAAAATTATTTGCTGATTCAATTAACATGTTATGTTAATATTAAAAGCTCTTGGGAATATCGAGGTTTATTGCATGCTAATGGATTCTCAGACAATAGATACAATATATCTGATTAATTATAAATAGTTCCTTTCAGTTCGAGTTGGACTACAAGTGTGCTTAAGTACTTAAATGTAAGTACTGAGATTTGCAGCTTAATTTTGTTAAATTGTCTTTTTGGAACCAAACATTTTGTAGTCATTTATTATATGGAGATGGGGTTTTTGTTTTTTTTTTTTATTCAAGGAGCTAAAAGTTATTTTCTCATCACTCAGAAAATTTGCCTAAATGACTGATAATAGCCCTCCTCTGCTCTTTTAGTTTCTTTATTCAATCATAAGACAGAGGTATCTGGAGATTTTAACATATAATTTTTAACTCAAGGAAAAGCAGCCTGTACAGATGAATGATATTAAATTTAGTCTATCCAGATGCTGAACTGTGCTCCAAGCTATACTGTATGAAATATCAAAGATGTCTGTGTGTTCTATTTAAGTACAATTTTTCATATTCTTCTTGATTAAAATAAAATTAAGTTGCTTTTAAAAGCCAACCTGTCCAAGAGATGCCCAGTAAATTCCTGTGTGAGCTATTTATTGTTTTAATCTGTAATCATCTATACAATACTGTCTAATAGAAGTACATACTGTTTAACATCAAGAGATCTATTTAACTCTCACTCTTTATAAAGATAAATACAGAAATGAGCAGAGAGAAAGTGAAGAAAATAGGTTAGATCTGTCCTATGGTGACAGAATCAATATATTTAAACCAGCACGACATAGTTCAGAGAACTCCCCTTAGAGCTCCAGTGTTTCTGAGCAGTTATTTGAGCTTCTGCTTCATTACACAGATCACATATGGAAAGTAAAGAAACTGGATTTACCTGCAGCATCTTTGGATACCTGTTGACCCCCAGACTGAATCGTTTATCTGCAGCTTTTAAACCCTGCAGCAAATACAATACATAATTAGGTGTAACAAGATAATCTCCTATTTCAAGAAATCCATTAGCCAAGTTCAAGAATCCTCTAACTAAAACAGTTATAGCAATTCATTTTATTAAGACCAACTTGCTATTTATTTATTTCATAACTCTGCTAAGGCCTTTTTTAATATATGACAGTATAATTCTTTTTCTGGTGTTCTGGCTTACATTAGATAACCAGTCTTGGATTTTATGCAAGACATATGGAAAAATCCATCACTGATTTACTGCACATTTCCACACACAGTCAAACTAATATCTGATCACTCTTGAAGAAGCAAAACCCTGCTTGGCAGAGAATACTTAAGCAAATTTCCAAACACATGGGTGCACACAGCATTGTGCAAGAAGGCTTCTGATAGTCAAAATGCAAACCAATACACCACAGTATTTACTGTGGAAAAAAAAAAAAGGGATTTATTTTTGCTTAGAAACTACTGCAACAGAAGCAATTGCAATAAAATAAAAGTACTGCAATAGCGGCCTCCAATACTATGTATAATGGATTCTGAGTTTTACAATTATCCATATGAAACATCTTGGGATCTTTTTCTTTTCTTAAATAACTTTAGAAGACAGCAGTTTTGAATGTTCATAATGCAAATGCACCTTTGGGTGTCAATTAAATCTCTTTAATTCTATTCATTCTTTTGGGTTATTGATTGCAGTTATCCATAGTGATGTCTCCATCACTACTCTACCTCAGCATTGTTTCCAATTTTCTGTCCTAAACTCCTCCTTTATATATTTCAGTTAGGTCCACAAGGTTAGTTTTAGGACTGCCACAGCAGGTGGAATGACCTTTACCCCATTCCTATTTTACAATGTGTTTTGTGAGACTCTTGACACTTTACTTCAGACCCAATTAGGAGGAATATACTGAAGTAGTTATTGTCTTCTGAAAGTAAGATTTAATTATTTTCACATTTAACTACAGACAAATCTAATAATTTTTGGTTAATCAGAAATCCATCCCCTCTTTAAGGACACAAGGATTTTTGTTTAATGGGGGTAAAGCAAACAAGAAAACAAACCAGAGGCTGCTAATCCTAATTTGACAATTGTTAAATGCAGGGCATAGTTCACAGATGGTTTTACATCCTCAACAGTTTTGTGGGCAATATAGTTAACTTTGATTATATGAAAATGTCAAGACAAATTATTAGGGGAAAAAAAAACCCAAAAGGTTTTCTGATGTTAAATGACAATAAGGAGACACCTTCCCTTAAGAAGCAGAAGAAAGTATAAACCATTCTAATGAGCAGATTGTCCCCTTGAACAAAGGAAGAGCCCACTGGAACAGAGCATTTGAAAAGCAAAATCATGCCTTTTGATAGATACTTTCTGTCGTGAACATAGTAGTTAATCCATTTTTTTAGCAAGATTAGCTGTCAGATTAACACATCACCAATGTGAGTCAGAGTTAGCCTAAACCAAGGATGTGCCTGAAGAATGATGTGCACCCACATGAAGGAAGGTTCTGACTTACAGCACCACCGTGGAATGCAAACCCTGCCGTTTTCTTTTTTTTTTTTTTTTTTTTTTTTTTGCTAATGCTGACCAGAGCTCTACAAACAGCCATTCTCAATTGCTATATCATGCTGAGTTGATACAAGCCTTGATGTGGATTTTAACATCCATATGCAGGCCTTGCATCTGCCACACATATCCATGCATTAACTCCAGGGCCTCTATTGTTCTGGACAATATACATTAATATGTTAAAGAATTTAATTCATCAAAGTGCTCCTTAAATACACTGGTTTCATCCATTCAAGAGCATTTGACTTCTTCTGGAAGGCCAAGTTTAAGTAAATTTAATTTTATAATATAACAGGATATGATCTGTGAGCAGCATATTTTTCTTTAAATCAAGGGTGCAGGATCTTTCTCAAGCAGCTGATAGGTGCCAATATTCCATTTAAAAAATACATCCTAAGCATATGGATCTATAGTTATATCTCTTAGACACCAGGTAAAGAAATACAATAGGAGTAATCTCATCTGAATTCAATGATGATCCATTTGGAATAACTTACTTTTGGAGATGTGATCTTATAAAAGATTGTGCTATAATATGTGGCTGCAGCTCAGAGGTAAAGGCCTTTCCCCCATCAATCTTTCCTTTCACATTTTTATTTTACTTTCCATTCTTAGTCTGTGGCTTTATTTTTCACCCTTCAGCAGGTCAACAAAGCCCCCTTTTTTTCCTAGCCTGTATCTATATATTTTTGTAATCTTCCAAAGTTAATAACCAAGCTAAATGAAGGCAAAGCCTGCTCTGAAACAAACTTTTTCTCCAACACACGAAGTTTTGTCAAGAAAAGGAAACCTTCCTATGGAGGCTCCTTAGAAGACAAGTCACAGCCACATACTCCAAGTGGTGTCTGAAGGATCTGAGACTTTTGTGCAGCTAAAAGCAAAGAAATAAGCTTTCATTTTCTTGCCTCAGCTCTCTGTATTTGGACATGAACTCTCTGAAGGGGCCAGGCTCCTCCTGCAGGCCCATGGCCCAGCTGGTCTTTGAGAGCAGCCCCACAGAGCCCGGGACAGGGTGTGAGGGTTACCTTTGTAATCTAATGACACCCAGCTTCCATTTGAGCATAGCTCACACCTACTGAAAACCTGTAGACTTAGCAGATTTAACTCTAAACAACACCAAAAATCCCCAAATAATCCCAAAAACTTTGTATGCACAACTTCATTAAGGAATTGAATTCACTCAAAAATGAGCAAGCATTCTCTGCAGCTCTAAAAGCATCCCAGAGTCAATAAATTCAGAAACAATAACAGAAGCAGCAAACAGGGACACACATTAATTTGGAACATTTCCTGAATTCACCAAGAAACTAGAATCTCTTTTAGATCAAGATGTGATTCAGTATTGCCCTATAACTTAAGACTAGTAGTTCCTACATTTATCTCCACAGAGAGAAACAATAACTACTAATTCTATTCATTCTTTGCTCTAAAAATGAATTATTGACAGAAATATTACCTCAGTACAAATGCTGATGTTATTTCGGGTTGAAAAATTAAGATATTTCCTGCCTCTTTATTTTATCTCCAAAGCACCAGGGTAAAGGTGGGGAATCATCTGATTTAATGTAGATGATAATGAAATAGAACAACAGACAAGTAATGAAAACTGACAGGTTTTGTATGTGTTTGAAGTAAAGGATTTTTTTTTGTCCAGTAGAAATCATGTTTGAATTGTTTCCCCTTATTTCATTTTCAATTTCAAAACAACATTCTTTTCTAAGCAGACAATAGGAACCCAAAGCAAGAAACTGCATTAAATAAATCTCTAAAAATCTAACAGGCTTCAGGCTATGCTGTACTTTTTCTTTCAAATATTTCCACGTAAAATCAGATGTTAACTCTCTGAGTGAACCCATGTGCAAACTCTTTATTCATCAGATTAATGGCTGTGGAGCAACAGGCAACTGAACACATTTCCACACATAAGGTATTCATGACTTTCCGGAAAACTTCACATTATTGCAACTACTTTTCAGTTAAATATGTTGCACCTAGTGAAGAAGAAAATAAATTGCAACAAGGTTTAATGGGAAACTACAGTAAATGTATTAACACTACTAGAAATTTGTTTCTTTAAACAGGCCCTTGTTATTACTCTGACATGGATTTTTGCCTTTCCATACATTTGAAAAGAAAAACCAGCCTTTTCTTTGAGACACTTCAGAATGCCCAGGGTAATATCTCTCTCTGCTGTTGCTTTTATGCTGATCCAAGGCACAATCCACAGAAGAATTTAGTCAGCTTCTGTGCTATAGCAGCTAAGGCTTATGTTAAGGTTGAAAATCTACAGGATGAAAATACAGAAGTCAATATTCTATATCACATTTTTATTTATACTGCCTATTAGTTTATCATTTTACTGCCTATTACATGCTTCTAAATTTATACAGCTTGCCATCTCAAATACACAGAGTGATGTACAAAACTAATGGTAGGGTCCCACTTCTGGTCACTTTGATCAACAGGAACATGGCAGACAAAGACAGGATAAAACATGCTGGTAACAATGCTAGCAATGAACTCAATAACACTTGATGTAAAGGTGACAATATAGAAGTGAAATTAAAGAGTGACTCAACATTTGTACATATGATAAAAAGTGAACTACAATAGAAAGTGTCAAAAAGCAAAGCCTGGGAAATTATAAAAAACTCTTCTTCAAATATCTGGTCAACCTTCCCTTTTGTCTCTAGGATTAAAATACTTAATCATTCTTTCTCTGAGGAAGACATCTGCAGTACTGCAGGATGCCTGTTTTTATGGTTGATCAGTCTACATTCTTTCAGAAATACTGAATCAGATCTGTTACTTGGTCTGGCCCTGTTTGTGGATCCTTATAAATATGATTGTTAAGTTGTTCTTTTTGTTTTTAAATTTAGTACAGATAAATTTACAGTGTGTTGGGATACAGTGAAACCTTGCTAAACAGAACATTTTGGGAACTCATCAGTTTGGAGGAGAGGAAGTTCAAACTTGTGCAACACAGTGGTTGCTTGTTCAAATACGTATTTTCACATATATTAAAAACTTCAAAGCAGATGCAGTAAACATGTCATTCTTGAAATGGTAATCATGGCTAAAGAACAGTGAGAGTGGCAAGTCTGCAAACCACAGAGTGATAATTTGATTACTGGGTTACAGAATAGTTAAGTCCCACTGTGACCCCAAACTGAAAACTGTGTACAGTTCATGACCTATGGACTGCAAGGAATTCTAGAACAAAGAACCTAAACTATCAGAATACATGACCTGTATTGTGCTTCAGCTTTACTAATGTCAGTTCCTAATCTCTTTTTGCTCTTTTCCAGTTTACAAGTCTCTGCTGTACTGCTGTCCCAGGCAGGACTATGCAGAATGCAGTATAAACTGTTGAAAAGTTCTTTTGAGCAATGAAGTAGGAAGCCTAACAACCAGGACAAGGCTTAATTTCATGTTCTGATATTGTGAAGTCACTAAGAGTGCCTAAATAGCAACAGCAGGGGAAGAATATATAACTCATCCTCCTAACATTCTCTCACCCTCTACCCTTTTTCAGCTTGGGCATTTCTGAGCCACAAGTGCCTTTAATACTTCTAAGCATTTAGTAAGCCTCCATGGATTTCTGTTCCTTAAGCTTCTGCTGTTGTCCCCTGTAGGCATACAAAGCTTAACATTTAGTGCAACAACCAAGGAGAAGCTGCCTCCTGGTTGACGTTTCCCTGACAGCACCAATAAATCCTCAAAAAGAGAAATGGGTTTTCTACAGAAGTTAAGTAGCACCAACAGGAGCAACAGGTTCTGGGACTGAGAGAAAGAGTGTGCCTTCAGAAATAGACCATTAGCTCTGCAATCTCAGTCCTTGTATGGTTGTGTTGCCACTTTGCCACTGACAGATCCTCAACTCTCACCAACTGCCTCGAGGAAGATTTTTTTTTGTTTCTCTCTTCAAAGTAATTTCTATGTGCTATACAGTTGTTAAATGCTTTAAGGACTCCTTGTTGGAAATTGCAATCCAAAACTGTATTTGAAAAAACCCTGTATTTCATTATCCAACAAAAATGGTATTTAAAACTTAACAATACCAATGTAAAAAATGTTAATAATGTCATTGCGATATCAGTTGTCATCTGCTGCAAAGTTATGTTTGGCATTTATTACTAAATCACTTAAGATCCGTACACGCAAATTGTTCTGACAGACGTAATTTGAAAACATAAACATTGGCAATTGTTTTGTTACCACTGTAGTTGTTTTCAAGTACCCTTTGTGCAGTGTAAGTAGGGACACACACTTACATTGTGACTGGGACAATGCTTTACAAGCTTGCCAGAGGTTTGGCATTTGTAATTAATTTCTTCTCAGTCCTTAAATTATTTATGTATGTGAGGATTTTGATCTGCTAATTTGCACTGCCGACAAGTTCTAAGAACCCATCCCTAGGTAGTTAAGTTGTACTAACTACCACTATTTAAGGGATAAAAAAAAAGGAATTTACAGTATTCAGAAATTTTAAAAACCCCAAAACTTAAAAGCTTGTGCATTTTTTTCTTAATGTCTACAACTATTTGAACAAAAAATATTTCTCAAATTAACCATGTGAGGTTGGTACATTATGGAATGATACTCTGCAATTACTGTGTAATTTAAATAAGAGCTCACAAAGGGGTAGTCTGCAGCAACTAAATAGACCCTGAAAATTAATATTTTAAACAAATTTGCTTTAAAGGTTCATAGCACTAGCATGGATAGAGAGCCTCTCAAAATTACAATGAATGAAACAACCATCATTATCTCAAGAAACTTTTGTTAGCAAATGCTAGAACCAGTATTTTACTGGTGTAGTCTTTCAGCTCATTTTCTTCCTGTCACATCTGATCTTCTATGCACTGTACGTCCATATGAAATTCTAAAATTTAGAATAAAACACGTTCTTTAAAGAAACAGCAGACAAATTAACCTCAGAAGTCATGAATTACAATTTGGTATGCAAATGTCACATCAGACAGCAGGGGGCAACTTTCATCCACAAGTGGTGCTTTGTTCATTCTGATCTGTAATATCTGGACACCAAGTGGGTATTTTCAGCACTTACCTAAGTTTACTGTGTGGTCTGTATCAATTCTGTAAAATGGAAGGTTTCATTTTTAAATTCCCATTTTCTTCTCCAGGCAGCGTGCTGAGGAAATATCTGGTGTATATACCAGAAAAATGCTGCAAGATAAAATAACAAACTACAGTCTCAACGCTGTTGAGAAATGAAAGAGAAGGACAAGTATATTCCTCTAGTCTGCTGTCATAGGATTTTTGAGAGACCAATCTAAAAAAGATTATTTTTCCACACTTACATTTTGATAAATAATTATTCTTTGAACAAGCAATTTTTAAAAGCAATAATTTACCACCCTAAAAATCAGAACATGGATTAATATAGAAGTTGTCATAAATAGCAAAATATTTATTAGTGATTTTAGCATGCATAATAAGATTGTATTTAACAATGAATTTATATTTACAAATAAACTGGTGCTTTATATTGTGTATCAAGTTAGAATCAGCTGAAAAATGGAAGTGTTGCCATGCATTTCCCCTGACAGCAAATGCTAAAACAAGGCATACTAGCAAAGGGAAAAAAAGTCAGACATAAAATAGTATTTTTCAAATGTGCCTCACTATACTATACAACTATAATTTCTAATTAAAAAATTATATAATTTACCTACTTTAATATGCAACTTACTGATTTCCTTTTCACAGTTATGTTTAATTTTTTAAATTATCAGATTGGTGAAAGCAAAGAAGTACAGTAGCACTGAAAATATTTTATAGCAAACCTAGTCAAGTAGAACAATATCACTTGTAATAAATCCACAAAACTAGGACTAGTCTTGATGTTAGATTCACACAATGAAGTGGTCAGGCCTCGGGTGAGTTTTTAGCAAATTTGGGTAGAACAATGATTTCAAGTGAAGGATGTCAAATAATGGGAACCAAATCAGACAAACCGTCACGCTCCATTTAAGCTTCAAGCTTGAGAGTAAAATACCCTGGATGTCAGACTGCAGTAACAAAGTGAGAAAGCGACTGCAGAGCTTTCTTCCAAAGTGGCCTGAGATCCTTCAGTAATTCAGGCAGGTAACTAAATTCAAGAGCCTTTGTTAGGGAGTCAGAATAATTTACAATGAATGTCTTGTCTGGCTTTAAACCCAAAGAAAATGAACTATATATTTGCTTTTCTCAGTGATGCAGCTAACAATTATTTCTCTAAGCACAACCCCACCTTAAAATAGAAATCTCCCATTTCACTTAGTGCACTTAAACTATTTTACTTAATAGACAGAGCATAACATAAACAAGGATTACAAGATGTGAATAACATCCACCCTCCAGCAGTTCCCAAAATGAACTTACATTTTCATGTTAATACTCAGAGAGCATGTGTGTAACTGGTATCAACAGTACTACTTTACAATAAAAATTAATCATAAAAAACATTGTAAAAAAAAGCAGACCAGATATTTTACCACAAGAGATTACCTCATGATCCCATAATTTCTGATGTTTTACAAATTACTGGGTGGGATTTTTTGGGTGGGTTTTTTTTCTTCTTTCTTTTTTCTTTTTGCGTGCTTTTTTGTTTGTTTTAGTTTGTTATTTTGTTGTGATTTTTTTCGTCTTTTAACCTAAATCTGAGGAGCACCACGCTGCTTTGTTAATGTGTTTTGACAGGACTGAATTCCAGGTGAAATCAAACAGCTGCTTCCCAGCACCCTCTTTGTCTCCCCCTGACATTTTTCTGTCTGTCTGCCCTTTCAGGAGCTGTGTGCCAGGACTCAACTTCAGTTCATTTGCCTACGCTCTTGTATCCAGAGTTTGATTTCAAATGGACAGTGGATGATGTGGCTGAGCAGGGTCATCCTGGAGGGACAGCCAAAGAGACTGTGAAGTTCAGTTGTGTCCTGCACCTTCCCTTTGTACAAAATAACCTCTATGTGACAGGCTTGTCAGCAGAGTCCTGGCAAGTGTGCTTCCAAGGCAAAAATGCTGCAGACATGCATGGAAACCTCTAATGTAAAAGCTTCAAGAAATCAGGCTCAGTATTAAAACAGGCAAATGAGCAAAGACAAAATCCTCTTCACACCATCCCCCTGCATCCCTCCAGGATCCCCCCCCCTGGGCCATCTCTCCCCTTTGCATCCAAACCCAGGCCTACTACAGGTGCTGAGGAGAAGCTCAGTGGGAAAATTCACTTTGGATAGGGTAGCCACTTCTTTACAATGTTAACTTCTCTCTCCATTTTCCTTTTCATTTCCTCATCTTATTTTTCTTTGTTCCTTGACTCCCAAGTTATCTCCCACGTAAATTCCTCACCTCCAGACCCACCTTTTTCCTCCCTTTCCCCACTGACATACAGCAACCCCAAGATTGAGTCCATAATCCTTGCAGGCACTCAAAAATCACCAAATCCTTTTGCAGCTACTGAAGTTACTCTTGGGTAGACATAGCTCTTAAATCTCTCATGTCCTACCTCTGCTTTGTCCTTCACCACGTGTTCCTGCAGCAGCCAGGTTGCCCCTTGATGGTCTGTGGTTACAGGGATTTTCCTTAACGTGCCTCAGCAGAAGTGGGAAACGTTATGAGAAGATTTCCAGTCCTTTCTGCTGCCCCCAGATGATGGGCACTGATGTGTAGGAATTAGCTTAAATATGGCAGAACAGTCACAAGTAGTTATGCTTCTTCCTCCATTAATTGTGAAGCCTCATTTCCTCACATGGCAAGCACAGAAGGAAGCTTCCAGTAAATGCCTAAATAATTTCAACTCTTATTTGAATAAAAGCCTTTCTCTCAGCAACATCACAGATGCTTTTTTTTTTGGGACCTTTTCAAGGATTGTTTCTGTTAGAAGGAAACAACAATTCTGTAGGATTGTCAAGGCAATCTGTTGCCCTCTTCACTATAAACTAATTCTTAGAGCTTAATCTATTTTCTCTACATTTTTCTGTTCTCTGATTTTTTGGGTTTTTTTGTTTCGTTTTGTTTTGTTTTTCTGTCACCACTGCAACTTTGGCAAAGTTCACCAAATTTTACAATGAACCAAGTGCAAGACTTAAGGTTGGGCCTCATAGAATTTGGACTTCCCACTTACTTCAGAGCAAGTGAAACACAAGAAGTATTTTGATTTATAGCATTTAGGAAGTTCTTGTCAACTTTCCCCAGAGCCCTTCTGCACACTATTTTTTATACAAAATTCACCATTAGTAGAAAATCTGACTCCCACTTCTCTGCTGTAGGGTGACTGTCCTTCAGAGAAGGATGAAAATAGAGAAACAGCCCCTCTCTCACCTACAGGCTTCCTAACAGCCAAATTCTGTGCTCTCCTTGTAGGCCAGCCCAAGAGAGAAGATACAGAGGAGAGATTGACCAAAGCTCCAGCACTCAGTGCTCCCCACAACACACACTCTTGTAGGATCCAGCAGCAGCTCTCCAGGGCCTCCTATCATGTCTGGCTGATGTTGTGGGTGGAAATACAATCCTACATAACTATCACAAATGACTGCAAAAAGCTCTGTTACTACAGACTTTGAGTCAATCACTGTAAATTCAATTCTAAAATAAATGACAAGTTATACTGACTTGTTTGCCTTAACTATAGCTAGCCCTGCCAATATATATTGTTGCTGAGGTTATATCTACTGCATGCTGATACACAACTGGTTCTGTTTTATAAATGGATCCATTTTTGTGCATTTCATCTAAGATGTAAGTTATACCAGTGACAATACAACCTATTGGAAAGTTTCCAAATGGATCTGATTTTGGTGTACTAAAATAACTACTTATTACAGAGGAAAGAAGGTTAAGGAATGTTTTGAAAACGTAGAAAGATTTTCTGTAAAGATTTTCTGAGTTTTCTTACTTTTACCATGTTCTCTTTAGTGTTCGTGTACTTTGTGTTTGGAATCAGATGCTGATTGGTGTCTCCTCCTTTCATTTCTCTGGGAAAGTTGCCCTGTATATCGCAGAACATCTCCTGGTTTTCATTATAATTGAAGTCAAAGACTATCAGCTACTGTAGCCATTTATACTTATGAGTAGGTAATCAAAATAATCACTGGTTGATAACAGTTCTTCAAGAAAAAAAAAAAACTTCACTTTACTGTTTTTTGTTGTTGTTGTTGTAGTAATAGAAAAAACTTCATTTTTTTCCAATGGTTTTTCAAAGACACTTCAGTTCTTGCTGCTTGAATACATAGAAAATTATTTTGCATGCAACAAGAAATGACATTTTGTCTAACTAGGAAATAGATATTTTCCAAATCCACAAAAAATGTTAAACAAATCATTGGTAGATCCTGCTCAAGACCTGTCTTGCACAGTTGCAGATACTGGACTACTGAAGACATATTCTGACACCAAGAATATTTAACTGTTGATGTTAGACCCCATTGCTCAGGGCTGTATCCAGTCTGGCCTGGCAACCGACTCAGGAAAGGGCACACGGACAGAGACTGCTCCCTGAGCCCAGACTGGACATCCCTTATCCTGCAGGAGGCTGGACTAAAGACCACCCAAGGTGCCTTCTAACCTGAATGATCCTATCCTGACAGAATATTGTGACAGAACTACTACTATTAAAATCTACAAGCATTTATCTTTGAAGATTTGTAAACATTTCCACAGACAAAATATCCTCAGCTGGTACCTGATCATTTAAAAGCACCTCTTATTGGAGATGGAATTTTGCTAGGACTGAGCTATATTTTGATGCTACCAGATGCTGAGAGCTTGAAGTATGATTCAGCAAAGACCTTAAAATAAAAAACCAAAAGCCAAACACTTTTAAAATGCCTCTAAAACCCACAGATGCATGATTCAAGTTCCTCAGAAGTTGCCTCATCCCATTTTAAAATAAGGAAAAATAATCAAAATTTGTCATAATTACTAAGAAGTAACTAATAAAAAGCAAAAAACAGTACACATGAGCTTACTGTGCCAAAAGCGGGTTTTTATCATGTTCATAAGGTACTAACCTGAACCCATATTCTGTGAGTAATTTCATACATTTCTTTCAATTCATCATCAGTTGCAGGATTGGGATATATTCTAGTTACTAAGAGCTAACATAAACAGTCATTTCAGTTAAGTCTTAAATATTTATTTTCTTTTGGAATAACTCGAAAAACTCATGGATAAGTCATTGTTGTCACCTGCAAAAAGCCATGTCTGTAATTAAAACATATAATAATTCTCTGGCTCTGAAATATGAAATAAGGTTTGTAGCAAGATGTAAACCTGTATTTTAATTTATTTCCCAGTTCTAACACAAAACAACAAAATAAATTTTAACAGCTGATATTTAGTCTTGAAATGCTTGGAGACTTCTTGAACTATGATAATGTCTCAATATGCCTTGAAATAAGAAAAAGCATTTTTGAAACAATATTACTGTTAACTTTTATATTGATCTATGAAACAAGTCATTATAAATTTTGTCATGTTATATCTACTCTTATATAATGAGATAAGTTTTTACTTACTCTACAGCAAGATTGATGGACTTCACAGAGTTGTCACCTGGTTCATGATGTATTTAATCTTATAACTTCCATTCCTAGGTTAAGGTTATCAAAAGTTAAAAACGACATTTAAAACAGACAAAGTTTTTTTGAGCTAAAAAACTTTTCATCTTGATCAACATTCCTAGGAACCTGACGATTAACAGTTATCATATCACACCAGAAGATACCATAATAAGGCTATAAGCTGTAACAATAAATGGGAAAAGATATAAAATAACAAAACTGATCATTTGACACTGTCATTTCATCTTATCCACAACCACTGTGGTGACCAAGTTACACTGCAGTAAAAATTCATCTATTCCACAAAAACTGATGTTAACTGAGTAACATTTTCAAGCATGGTAGTACCCAGCTTTAATATGGCTCCTTTGTACCTTAGCCTCGAGATTACATAGATGCAAGTTTTCTTCAAGCTATTCATTGCTAAAATCTAGACAAAACAGTACTAGGTTACATTTTCCACTTTCCCTGCGTAATGTAGCATTTAGAATTAAGATTTAAGAGTATGTTGGAAATACAGACTACTTAATGCAAGAACAAAACTTTCTAGTATGATCACATGTTTATGTTGCATAAGGTAATACAATCCATCTGTTGGGAAAATCCTTGCTGAATATTATATCTGTTTTAGCAATAAACATGAATAGAAATCAGGATTATTTTCTTAAAATCCAAAACTGAGTAACAGTGAGCCTTACGAAGAAAAATGTCTAGGAACCTGAGGCAAATTATACATGTTAATGTTGGAGTCACTGAGAACAGTTAACACAATGTAACCAAATGTCAACTGGAATATTTTGTAGTAACTTACTGAAGAGATCTGTGTTTAATTAATATATGAACGCTGGGTTTCTAAGTTTCCAACTTCAGATGGCGAAGATTAAGTGTTAAGGGTGTTACTGTAAATGTTTAAGTGAGATGAACATCACTGATTTTCTAATTTTACCACATGGTTTATTTCAGAAGAAAACAAGCACCAGTTAACATAGTTCTCCTGCAAGTCAGTAAACAGTCACACACGAAAACTCAATACAATTCGCTTCTTTGTTTATGTGCAGGATATTTAGTTTGGTTTGCAAAGTATTAGAAGAATAATAAGAACCTCCTGACAGAATACCACAACTAAATTTCTAAAAAGCCACTCAGTTAATCTCAGTGTTGAATCTAGCTGTTTCAAATTATTGTAATGTATAATAACAGTCTTATTGACAATATAGATGCACAGAGCCAAAAAAAGCTAGAAATAGTGGCCAAAATGATGAACTAAGCGCCAGCCCAAATGACAACAAACATATGGCCATTAACTGAAGAATGGAGGGGTTTAGGAATGCAGCTGTCTGTGGTCTCCTAAAGTTCCAGAGGAATGAAATGCTGTGAGGGTTGGCAAAGTCTGGATGAGAAGTACTACTGAAGATGGTAGGTCCTAAAATGGAGTCAACCAGCAGATCATGTTGGAATTCAGAGTTTTCTGTGGTCAGAATATATTCATTCCATTGGCCTCATAATGTACATCAACAAATTAATATTGCATGGATGTCATTTCAAAGCCTACTGAAGACGAAGAGCCATTACTGAAGCCATTAGAGCACAGATGGTTCAAACTATATGCAGATATTCATACTTGCATTTCTGCATTATAGCAATGGTTTTTTTTTCTGTTGAACTGTAATGAATTGTCTCATAATCTATTCCATCTTCTTGCCATTAGCAGGCTTTGAATGTTCACAAATAGGAGCAAAGAACTCATTTTCCAGAGCTTTAATCACACAAAGAGGGAATGCCTAATTCTCTAAATGAAATGGTCTGTGATCACTGAAGCAGAGATTTAATATATCACGGCAAATTAGGTAGATTTTAATAAATTACTTATCTCTCTCAATACTTTACATATGCTTGTGAAGAAACATAGCCTGTTTGCAAACAGTGGAAATCCAGAGTCTATAAAATCCTTTGAAGAAAATGACAAATAAAAAAGTAAATTAAAAAATGAAATGTATTATATCGTCGTTCTCAAGAGACAATCCTTTTGCAGCATTGATTCACAGCCCCATTAAAAATATCAATTAAATCCTTCACTGAGATTGGTTAAAAGCTGCAAAATTAACTTTCCACACTAGACACTAGTTATTCAGATACAACAATTTCTTGTATATGTTTGATGTAAGTTCTAAAAGTGACAAAACCCAAATGAAAACGCAGCTGCCCATTCCTAAAGCCCAAAGTAGGTGAAGCAAAATCTGATACTCTGTGGCTTCGTTTTGTGCTTTGACAGATGTTGGCTGCAAGTAAATCATCTACTGTAGAGAAAATGATTGTGCCTGCCCTCCCCCTACTTCAAATTATGGTAACCATAAACAGCTGATTATAATGTTAGTAGAAGGGTAAAAGTTATTTAAAAAAAGGTTGCAGTAATTTAATAAGTCCTGCAACTAGCCTAATTTTTTATATTTAATTGATAGGAACTGCATGCATCAAAGAAAACACATACTGAGATTTAATGTGCATAAAATGGATATTAGCATTTTAAAGAGGCAGATTAACACATTAATCCAAGTAATTTTCATATATTGCTTTTAATAAAATCTTCACAGTATAAAATTCTTAATGAGGCTAATCACAGGCATTCCATTTAGCGGGGTGATTAGGGATAACATAAAAGTATTTTTAATCAGTTTTCTAAGGCTTATGGTTTTTTTATTAAAAATTAAAATTTTGACTTGCATTTTTATTACTGTTTTATGTAGGAAAAAATCTTAAAAATGCAAATAAAGCACATCGTTCAATCATGTAGGTATTAATTATTTACAAGACGTTGTCCATTGTGGAGATATTCTTAGCCTTAGGGGGGAAATATAAAAACAAACAGACTGAAAAGTATACAAAACTTTACAACTACAAATCAAGCGTCCTTTCCATATAAATTATACATTAAATATACTGTAAGAATTACAAAGATCTCATCTTTGATGCACTATCAAGCATGTATTTACACTGGGAGAAGGCTCTTCTGTAGGCAAACTTCCTTTCATGCCTCGTAGTCATCTCTGTATTCCCCTCTCGACTGAGGGCAGCGCACCGAGGGCTTCCACTGCTCCTTTGAGCTTTCCAATTACTGCACCATCATCTTGTGAATCAAAAACTAGAAAGGAAACATTACAAAACAGCATTAGCAATTGCATTTAAGGTATCACTTTTGTTCTGATATCTTTCTTAGCATTTGGACAGATTAAAAGACTCCTAGTATATGCTAATAAAAAAAAAAGGAGGCGGGAGAGGTAGATAAATAATAAAGAAATTGTACATTTCAGATACTCAGCCTACTGGAAACTGAGCACTCTAAGAACTGGAATGTACACTAATGAAAGTATTAGGGCTGGAATTAACTCTGAAATAAAGAAAACTATTTGTATAATAATTGCCTATATAAATTAATAATTTTTCACAATGTGTAAATTAAGGAGTTCTAACCTCATTGAAAACATATATGCATAGTCAGAAATAATTTTAAGTAAAAAATTAATGCGTTTTCTACCCTGTGTGTATTGTGGTTCCAAATCAGTCTGGACAATTATTAGTATTTAAATAGTAAGTTGTTCTTTCCAGCTTGTGCAATGTAAAATTATTTAAATTCCAAGCTTCTGTGTGTTGTTAAATAGTGAAGTATGAACAAAGCTGATAATCCCCCTAGACCAAACTACCTACCTTCATCTTTGTGTATGTGGGTTTTAAAGTAGTATTTAAAATTTCTATTTTACAGAAATTAGCTGACATGATATAAAACTGCACTCTTTTACTGTATCTAAGTAAGCCCAGAGGGCCAGAATCTCTGCTGCTGTGATTAAAACATGCTGCTAAGCCAAAAACGGGGCTCTTTCCCAGTCCTGCACAAAAAGCAATGAGGCTGCCCAACATGACTTTAGAAGGAATTTGAATAAAAACAAATAATAATGACAGCATATCTCTTCAAATCAAATTATACAGCGGAGAAATAGCAAGGTTATGTATTTACTCTATAAATTAAGATAAATACTCTGAGACATGCAATGAAGCTTCATGTTGCAACTTCTAGACTGCTTGGACAGCTCAGAAGAGGTTTAGAGAAGAGAGAACATGGGATAAACTTTTAATCACTTACTCTATTGAAAGACCTGTTACAGGAGAGATGGAATACTGTTCTTAGAGATCCACAGCATTTTGTATATTCTTGAACAAGTCACTTGCTGAACTGTCAACTTCAGAGCAGACGTCAGGGGACAGTATTGATTTTACTGTAAGAACAGCAGGATAACTGTAATTAATGATATCAGAACATTAACTCTATTTTCTCAGTATTCATACTGTCATATTTTCTCTGAGACACATTGTTAGATGTCTTGACTATATAGTCTCTTTTTCATCCATCCTCTTGCTCAGTCATGCACTTAATTGCTTCAAATTTCATGGAGGCCACTTCCACACAACCAGCAATGAAAGGAACAAGACATGAAAAAGAAACATGCTTGCAGTCCTCAAACAGAATGAAGGAAGCTTATGGTATCTGAGAATGACTACTTCTTCATGTGGGACTGTCCTATGAATTTTTCTGAGTCTAGGTTTATTCTTTTCCCCTCAAACCAATATCCATCTCAGAGACTGTGCAAATATTACTCAGAAATTCTATTTATCGTGCCATTGCATTAACTGAGAAAAATGTATCATTGGTAACCATGACCCTGCTACCACAGGCAACAGAAACTCTAAGCAAGGAGAATATTTTCCTTCACTGTCTGAAACGACTGAGTAACCTTCTCAAGTCTTCTTATGAGCACTGAAAAAACACTCTCCAATGGCTTAGGAATGGGAAGATTCCACAGTTCCTACTCACCTGACCTTGCAGTGGTGAGCCACAGGGATGGGCTGGTCACAGGTTTTTCCAGAGGGATGCTAACACTAAACTGACCCCTAACCAACCCCCCAGTATTTCACACTGTTTTCAATACAGGACACAAAAGCTGGAGGCACTCTGGGGGTTATATTGTAACTTCAAATAAGATACAGGCATCGGCAAAACAGAATTACTGACATAAATTGTAATTAAAAAGTATGTATTTATAGTCCAATTCAGTGAAGTATGTTGAAAGAGAATTACAGGAAGCAGACGTGTTTAAAGTTCTTAGGTTTTATAAACTAATTATTCTGAACTGAGAATGCTGTTTGGTTTTGGTTTTTTTAAACATATTTTAAGGAATGACAGTAATAGTTTCTGCAGACTTTTGCAAACAAATGTGGAAGCCTTTAGTTAATATTAAAGAATTTCTTCTTGACACAATGTCAAACAATTACTTTCACAGTAAATATTGCAGAGAAAAGTAGGAATTCAACAAATCATTTTTAATCTACAAAAGTTTAGAAGAAACTGATCTCTAAAACTCACCATCAATATCTTGTTCAATTGTATTTCTTTGCTTCTGGAATATATTTTTCAAACAGACTTAGCAAAATCAGTATCTTCCCATTCAAGATCCTGCTCATCTTCTGGGGTGTCACTGAGCACTGTAAATTATAGAGTAAACACACAAAAAAAATTACATTCAAAAAGGATTAAAAATCAACTTAAAAAACCGAAAAAAGGCAAAACTGCATTCTGTTTTTTTGTTCTTCCACTGCACAAACATAAACAAGAACTCTTTATCAATTAAATTTAATATTTTCCATGAGAAGAATAGTCTAAGGCCCTCTTTTAAATCTTCCTATCTTCTTTAGTATTATTTAGCTGTACTAGAAGGACAGAGAGGCTGCAAACACAGATCCACAGGCTTTGAGAAATGTTTCATTTTTCTTCCCCCTCCCACAACCCCATGGTACATTTCTTATTCCAGTGGCTATACAAACAGCTATACAAAATATATGCCTTTCTTCTGTGAACTTATATTACACCCATTGCCTCCAAGTATGGCTTTCTTTTCAAACACATAATTCCAGTATTGTGTTGGAGCTGGCTTGAGTTAGTGGCTTGTGTTGGGGCCAAAAACACCGAGACTGACAAAATGACAGGAATTTAGAGCTAACATTTGGTATGTCTTGGCAACATTGTTCAATCTGTGAATGTTTGTGAGCTTTGCAACCTAAAAGTGTTACAATAAGCATAATTTCAAATGGGTATCATCAAGTTACATTTCATCCAAGGCTACAGGAAAGGATATTTTTTCAAAAAATATGAATATATGAATAAAGCTATGGGGAGCGTTACTCTCCCATATTTGTCTCTGGGATCCCAGACTTGCTCTCGAGCTGATTTCCACATTTCTTTTCTGTAACACCAGGTATCAATACACACTTCCTTGCAGGAATTCCAAACCTACTGAATAAGAAGAAATTTTAACATCCTGTTAAATGAAACTTGTTTGTCAAAAGTAAAATGAAAAACCAGCAAATGCTTTAAGCTTAAAATGCGTTTTACAATGAAAGACTGAATGATTATTTATTTTTGGTTTTAGAACAACACCTAATGGCATTATCACCAGCAGATAATTTAGACTGGACAGAAGCTCTTATGTAGGAAAATTTGATTTTTTTTTTATTCCAGAGATCAGAATTTTTAAGCAGCCAGTAGAAAACTTTGTGCATGAGTTCAGTATATTAAAGTGAAGGTAAAATGTAGGCATGCTCTATCCTACAACACGGAGGCATAGATTTTGTTACTTTGGGGAACAATGACTTCATATAGTCTGTTCCTGGGAATAACAATCATTTCCCACCAAGAAATGATGCACCTGTCAGGATCAGCCTGGAAACCTCTTGCATAAAGCTGTTCACTCTTGTTATCACAGCAGGGTGACTGTTAGAGAATGGATTCCTCCATTCCTCACATATGTCTCTCCTGACACTTGTCAGAAGAGCTCACATTCTACCTCCAGGTCTCAACAGTGCAAGCACAGTCTGGCATGAGGAATCAGGGAAGTTTCACCACATGAATGAAATTTCTACACTCTTAAAATGCTGAAAGACGGCAGTGGAAGAATAAAAAATAACTGTGACACAGTTACAAAAAGTTAAATGGACAGCTAGAAATGTGTCCTGTTAACTGATTTAGAGACTTGAACATGTAAGTAAATAATGATGGGGTGTAGATGCTGAAATAATAATTCTGTATCCTGTTCTTATTCCGAAGTTTTGCAAATATTAGCAAGTCTGTCTTCATAAAATTTGAATCTCTATTATACAGAAAGAGAAACAAAACAAAAAGGCTACCTATGTCACACAATACAGCTATAAGAAAAGCAAACATTCTGACAAAATCTTCATATTACTGACAGATACAATGACTGTCTGAAAACATGAAGAAAATACGCTTGTCAAAAGAAAAGAACCATCTTTGTGGTTTGCAACAATTACTAAACTAAAAAGGACTTCAAACAGTCTTCCTAGTCTCCTACTACTGCATGCTCATGTATTATACATTTTATATCATTCTATTTAGCAGCCTATTCTTCTGGATTTTTTGGATACTGATTATTTTTGTATTTTCTGCAAATAAAGCCATTAATTCAAATGTGGAACCAAAATCAACATTTCTAATAAACACTTCAAATGATTCCATGTCAATAAAGGAAATTTTAAGAAGAAAAATCAACTTTATTTTGAAATCTTATCTTCATGAACAGTGAATTCTACTCTAGACAAATTTTAGGCTGGATATTAAGAAAAAACTATTACTGGAAAAATTGTCTAGCCCTGGAACAGGCTGCTCAAGGAAATGGTGGAGTCACCATCCCTGGAGATATTTAAAAGTGCAGTGCTGGCTTAACAGTTGGACTCAATGACTTGAAAGTTCTTCTCCAACCTAAATGATTCTAGGACTCTGAAAAAGACATATTTTTCATATACATTCCGTGCTAATTAACATTTATTTATTTGTAAGCATAAACTAAAAGACTGTAAAGCTGTGAAACGCATTATTTTTAGGGTCAAACTGGTTCCATTTCAGCCACAGAATTAACCTATAGTTGCAACTTTTGCTCAGCAATAATTTTACGTATCATAATAGCATATCCTTTTCAAGAGCTATTCATTAAAGTGATTCTTCTTTTAGAAGACAAAAATAGCATGTGATTATCCATTTATTCATTTTTTAATATGGATCCAATCATTATGACTATGATTTCCAGCAACATTCATTGTGACAGGAAAAAAAAAATTAATAAACTACTTAATACACATAATACACTGCCTATGCTGCTATAATTTGGCCTAGCACAAACACCAATAAAGTGTCAGGCTAAACCATCTGCAGGCAATTTTCAATGATATTTATATCCTTGATAATTTGGTTTCCTGAGCTTTAAAGCATTAGTTTAGTTCAGTTCCTGTTTCAGCTGAAAAAGCTCTGATACCAGTTTGTAAGGCTTGTGATAGAAAACATGTGTTGAAGATATAACTAGGCCAGGTTTAAAATGTACAGAGTTGGAAACTTTCAGTGTACGGGCACAATCTTTCCATAAATTTTGTTTCTTGGTGGTCCTGCTGCTAGGATCAAGTGGGGAACTGGACTTCTGCTGAACTTCCTGTCATCCTATTTAGTCAATGCAGAACTGAAATTTCCACACAGGCCAAGCCAGACACCTCAATGACTGCAGAACACAACCCACCTATGAACACAGAGGACAGCACCAAGATGGCAACAAGTGAAAGATCAATGTTTCTGTTCAGAGAAAAAGCTCCCTGCTGTAATCTTATTCTGCTTTCACCTTAGGTTTGTAAAATAATTATTATAAATATCCAAGTATTTATAGGAGAAATTGCAGCAAACAGACTAGCTATTTTCCTTTGCTAATTTATTCCTCAGGAAAAAAAAAAGAAAAAAAGGAGTATTTTATCCTCAGTATTGTCAAATTTTAGTAGAACATTATCTACTTTCCTATTTTACATGGTAGAAGTTATCTGCTTACTTATTAAGTGAAGTATTTTTTGTTTTGTTTTGTTTTTTTTTTTTTAAATCTCCAAACCTAAGAATTGTTTTGGTATGATATTTCCATCCCAAAAAGTAATCATTTCATGGTGTTCCCTGCTCCATTCCAATAAAACCTGTTTTCTGGCCAAGACATGAAACTCAGACATAGAAATGAAATGAAGAGAGATCACTCTTTACTGTGGAGTGAATCAGTGATTTGAGAAAAAAATACATGTTTAAAACATTTAAAAGTAACTCCAATGCTTCAAATACGATCAGCAGGTAAACTATTCTTCCACAAAATAAATGAAGCTTAATTTTGTAATTATCCTGTTTTAATGAAGATTGACCTTCAATAGAAAGCGGAATCAAAGGATGTCATTCATTCTGTGTAAGTAATGTATATACTATCTCAATCAAAAAAACTGAATAAAAAAAATTTTATTATAATTTTGAAATTGGAAAAGACTAATTCATATTCTTTCTCATATGTATTCATATAGTAGCTGCCTGCTAGATCTATCTATCTATCTATCTATCTGTCTGTCTGTCTGTCTGTCTATCCATCCATCCATCCATCCAGCTCTGGAAATTCTAGGGCCAAGGAACACTTTCTGCAGCTCTTGCACTCTTTGTAGCACTCTGAGTTCAGAAAGCAACAAATGTACTACACTACACCGGGCAGATAATGTGCTTTTTAGATTCATTAGTGACAGATTGTCTCTTCTGCAGAATGAATTTGTTAAAAACAAACCAACCAACCAACCAAACTCCCAAACCAAACCCCAAAGCAACAGCACTAAATCAGCATTAGGTGAAGTTGCAGTATTCCATGCCACGTGAACCTACACTGGGACTGGGAAGAAATAAGATCAATTGTCCCATCAGAATGCAGTTATCATTCCTAAATTTTTTTCTAGTTAGTTACATATTAACTCCTCAGTCAAACCTCCTGAAAAGAGACAAGCACCAAAGTGAACCAGCAGCATAACTTACTAAGACCTATGATAGAGTTTTGCAGCACTTTCTTGTACCTGTCAGTGTGTAGATCTGGCTTTAGAACAGAACCTGAGGTACCCTCTTTCTGGACAATTATCTGCCTTATCCATACTTATCACTGCAAAGCAAATCAAAATTACTAATAGTATCAAATGTTTTTCACCTTTTAGAAGAGCATGAGGAAAAGAACAAAGAAAAATAAACATTTCTTTCTTTTCTTCTAAGGAAAAGCAACAATGCTAGAATCAAATTTGAAAGGTCATGTGATCTAATGGTGTGTCACTGGCAGGTTTATGTGCACACTGTCAAAAAAGATACAAGCAGCATCTAAGCATGCCACATAGCTGTCACTTTCTGTTAATGGCAATAGCACTCATGATTTTAAAAGCCAGTGGTCTTTATTGCTTTGTATTTGAAGTGATTTACTGCATTTTCTTCCACTGAGGAAGCCAGTGATAATGATAATGTATGGCAGAGTGCTTGTCCTTTTTGACAGCCTCAGTAATTTAATCCTCCTTTCCTGCCACAATATTTCAATATGAGAAACCTCTAGACCAATGGACTGGAGAAAATCCACAGCCTGGGGAGTGTGAGTGAGTGCTCTGAAAGCTTTTCATTGTTTTAATTTAAAATACAAACACAAGGATCAGCTTTTAATTTTTGTACTATTAATATGACCTAGAGTAGAAGTTAGCTTTGGTTTGGAAAACATACTAGAAGAATGAGAAGCAGGGTTTTAAGAAATTCTTCAAGAAGTTTTTGGGCATCTTCTGTTAGAGAAAGTAACTGCTTGCTTGCAAATGGTATCAGTCTGCAAATATCAGCAAACTACTGTGAAAGATTATAAAAATTGAAACAGTGTTAAAGGAATTTTTAAAAACTCAAATAAAGAAATGAAACTGAAAAGGTTTTTCCAGGACAGGACTAGAATGAATAGAGCCCCCTAAGAATCAAACATAGCTCATCAGAGGAGTTTTCATTTGTTTTTGAGGGGAGAAGGTGGAGCTAGAAATTTGTTTGCCATTAAACTCCAACATTTTTAATATTCACTCTCTTCTAGTTACTCTGCCACTGTACTCACAATTCTTTTTCACTCTCCACATCACAGTAAGGTTTCCTTTTCCCCTGAGAAGACAAAAATCTTTAATGTAGCTCATACTGTCTTTGGCTGCCCAAAATAAACTTATTTGTATAAACAGAAAGTATCAGCTCTGGTATGGAGCTGAGAGTATTGGAATACAGCAGTCTGAGGAGAGAAGAAGGCCTAAATTCCTCATAGAGGGAGTTATTGAAGGACATATCCTTTTTAGTCCTAGGAAGCCCTTTTTCCAGAGCTATTGATTTTTCAGTTTTCTCCAAAGCTGTTCCCAACTCCTCCATGGGCAGCAGAGCTGCTGTTAGGATGGGTTACTGTCAAAAAGCCAGTCCAGTTGCTGAGTTATTCAATCAAAGTAATTGCAATTTGCCACTTTCTTTTCTACCAGCAGAAAGCAAAGCACTGGTGTTCTGTCTTTGAATCCTTAGTTTCCACACAGAATTTCTTACTTTCTTAGGTTAAAAGATGCTGTTATTGTCATCTGCTGTTCTTTCGGACATGTGGATGGCTTTCCACATGTGCTGCTCTCATGGCCAAGTGCTCCTGAGGCCACCACAGGAAGTGATGGGGAGGCAGCAGGGAGACAGATGGACAGCCAGAGGACTTCAAAGGAAATGCCACATCAACAGATTCTTCCCTTTCCCATAAGCATCCCAAATGGAATTTCCTAAGTTTACTAATACTGTATCTAAAACAATTTTAAATGCAAATTATTAACAAACCTGAAAAGTTCAAATTCATTTCACTCAATGGAAAAATTCAGACTAGATAGTAAAGCATTCGGCACAAGAACTCCACTCAAGTCTGGGAAAAATGATTAACCAGAGTGAAAATGTATATTTAGATCCTGATGAATAACATGCTATCACAGCACCCCTTAGTACTGCCTGACTTAGAAGCATTAACATTGCTGCAAGGCATGGAACATCTCATATTTCTATCCAATTAATTGCAAAAGTAATTCAAAATTAACTTGTGACAGTTTCCCTCTTAAAATTATAATTTTAAAGTTAGTCCTAAAAAAGTATTAAAAGCAGAAGATTGCAATGACCCTGGAACCTTATTAGAAATCTCTGCAATTCAAAATATCACTGTTCTGCTAGAGTTCAATTTTTTCACAGTTCACAGTCTAACAAACCTAAACAATTACATGATAAAGCAGATTTTCCTCACAATGAAGAAAAAAATGCTCCACAGTCTTGAGCTTTAATGTAGAAAAGGAATAAGCACACAAAATTATAACAATATTTCCTGATGCAAAGCCTTACCATTTGAGGAATCCACTTTTAGAAGAGGGACCTTCAGAAGTTTTTTTTTAATAAAAAGTACATCCCATCATCTTTCCCACACCTCTCCTCTCTACTTCTACTTGTACTTCAACTTGTTCAAATAGTCACATGTACACCTAAGAAAGAAAACTTTTTGAGAAAAGAACGCTTCACAATTAAATTTCATATAAAACCTTAGCAACATTTCATAAATCTTTCTTCTATTTCTGCTGCCTGCTCTCTAGAACTACTGGATAATTTGGCCAGTTCCATTGTTTTTTGAATGCATGGGCCCTGTAGTGTTTGGAAGCACTCTTGAATATTCTAATAACTTTTTTCAGTGCTAACAAACACAACAGTTCCTCTCAGTCACTGTGATCATCAGGAGATACAACACAGTGTCATGGGCAATCGAGAGGTTTGCAGCAGAATCCTGCACTGTATAAACTTCTCCATCCGAGTTTCTCTTCCAAGACTCTGGGAGAAAGAAAATGATCTTCTAACCATTCTAAGTGAAAGAGTCATAATTGGAAAAACCCAATTAATGCAAAGTTACATGCTTAAATAATTTGTGAAAATGGAAACTCATGGTATCTTGTATGTCAACATCACTGGAACTCCACTATATTGTTTTTCAACAAGGTTCTCTTAATCTTCTGTATCTCACATGCCAAACAATGACAGTGAAGAACGTGCAAAAGGTATGGGAAACACTTCAAATGTTTTTTAAGCAATGAAGCTCATGAAGCCTTCTGTAGGAGTTAAGATGTTTTTAAAACAGTCAATCTGTTTGAGTTACAGATAATATAAAATGTTTTATTTATTATACTATTATATTAGTGATTTTTTTAGATTACTTATGGACTTACCTCAATTTTCTCCATGCAAAAGTCTAAAAGACTATTAGTTTCCTTCTAAGCTCATAGTAAATTTCTTTCTACCCATGCAAATCTCATTTTTATTAAAGAAAATATTCAATTAACCTCAAATATTCAGCATACTCAAATCTAATTAGACATGAATAAGAGATGCATCAAAGCTATAGTAAACACATATGCAGACTTCATTACTATTATCTTACTGTCTTCTCAACTGGCATTATCAAAAAGCAGACTCATTAGGTTTTTTCCCCCTATATGCAAAGTTAATCTTGAGTAGAAATTAGACACCCGATTACCTAAGCAAACCTCTTCAAATAACAACTACATTAGTATTATGCTGCAGAATACAGTCCTGAAGCAATTAAGACCAAAACCCACCTTTTAATATTGATTTTTAGGGATATTTTGAAGTTCAAACAGTTTTATAATCGACACCCAGGCAGAAAATAGAAAAATTGAAGTTGTACAGCCAGATTATGATTAACAGAAATAATAAAATACCACTACACTAGAAAGCTTTATGAATTAGTCTCTCCAAAGCATGATGATGTTTCCAAATATTGCAGCTTGAAGTGTATTGAAGTTTCATAATTACCTTAAAAAGTCTGAATTTTTATTCTGTATTCATCATAACTTTCCTGCATTTTAAATTGAACTTTGCAGTGCAAATACCTAAAATACTACTATGTTTAGATCATACCTAGTATACCCAGGAATCAGAATATTGTGTGGGACTTTTATACCTTCTGAATGCTTGTTATATTCAAAGCAATGAGAATTCAAAAAGCAAGAGAAATGAAAAGCCTTAAGAAGCTTTTATTGGCTTACAGTATTATTTCAACAAGGTTTTGAAAATGATATTTCATTTATATCAGTCTATCTAGAACATCTGGAGAAGTGTCCACAGAAGCTAACAAGATGAATATTATCCAGCTAATAAAAAGAGGTCTTGTTTATGCAATGTCTTTTTTAGCATATGATGCCAGAAATGCCATTTGTTTGAATGGAAATAAGCCTCAGAATTCAGGACTTCACAGAACTACTGATTTTTGGTGGGTTTCTTTTTCTTTCCCAAGGCCTTACAAAGATCAAAATGTCCTCCTTGGAGTCACAAAAATTAGCAACTACATGGAGGATTGAGACCAACTACTTTCAAATGTTCATTTATTAGAGTCTACCATATGCAACATGGAGGAATAAGTATTCTGAACTAAATAGCAATTTATTAGTATTAAATACAGCTGAGTAATTTCCCATTTAAATAATTTATTAAAGGTACACTGAGTATTCACAAGAGATGGTCAAGTCCAATTACATATTTTCTCTAATGTATTTCAGTTGTACATGGTTGGATAGAATGTTTTTCTTTTGCTGTATCATATATCAATAGAAAAATTAGTTTGTCATGCTCTTTCAAAAAAAAATTAATTATGAAAAGCCTAGTTTCTGAAATGCATGCACTACCAGCATATTTAAATATCCTGCAAGTTTGATTTCTTACACAAGCCTACTTTTTAATTTTAGTTATTTTAGTTTATACTTAATAATTGCATCCGTATCTCAGTTCTTAAAAACCATCATTAGTATTTCTAAAATATTTGGAAGAATAACAAATACAACCAGATAAATGCAACTATCATGTATAGGAAACAGGCTTTGTTGCAGGGATTTTCATAGCACTTAAGAGAAAGAACACACCTGCTCAGGGCTAGGTCACACTCACGGCTGAAGTTACAGTCACTCCTCTCACCACCTGTTGGGTTTGGAAGTGACAGTGGAGTGTCCTCTGCACGGAAATTGTTTCATGTGCATTTTACATTCAGCTGCTGTATTGTTTCATCTGATGCTATTCATGACTTTGTAAAATCAAGTGATGTAATTTTAATCATTATTTTTCAACTTCCTACTTGAAAACAAAACACAAACCAAAATAATTATTTTGTGTTTCTCAAAGTGTTAACATAAACCAAACATACATATCAACCATTGGGTAGTATGTACAATTAACAATGATTGATCGATTTTGACATAAACACAGTAATAATCTAAACTCCATGAATTGCAATTAAGAATATTGTTGCAACAGATACTGACTGACATTTGATGCTTAAAATATTTTTGAATAGTCATAGTCTACTAGAGATTAGGTTAAGATTATGTATTAATGCTATCTGAACCACTAATTTCAGTTGCCATTATTCTTAGCTACACAGCAGAGTGACCCCAGAACTGCTTGGAACAGTTTCAGTAATATCAGGTACCAAAGTTTTCCAAATGGAAGAGAATTGTCAGTGCCTACTGCAGACTACACTACATTCAATAAAAACCCATCCAGTCACAAAGTAGTTGGGCATATAAAGTACAACTGTATTTACATGGAATTCAACTTCATATACTGAACTTGACTAGTTAAACATACCTTTAAAAGTTAAAATTAACAACATCAGAAAAGTAAACATAATTGTTCTTCATCAGACTTTTTCTTATTCTATTTATGCGAAACTATATTTTTCTCTTCCTTGTAAAATTGTCTCACGTGATTCAGCAAAGTCTATAGTATTGTGTACAGATACATTGTAATAAGGTTTATGTATTTCAGTGTCAGACTCAACAGAAAATCCCAAGTACTTCCCCAGGTAATTTTAATTTGAAGAAAGAAAGAAAAGCCACTCTGGTTTCCAAAGTGGAGTAGGTAGGTGAGCAGTCAAAGACAACATTCTTCAAAGAGGAAACACAACATGTTAGAGTACAGAAATGTC
Organism: Petroica traversi; assembly: GCA_025920805.1. Taxonomy (NCBI): domain Eukaryota; kingdom Metazoa; phylum Chordata; class Aves; order Passeriformes; family Petroicidae; genus Petroica; species Petroica traversi. Next base: position 8,359,654 of record JAHLSL010000036.1, on the reverse strand, counting down.
AAAAAAATTCTTTTTACTTCTTTCATTTCTTTCAAGTTCATATCTTTATTAAAAATATTTCCCCTATGTGGAAATATTTTGACAATTTTTGATTTTAAACTTGGATCACTTGAAGTATTAATCATATTCAGAAGATTAGCTTTCTAGATTCAGTGTTCGAACTGCAAGTCAATATTCTAATTTATTATGGAGATAGCTTACATTTCCCCAAGCAAATTATATGATTAATCAAACTGAAAAGCAGGTGTATCCTATTGTAAAAATATCCATCATATAGAACAATTTCCATTGCTGTCAAGTCCTTTCAATATTTGATGAAGTAATTTTACCGCCTCCTTTCAAAAGACATTTCTTTTATTATGTATCCTAAGACACTTTAACTAAAAACCCAAATCTGAATATTTCAATAAGGTTGTTTTATTATTCAGTAGATTCATGGAAATTTTACTAGGATGACAGAAAAAATTCCACACCATTCTGTCTCCACTAATACAGGTACATGGCTTCAGCTGGCAATATTACTGGGATTAGCATAGAATGATGAAATATTTAAAGGAATTTTTTTTTTCTAAAATCTAATAAATCAAATGACTGCCAAATGTCATTAAAGTGATGGTCTCTGACTTGAATATGCTTTTCATATTCAAATTTGAGAAGAAAGAGATGAAAGCCTGGAAAGGTTACTCAGTTTCAACTAATAACCTCAAGCACTCTACATTCACATGCATAAAAAAATGAAATTGGCTCTATTGTCTAATTTTACTTCAGAAACAACTCTTTTCTTCTTACACTGAACAGATGTATTAGCATCTGTATTTAAAGGGATATGCTGAGTGGTTTTGTTCGCCCCAAAGTATTTAGCAGCTATGTCAGCCTAGTTTGTACACAGACAGTAGCTTATGAATCAAGTCCAAATACAATATCCTGTATTATAAAGTATTCGTTTTACATATCTTAAAATTCATTTGACATATTTAACACTTGTAATTGCATACAGTAGGCAAAGAATATTACACTTTTTCAAGGCTAGTGGGGTAAATCCAGGTATTCTGCTTTCTAACTTAATAACTGAGTCATGCTATTAGAAAATTATAAGAAAAAATAACAAATTATTTTAGAGCTTACAGTCAAGACTATTTTGAGTTCCAATTTAATTGATATTAAATGTGAATTTAACACAAACAAGAACACAAACTGATTAAAAAACATTTACAAATAAAAAATACAGAACTGCTTAAGAACAGCAGTAGCTATCATGTCATATTTCATCACTAATACAAAACCACTCACATTACGTAGCCATGCTGAAAATATATGTAGCATCCAATATATGATAGGAATTCATTTTTAAACAACCATTTATATTTCTATGATGCAGAGTGAAGCACGTTATTTAAAGCTATTCCTTTGCTGGTTTTTTAAAGCCTTGTCTCATTTATTAGGTACTGATCAAGTGAACAATGGATAGTTTGTCAAATAATGTCCACAAATAATTCTATTTAATTAGAATAAAATTAGTACTTACATTTAGTATTTAAAACAAAACATAATACAAAATTTCACCTAACACAGAGAATGGGCAGATATTAAAATAAGTAACATTAAACACTTTCAAAAATGTCTCAGAGAAACTGGTTCAGTGCTTTCATAGAATAGAATTCCAACTGTCTCAACCATGACAACCATACATCTGAACATGAAGTCATATTTGCACTTTGCTCATAATAGAACTTTAGATCACTTGCATAGTGCTTGCTTTCTCTTCAGCTTGCCTCACACCCATTCTGAAGAAAAAACATTAAATTTTTCAATGTTCCTCCTCAAGTGGAATTGGTTTTAAAGATCTGGTTTTACACATTGCCTGTGGCACTGCCTCAGCTGACAGATTTTCAAGATAAACTGTTTATAGGGATGAATAAATACAAAAACATAGATATATCTGGACCTATTTGATTGGTGAGACACAAATTTCCTTAATTCTGCATTTTATTTTCTATCCAAGAAGCCGGGAAAGCTACATAAGCAATATTGTTACTGTCCTGACCTATGGTACACCCACTCCTGCAGAGCGTCTCAAAGAGAAAACTTCACTTTATTTAATGTTTAATCACTCACTTTTGATGGATTCATCAGAAAAGATAAAAACTAAATACCAACTCTATTAAATCTCAAATTCAGTTAGCTACACAGGTATCAACCTGTCATGCAATTAAGAAGTTCAATTGTGTAAACTTACAACTACCTTTCATTTCAAAGGGAAGCATGATACTTAAGTTCAAATATAATGAAAAGCAGAAAATTCCTTGAGGAAAAAAGATATCTGTACCTTTTTGGTACATTAATACACATCAACATTGAAGCTGTAGAAATAAGATGAAATAAGTAGCAATACCATATAAAAATCTAGTACATAGGATTTCTGCCTTTGTTTATACAGCTATGCATATATTTCTCTATGTGTTGATCACAAACCTCTGTCTTGATGTAAAAAATAAATTAAATTCCAAAAATCTGTATTTGGAAGTTAATCCATTTAGGAAAAATGTACCTCTTAGTATGGGAAGAAAGAAGAAGTATCAGTATAGCATCTTCATTTGTTAGGAGTGCATCTGTAGTGAAAAAACTGCATCAAACTGAAAATTTTTAATATAGTTGGGGTTTTTTTATTAGAGTTTTAATGCTTAGTATTTGAAACTGTGTCCTCCCCTTGTCTTTACAGAATTGTGTGAGAACAACACAGAACTTCAAAAAGGAGAGAATTTGATGCTTATAATATGTACATTGCAAAAAAATGATGATTCTTGATATTTATCACAACTAATCAAGCTAAAACTCAGTTTCAAATACCATCCTTAGCTTTTTATACATCCAGTTAGAAAAATAGTCTTCATAACTTACTTCCATGTCCATAAGCTCTGATAAATAGTCTCTCCAGTAAGCAACTGAAGAGCATTTGTATTCATAACCTCAAAAAAAAAAAATGAATTTCCAGCTAGGTTAAGAATGACTCCTGCTTATGTTTTTCCTGTGGGCCTACACACTCAGCCTTACATCTGGCCTTCTACTTAACTTCATATTCTGACTAATTAATTTTGTTATCTAAAATATAATGGATAATGACTTAAGATTCTGTAGTTTTCAATCATTTTAAAAGCTGGTGTTTGGTGATTTTTGGTATTATTCCCCCCCTCTTCTTCCATTTCTTCTATCCCAAAGAATGACTTTCAGTCCATTTTGTCTATTACAACTTCAAAGTATATTTGACAAGGGGTGACAGAAGTTGTAAATCCCTCATTTCAGCATAGTGTCTACTCAAACTCCTGTCATCTCACACTTTATCGGTTGCAAAACACAGCTTAGGTATTTCCTGGATTCTTTAAACCTTCTTTTACTTTGGTTCCTGGACTACCGGGACCCCCACAGCAACCAACCACCTTAAAGATGGAGAATGGCAAATGGTTCTTTTTCATCTTAGACCAATCAGTAGTCTTTGAAAATACTGACTACAAAGTTTAATAAGTTACTTTTATCTTACTCTGATTAGATGGTTCTGTTTAATAGATTTTTTTCTTGTTTTATTAAACATGCTGGTGCAGCACTTTTACTTCCTCAATTTCTTATGGAAGAAAAGCACAAAGCAACCGAGGTTAGTTCTAGACATGACTAGGAGAATACAAAGAATTAGTATTTCTGCCATAGTAGAATTAAGCCAACTCAGTAACACAGGGTACTAAAATTTAATTTTCTAAATTCAGATTAGACATTCACAAAACAAGCCAGGTTGAAAGAAAACCACTGCACACTCAAAACTCCCTGAAATCCACCAAAGTCATTCAAGTCCTGCAGAAAATAAGTGTACAGAGAAATCACATAATTCAATATTTTAAAACTGCAATACAATAGCCAAATAATTTCTTTTTTTTCAATGAATACAGCTAGCACATAGGTGGAAATACACTATTCAAGCAATTGTACAAAAAACCTCCATAATAAAAGGAATAGTATCTATTGCTTTGCTATACAAAAGCTTGAAGCTTTACAACTGCTCACCTTAGCACAAATGTGTCCTTCACCAGAACCATGAACAATTGGTATTGCTTTTCTTGCTGTTTAAGAAAGATTTTCATGTCAAAATTAGTTAGAACTTGAGATCTTAACTTACAGGTACAGGTAATGACTGCTATCAATAAATTGCTATTAGAGCAAGACAATGCACTTATGGTATCTGCAAGAAAAAAAGAGAGATCTATAGGAAAAACCAGAACCACTATCAAACAAATTGAGTTTGCCAGTAACTGTCTCATGGCACATTTAAAGACAACCAGGAAGCTGACAGCAGTAAATTTTACTGTGAAAATTGAATGCCATATAGTTTCCTGTAAGGACATGGTGTAGATATGGGACTGCAAAGGAGGAGGGGATAGAAGAGAAATTTTTTTTCTATTTTTTTTTTAATAGAAAGACCATGCCAAAGAAAATGCAAATTCCCAGTTTTGATGTCTATTTTGAGGATCTGAAACAAGGCTTTTAATCAATGTATTATACATCAAATTGATAATGTTAACTTCTGATTATTCAAATGTATGAAATATTCATAGAGAACTGTCCAAACTTTTACATTTCTCAGACTTCTTTTCTCTGTTAATTATCATGCCTGGAAGCTTTTTAGTAAAAGCAGCAGCCATCAGCCTGACTGAACCTGACAAGCTAGCAAGGCCCAATTACACTGGCACTCTGTGGTACTTTGATGTACTGGAAACGAAAAGAGATAGGGGCAAATTGTATAGCACATTATGTTAATGACTTGATTTAATCCAGCCACTAAACTTTATGTAGCCTGTTAAAAAAGATGCTAACACTAATTATGCCACTTTGGAAAGGAAAGAAGGGGACAAGCATTTCATACCGACAAAGTGAAGCTCATAAATGTTGTAAATGAAATGAAACAAAATGAAGTAATCTATGATTAATCATACATCATAGACAAGAATAAAAGAGAAAGAAGCAAGTGGTACAGTTAAGTACTGGAAAATCTGTTAGATACCCTTTATGATCAACATATCTAAGAAATAACCATGAACTGTCTAATTTGCAACATGCAAAAAAACCCCAATATGATCTTAAATGGCTTAAACAGTTTGGCATACAACTCAGATTTAGAGGATAATTAGCATAACAATCTCTAAAAATCACAAGTTTTATTTACAGTGTTTGACTACCAGCAGGATATTTATCTCAAAAGATAAAAGGCGGTGATTTTTAATCTTAAAAAAATACAAATTCAGTAACAATTCTGACATGCTGTATTCTATAATTAACCCATGAATACATATAAACCAATGCCTATTTTTAAAATCCAATCTGTATCAAATATATTGCTGTCTTAATAGTTCAGAGGTTTTATTGTTTTTATCTCTCCTTTATGAACATGCATTTTTGTTACCAGAGAAACAGAGCAATGGAAAAAGGTAGAAATAGATGAACCTGAAATGAATCTGCACATAAAATTCACGCAGAAGGGCTCTTAAATAATTGTGATAAAATAAAATACATGATGACTAGAAAATTACTGAATAAGTGTATTATATTTCGATCAACAGATGAGCAACAGTGATTTTAGTTCTCAAAATTACAGGTGTCAGTTTTTAAACATTATACATTTAAACAATGCAATTCCATCTTCGAAAGTACCTTCTGCATCTTTGCGAAGAATATATGAGTGATAGCATTTCTAAATCCCTTCTACAGCTTAAAAAAAGAATGATATTTATCAAACAAAGAATTGCTTCTTGTTTCTAGTTGCTTTGTACAATGTTTTACAGCCTTGAAAAGAGTATTAAAAAAAAAAAAAATCAAGCTACCTCTAGGATATCACATTGCAGAACATTAAAAAACCGTGAAGCCTGATAGGATCTAACAGTACAGGCCTGCTCCTTTAAAAGAATACTCTTCTGATCTGTCTTAGCCTTAACTGTTAAAAGCACTGTCATAAATTTTAGTTTTATATTTTTTAACATTGTTCAGTCATGGTTAGATCAAAAAGTATGAAATATACCATTTTTTCCTTTTTACAGAACTACTCTATTGAAATGCTGTTCAAAGAAAATTTTCCAAATTTGTATTAATGTCGTCTAATTTTTTTATAGATGTCTTCATGATAATTAATTACTGATTTTAAAAATAAGTCAAGAGAACATGATCAGTGTACTTGCCCACAAATAATAACAGAAAAAAGAAGTACACTGAAGTGATTTGACACTGCACATATATAACTTCACTGAAAACTGATGGTAGATACAGCAAAGCTACTCTTAGAGGGCATTAGGCTCGAAATATTATTTTTAGTCTGGCCAAATAATTGCCATAAACATTCTGACTCAGCTGTTTAATATTCGTGGATAAAGGGCTTGAAATAATACAGTCATTGCTGTCAGCTTTTATTGATTCAACAGCATGACCAGCTTGTCTATCACCTTGATCTGAAAAACATTAGAAGAAACAACGTGGTTAAAGCCCTTGAATGGAGTACATCTGAGACTTGCTGAGGAACCTGACAGCAATGTTTGTGTGCTCCTAACAAATGAAGGGGAAGTGCCAGGCAAATCTTCTCTTCCTTGCAGAAAATTAACATTGCTATCAGTGACCTTTAGGGTAACCTAAACTGTATTTTTTTCTGGTTTGTTAAAATAAAAGGTGGGTGTCTCCCAGATGAAAGTTGAGGACTGGAATGATAAAAGTCCTGTGATGAACTAAGGTATGAACAGTTGTTAGCTTTATACAGGAACATGGCCTGAATTTGTGGATATCCTCTGACTATGTTTAACACCCGCACACATAAAGAATAATGTATCTTAAAAAAAAAAAATAGTTCTGTATGCAGGTGGATTATTTCAGAGCATTTTGGGTTTTTCTTCTGTGAAGCAAATTACTTATAAATGCAACAGAGATTCAATATAATGTTTTTCCAATTTTTCTAATGCATTCTTACACAGAAGCTGCAAAAAAATGAACATGAAAGTTTAGCATTCTGCTTGTGCTGTTACTGTAAACTTGGTATCATGGACTTGGTTTATTTCAATGATAAACAGTGTAAGCTCAGAGGTGGAACAGGATGACCTGCCTTTTATAATCTTTAAATAAATCTGCCTCTAACAACTTTCAGTCACGAATATGATAAGACATACTACCCCTCTCTCTGTCTGAAAAGATTTCCAATAGCAGCATTGGCTGTTATCTGCAGACAAAAGGAGCATATTCATTAAAATAGTCTTTAGAACAGCATAGTTATAAGGGAGAATATAAAGACATTTAAAATAGAAGCCAGGTTTCCTTTAATATTTTATGAATCTAGGTCAGATACCAGATTTTTGCATTCAATTATGATACAGTTTCCATTTGGGAAGAAAATAACACCACCATATCCACTACCCAGCTTCAGCTATAAAGTACACCAGAATATAATTTCTGTCATGGAGCTTTTCATAATGAGGCAGCTCCCACTGCTAGTAAGAAATGCTTAAGAAAATGGAAAGAGACATAGATTTATTAACAAAATACAGTTACTTATTCATAGAAATGAATTCTACCTTCTGGTTCCAATTCTTCAGTTATTTCTGTCTCATTTCCAGAAGTAATTGATGTTTGGTCAGCTAACTTCTCCTCTGACAGATGTGAGAGCTTTTTCGTCTCCTGTTAAATTTCTTCAGCCATCTTCACCTTATCATCTGTTAGCCTTTCTTGCTTAACCTCTTGTCCCATATGCTACATTAAAAGATAAACTTACAGTCATTATAACACCCCTTGAACAGTAAAACTTACTAAAGTTCAAAACTTGAAGAGTTATGGCCTATATTCATTATACAAAGCCTTTAAACAATGGTATTGCTTATGCAGCACAGGTAACAATGAGAAGTTGTCAACTGCAGTAACAGATAATTGATACAGTAAAAAGAAAGTCTCTAACAATGTATATTTGTGAAAACATAACTATTATAATCATTTGGTACCTGTCAACATATATACAGCCACTTAGTTTTCCAGATTCATTTATATTTTAGCTCTTTCAGTTCTACAAGAATCAGTTAAAAACAAAGCAAAAAACCCACCCTTCTACTACCTTATTCAGTTAGCAATTTACAACTAAATTATACAACATTTTCTGTTTCAAAAGCAAACTAATATCATATAAAAAAGAATCAGTCTTGTCACACAGCACAAACGTTCTCTTAGGTAAAATATCTTTAGTGCATAATTTGCTCTGACGTAATCATACTCCCTTGGTTCCCTTTGAGTTCAATTACATACAATAACACCTCATCAATGGATACAACATTGCAGGGTTATGTCCAGGATGGAAACTTAGTGATGACCCAAGTCAATCACGTTAAACCCTACAGAACTGAGGCCCCACTGTGCTCTCCTGGAGCATAGCAGCAGTGCCAGCACCTCGCTCTGCATGGGGTCCCCCAGGGCTCACAGACCCCCATATGTGCCCCACTCGAAACACCATGGCTGACAGCAAGGCCTGGGCTGATCCACACCCACACATTTCCAGAGTCCTCAAGGTCTAAACTCTGCTTGTTGGGATAGACAAAGATTTGATGTGATTTATTCACTGAACCCATGGCAGGTATGTCATAGGTTGATAGGTACCTGTACCCACATAGAAATAGGTGCACACATCACTTTACCAGTGTGTGTGAATTGATTATGTCATGAATGTCACCATCTCCTATCTACAGCTAAGTCATTGTTATAATTGTGGTGAACCCCATGGAATTGCTTGGTAAATGTTGAAAATACTCAGTGATTAAGTGCTCCTAAACTCTTTTGCATCCTTATCTTTACATCCACATCTTGGCATTTACCCCCTTTGCATTCCTGACTTAAGTATAAATCATTGTAGATTGCTTCTAATTCAATCTTCCTTTGTATTCTTTAATCTATGTAGTAAGTGAGCCTTGCCAACAAACCCTGTAAATTCATGTTTACACAAATTCATGTTAAACCCTGCTTTAGCCAAAACCTTTGGTAGTGTTTCTTTAAGTGGCCAAACCACTTGTTCACAATACCTATTTAGCTATATTCCAAAGTCACCCTATTTGTTCATTATTTTCCTCAGCTATATATGGGTAATTTTTAGAGGAAAGGCAAAAGAAACTCCATCCGAGCAAGAGCAAAATGTGCAGGGACAGAAGTTGGACTTTCATGATCCTTGTGGGTCCCTTTCATCTCAGTATGTTCTACAATTCTGTGATTCTGTGAGATGATCCCACTGTGATCCCTTCCAACCTGAAGCATTCTGTGATTCTGTGAATACTTCTGCAGTAGCAATGATAAGAAGCTGTAATCAGATCTTAGATACCTTGAAGGGTATTAGAACATCTGCACAAGCTGTAGAAAATTAATAGCAATGGAAATGCAGTACCCTGGTGATACAGACAGGAGTAGAAGAAGCTATGTAGGGCCAAACTGGAGAAGGCAAAGACTGTCACTTAAACAGTAGGAAGGATAGAAGATGGAAAGCATTGCCTAATTTTCCACATTCATCTTAACCAAATAATAGTACAGTCCATGATATTTTCATGCTCTGAATGTAATTTTAAATTTAGCATTACATAATCAAGCTGTCAGTACTAACTTGCAGTATGTTGTAACTTCATATTAATGTAGCTTAAAGTATATTTATTTTAGTATTGCTTAAGACCAATTTTGCAAACACTTGCTGTGGTCAAAGAAAATGTTTAAATATTCAATTTAGTATTAGATGTCAATAAAATTACTCAGAAATTTAATGTTAACCTCATAATGAACTGAAGCTATACTCATAAGAATTATTCTCAACAAGTTGGTCCACTTCAGTCCATCAGATTGTTCACAGAAATACATATTTTTAAAAATACACATTTGAATAATCAAGTCTAAAAATATTTAGGCAACTTCCTGCCTGTGCTCTTCTTTTGTAAACTTTATATATTGTAAGTATCACAGTGTTGAGATACAAAAAAAGATTGCAAAGTCTGAAATATTCACTGAGAAGTTGCCCCACAGCATCGGAAAAACACATATGAAATAATCTCTTCTGTACTTGAGAAGAAAAATGTATTTTTGTAAATGCATACAGCTGTAAATAAAAATAAGTGTATATTGAAAATATTAACAAATTCTGAATTAATGAAGTTGAAAGACAATTAAACATGGCCAAGTGTCTGTATAGGCTTCATGTAACTTTGTACAGTAAACAGAATAGTGGCTTATAATTTGAGATGGGCCTCTTTTCCATAAAAGCTTTCAATGTAGAGGAGAGAAGAAACACTGAATAAAGAGTAAGTATTAACCCAACAGAAGAATAAATGCAGCTGAAAAAATATGAGGCTCATTCAGCATATAATCTGTATTTGGTCATTTTTTTATACTTAATAGCTAGTCATAACCTTAGCATATTGTACAAATGTTCACTTAAAAGGCAGCTTTGAAATCACCAGCAATAGAAACTACACTTTTCTGGGCAATATTATTGAACTTCAACATAGGTATGACCTCACATCTTGAGAAAATATTAGATTTTTTCCAGAAAAAATACCTCTTTTTACTTTGATCTTGTCAAGGATTGCATTTTTGTCTGCTAAATCAGATTTGATAGCCATCTCTAGTTTAGCAATTTGCAGTTTCATTTGCTGTTCCTTTGATTTCCGTTGCTGCTCATGGGTCATACAGAAGACACTGTAATAAAACATATGGCATGTGAAAAACTTTTAGAAATCAGCTTCAACAGAAAATAATAAAGAAAAAAGCTTTTAGTGGCACAGAGACCACTGTCATCATGTCTCAGGAATTAAGTAAACACATGCTGGTCTGCTGCTGTTGAAACCAAGGCGCCTTTCTCAGGCTGCGGTTAAAAAACATGAAAGAGTTTGTGGGATGAGCAAAGGAACTGGCCTTAATTTAGAGCTCCAAAGTCAAAAAGTTGGCAGCATGCAGCATTTGTGGGACTAGAAAAGGAATTCAGATGCATATCCCAGAGTAATCCACAACTCCAAACCTCAGCAACTGACAACTAACAAAACCATTCTTTCCGCATACAAAACCTCTTAATGTAGAGAACTGGGATCATCCACCTGATTTCTTTTAAATCTGTGAAACATGCAGAGCATAAAGTCAGTTGCCTGTTCAAAGAAAAATGTTGACCACAAAGTGACAACAGTTTTCTCATACTGTAGAACAACAATTCTGATACTGATTAAGAAGCACATTTAAAGTAATCTTTCTCCTACTTTAAGAAATAAAAACCAGAAGTGGGCCAAGAAATTAGAATAACTATTTTGCCTGTAATGCATTATTTACTTGTAAACTACCAATCTATGTGCCATAAAGATTGCATGGACACAGAATTAGAACTGCTGAAACCACAACAAAAAGTGTTACTCAGAATAAAACTAAATTAAGCACATTATGCAATTTACAGTGTAATTCTTAGTAGGCAAAAAGACAAAGCAATGAAATGAGTTTTCATATAAAACAGAAATTGAGTGGTATAGTATTCATATGACTACTTTTAAATATTTGCATTTTTATTTACAGGACAAATGTTGATCTTAACCAAGTACAAACCAGTTTATTCACTTTTGTACTCTGTGAAAAAAATCAGTAATTGTAGGGTTTTGCAAATGAAAAAAATCAGTTCCTCAAGTCTTTACTTTGGTGAAGCTCATAAGTTAATAAACTTTATATTTTACATACAATAATGTATTAACAATCTTCTGATATCTATCTATCTATCTATCTATCTATCTATCTATCTATCTATCTAT
>JAHLSL010000036.1:8328193-8347834 GCA_025920805.1 Petroica traversi | reverse complement strand
TATCTATCTATCTATCTATCTATCTATCTATCTATCTATCTATCTATCTATCTATCTCTTCAAGAGATCTATGTGAGAAGCCTTGACAAAAAGAGAGGAGAAAGAAATGCTGCAGAAGGGTCAGCCTACAGAGGTTCACAGACTCTACCTGCTGACTAAGAGCTCTGAGTACCTGTAAGTGCATTTATATCTCATATATTTGAAGAATGACTTTAAGATTAAATAAATAAAATATTATAGCATGAATTGCAAACCCTAAAGTATATAGGGTTTATATTCCTGATATGTATTTTTCATTAAAAAGTTGTATTTCCCTTGTATTTTATCTTTTCTCATATTGTATCTAACCTATGTACACAGTTCTCCAGGCACAGAGCATCTTGGAGTGTGGGTGTTTTTACAGAATGTATGAACTTAAGCAAAGCTTTTAAGTCCTGCAGTAACACATGCATCACTCTCCTATAATCCTGAAGATAATGTGCAATGCACTGAACCCCCTACCATTCCACAATACTGCAAAGGCCAGAAGAGACTGTGCTTAAAGTTTGACTGACTTCTAGAAGGAAAGCATAAATCTCTTAAAAAAAAAAAGAAATACCGTCTCTTCTCACACTCCTGAAAATGTTTTAAATTTTGAATGACCACAACACACAGTTACACGTGAGTTCATCAGCTCTAGGTATAATTACTTCACATAAGGATGCAGCCAGGTATTATTTCAGTTTTTCAGAAGACTGCTAGCAGAAAAATCATTAAGCATTATTAGGATAGTCATTAAGAATCTAGATGTTTAAATGAGGAACATGTCAGAAGACAGGTTTTATCCAAGCCAACCTAAAGCTAATGTTTATGTCAGTTTGAATTGAGACCACGTGTGTCGCTTTCTTCTTCTGAATTTTAAGATTACTTTTACTTGAATTCATGTGGAATTTCTTTCATATTTACTGTATTTCACTGGACTTGGAGCCATCTGTGTAACTATAATGGTCAACCACATCTGGCACCATTTCCTTTGGAAAGAGTTTAAGCATTGCTAGATTTGCATTACAAGGTCATATGAAAACAACTCCTCCAAACCTTTTATACATCTGCATTGTTTTCTTGGATACTGACTAAATAATAAGAGGCAACTGACAAATTCATACTTGTTCTTTGCAAACTTTTCAGATCCAGTTCCACAGTCTTGGCAAAATTCCCATCAATGTCAAATAAATTTCCCAAAAATAACTTTAGCAAAAATGGGTTTATGCTCTTTTGCCTCCATAAAAAAAAAAAAAAAAGAAGAAAATAAATATTATTTATTAACTGGCACCTGTGGACATTGGCCTGTCCATTGCTGGCACAGGTAAGCTGTAGTAAAGTTGCACTGTTCAAACAGGCAACCAAAAAAAGCTGGCCATTAAATGGTGGTTATATAATCCTTCTCTTTCTAAGTTATTGAAACCTATACAGTAACATGGAATGATGAAAACAGGAATCAATGTTTAAATGAGAGCATATGAAAAGACAGATCATTTCAGTAAAAGAAACATAGATTACTGTGCTACAATGGAAGCTATTTTTAAGTTCTCTTGTTAAATATCTTTGTAAGTCATCCTATTATGTTTAAGTAGAACAAAAATTTTCAAGCCAAGATCATTAAGTTGATGTCTTGGTGAGAATTATTTCTCTGAATAATGTCATAGAGAATAAACAATACCATAATCAGAAATATTTATAACATGATCAAATTTTGGAGAAATCTACAGCAATTAACTTAAGTGAGAGACAAGTCACCAACTTCCCCATATGAAACCCTAAATATTGCGATTATACAACTGTTGCATTTCCTAAGTAAAAAAAAAAAAGTTTCAAGCTGTTTGTTCTCACAGTTTTTTACTACTATGATTTTTAATTTCACCTGTACAAAAAGTATGACAAATATTGTAAGAATAATATAAACAAAATTTGGTATCACTCACATTATGCTTAGTCATTGGTTTTTTTGACAGACATCACACTGACAAATTTTAAGAGAAGAAATAACTTGGATATGAGAAAAAACTTTAAGATCTACTTTTTGCAATTATTTGCTCTAAATAAAAGATATGTGTCTTTTTTTCTAACCCTCTTCAGTGTAAAAGACAACACAGGTTCACAACAAAGGAAAAGTTCATTTGAATGTAATTTTTTCCTTTAATGTGCTTGAAAAGAAGAATAGTTACTTTTTTTCTGCACCAGAGAATTACTGAACCACACTGTAACAATGTATTTTTGTTTTCCTTTTAAGCACTGTTGATAAAACTTATACATTCCATTATGTATAGGAATCTTTGTAAAAACTCTTATGAACCTACACAAAAAAGCAGAATCAGGAGAAGTGAAATTGTAGCTATTACCAAAATAACCAAACCATCCCTCAAAATAAACACTGAAGAAGCTGTCAAATATCAGACTTTATGAAAGTTCTTTGAGATGTGCTGGAAGAACTTACATAAAAAGTTTAAACACTACTAAAAGTACAAAATTCTAGCTCTTGACCACAACCTCACCTCTTCTGTCCCTCTGTTTTGAGATAGTTACTGACTGCAATTTTTTTGGAAGATGGAACCACTTTAACTGCTTCTCTTTGAACTGTTCATTCAGTCCATCACCTTTTGCTCCCAAAGCATCATGGTTGGTTTTTAAGTTCTTTAGGCTCTATGATAGGAAGAAATATCCAGAAAAAAAGAAAATAAATCACATGTAGTAAAATGTTACAACACAGCATTTTCCAACAGTGGTGTCCCCTTGCAGTATTTAGAGTTTATAATCTCAGTGTGGTCAACAGGAGACACTCTTGATCTGCGTAACCGAATGCGTGGCCGGGGGCGGGTGGCACTCTTGGTGCTCTCATGAACATTAAACCCTTGGTTCAGTCATGATGAAAACAACCAAGAAATACATCTGTTCAGCAATTAAAAGATTTTGCTGTGGTTATAGTGGTTAGACATGCTGACCAGAAAACACTGCAGCAGCAAGCAAAAATGAATGTTGACCACAGTTATGGTAATCACAGAGCTTGCCACAGCTCTGTTAACCCTTAATTGTAGATATAGAATTGTTTCATAATCCTAATATACTCAGTTCTATTCCCCTACCAGTAGTACTTTAAAGAGGGACTTCTGATTTCTTTTACATTTTCATTTATTTCAATGGATTATATTAAGTCACATTTAACCAATTTTAATATTAAATGAAAGAGGCTAATAGAACCTCTATTTTCAGAATATTAGTTAATACTATAGTGGCTACATTCCACAAATGCTTTAATAAAGCCTCACTCATTACGAATTTCAGTGTAAATCACATTCAAAGTATGACTTTGCCCACAACCCTATCTTGATTTAATAAAATGATTGCATGAAAATTTATGCTACATACATATGTGAGTATAGATAATCTTAATAATTGCAGACAGAATAAAGTTAGCTTCAGCTTTTTCCATATAATATTCCTACAAAGTAGCTGAATGGGAAGCTGAATCTGAATCCTGTAAAAATTGTTTAGGTTCACTTGCATCTGAACATACAAGAAACAAAACCCCATTGAATCCCAATCACCAACTTGATCTTCAACCTTTCATATCTCATTTTGAGTTAGAAAGGATCATGGAGAATAAACAATATTAGCAGTCAGTCTTATTTCACAGAGTTAATAAAGTGTATTGTTTAGTCCTCCTCTTGCTCTGTGCTTTATCCCTGAATTCTGTTGCAATAACTTCAAACCTTAGAAATAACTTTTTTACAGTCTCCATATTTTATTTTCTTTCTTGTCAAAATCACAATCTTTAAAGTCTCTAACCCTTCCAAGGGGTTAAGTGCCCAAGTGAACTAATTTTTTATTTCCCATCTCTTAGATTCAGCTTTTTTACCTGAAGTTTTCTTCCTTTTTAACACACAATATAGGAAAAAAACCAAACAAATAAACTAACTAACACCTTGGCAGAACTCCTTTCATAGATCCTCATCTCTTTCCTTAATTTCCAAAAGAAATGAAAACAAATCCATTATAAGTATTTTTTCTACTGAATGATCTCATTAAAACCACTAAAAGCATCCACATGAACAATCTCCTTGCTTCAACCCAAATCTGTCCTGCTGCTCTCCCGACCATTCTGGAGTAGCTTTTCACACCAATTTTAAGGAGACCATGACTACAATCTCATTATTGGAAAAACTCTGAAAGTAAATTATAATGGGCTCAATAAGAAAAAAATAATCAAGATAAAGACAAAAATTACTAAAACATGCTGTGTTGTTAAGTATGTTATGCGTCATCTAAATTAGAAATTCTGGATTTTATAGTTATTCACAAGTCACAAACATTAAAACTATTTGAAATGGGAAAACCATTGTATCCATTCTCTTATGACAAAAGAGTCACAGAAAACACCCGTCCTTTTCTGAAATGCACCTTTCACTGTGAATATTAGAAACAATGTCTTCAAATACCAGTCTGAGTCCTACGCATGTGTTTCTACTCAGCTGCTGCCAAGAAAGAGGCAAAAGCACTCAATGCTTGTTGTAAATTACCAGAAAGTCACAGATGATTTAAAATGGAACAGTTTACTTATTGCTTTTTATTTCAGAACACAAAAAGTCACAAGAAACCTGTCTCCCCTGGAATTTACACAGCTCACCCTATGGAAAATGAGATTTGGGCTACTAAGAGAAGAGTTGCTTTGGCAGAAAGGATATAGGCACTACACCAAAGAGGGGGAGGGAGGCAAAGCACAGCAAAATGCAGAAATGAAACATGGGGAGAAAAGGAATGGAACAAAAATCTAATGGCACAAGTGCTAAAGAGTAAGAGAAGTAAGATTCCCTACTTACAGGAACTCTCCCATTTCCAAGCTGCCAATCATGCCACCTCCATATGCACATGCAGTTCTCCAAACATATATGGCAAAAAGCAGGCAAGAGCTGTGTAAGTAAAACCTACAGAGAATCTACATGCAATTGCATGTTCTGGTGATATTTTCATAAAACTGTTCTTTTTATAAAGAAAATTATTACTTACAATAGCCCTTTAAAATAATTTCCATGAACATATGAACACAAAACCAAATCTGAGAACAAAACAGACAAACCTTCCTAACTTTATCAAAGACTGATAAATTTACCTTTTTTTGGTAAATCAGTATATTTAAATCAAAACTCTCTTTTTAAATCATCAGGAGTCTCTTTCAGAAGCCAGACAACTGAGTTCAATCTTCATAATCTGCCTGGGATGACTCTGCAAATAAAAGCACTAAGAGCTCCTAGACCCTTCTGAAAAAACCACAAAATTTAAGACTAAATATCCATGCTCCATTTGGAGCAGCTTGAGAGAAATGTAAAATGTGGTTCATTTTTGTGTACTGAGTATTGACTCAAAATGAAGAACTGTGTGTATGTTTTTTACCATTTACACTGGCTTATGTGATGAGAGTATAGAAATGTACTTACCAAATTCCAAATATCTCTTGAAACTGGAGAAATTTTCCTTCCTTTGCTGAAAGAGCACTGCTTTTCTCAACCAGCTGTCTACAGACCTTGATAATTTCCACATTGTCCTGAATGTTTAGTCTTCAAATTTAAAAAGAAATACATCATGAGCTTAAAAATACAAAATGAATTATCACATTAGTTTTGTTTTGAAAAGTTGAACTCTTTTGCAAATCAGCTTTCTGCAATACATTTGGGAGGAGATTTAGTGTGCAATACCCAAATGAAGTTCTTCTTCTATAATTCACATTACAGAATGTAGGTAAATAAACATGATGATAGAGCAGCTTTAAACAATGCATCAACATCTCTGATTATTGTATAAAAGAGGACATGACAGAAAAACCCTCCATCCTATACTTGAAGAGATTGTTTTCCATTCACTTTTCCACCATCCAAAGTATTTGATGCCAGTAAAATTCCAATTTTATGGAATTTCCTCTTATAGTTTAAACACATCAAATACTGCTAAAAAAAAAGTGACTCAGCAACTTATAAGACCTCAAGCCTGTATTCAAACATGCTGCAGGAGAGTCTTAACTACATGAAAATCACTTAATATCTGTGTAGATATTCTTACAATTCTGAGATTACAAGCCTTGAGAAAATTTTGTATTAATATAAATGATTATAAAATCCAAATGAATCTTTAACATTTGAAAAGGTAATTTCTCTTCCAATATTTATCAATTTTAGACATATTGTATACACTGCCAAAATGCCACGCTGGAATAGGAGAATGGACTACAAAGCTTACACATCTGTAAACCAGCTGAGTACGTGAAATACGTTCCTTTTATTCAAAATATTGAATGCTATTGTGTTTTGGCATTGCCCAGTTAATTGTCCTTACACAAGAGACAAACAAAGTCACAAATCTGAGATCTTCCCCAAGAAAGAGGCCTAACTCAATGCTAAAACTATCATGTGTCCAAAACATGTTATCTACATAAATTAAAGTTGTGGTGAGTATAGACAGCAGCACTGTCTCATGCTAGCTATTTAAAAGCTAATGTAGTGGCACGTTTTTATTAATCTTGTTCCACACATCAAACAAAAGAGTCTGATGCCTTCAAAGGCCTTTTTTTCCCTTTCTTTTTTAAGCAGGGGGCTTTTTTTTTTTTCTTTTTTAAGAGGAAAAAGGAGCAGATGATAGTGAAATTTATGATGTACAGATGTAAACTCTATAGCTTCTGACAATCAACATTAACTATTTTTTCAACAGTGAATGAAACAGCATTTGATTTAAACAGGTTTTAGATACTAATATTATGGAGCAAATTATTCAAAATCAGAAGTGAAAAATTACTTTTTATTTGGTTCATTTCAATTCTTGCAATTGAAAGAGCTAGAGAAAGCATGTGCAATTAATTACTTATTAGTGCATTACATTGATCATGATTTCTTTCTTTATTTAAATAAAATATGTTTAAGAAATGTCCACTGCATCCAGGTATATGAAAAAGAGCTTACTATTGGACAATGAGATCTTTTCAGACTTTGTGAGCAAGGCACAGTTATTTGAAGAAGACTCTGTTGGGAAGGATTATTTTTCTAGAAAGGAAGTCACAAACCAGTAGAATAGAAAATTATGATCTACAGAGACCTCTCTCTCCCAGGTAGGTATATTCTGCTTCCTGAACATCTGCCCAGGTATTCTGATATTTCTTAAAAATAGGAATTATATACAGATTCAACAGAAATTTATTAATATTTTTCACTTTAACAAAGATTTCTCTCGAAGTAATGTGTAAGACTAAATTTGTACTGAGATAGCTCAACCAATATTTTCTTTAGTGCCCAAAAAGTAAAAAAAAAAAAAAAAAAAAAAAAAAGTGCAACAGAACCTGGACACATGGAAGTAGAGCAAGAACAGAAGTCAGAAAAAGAAAAGGAACCAATATCCCTTTGGAGGCAGTAACATGAATTAATGGGCAAACTGATCTAGCTCTATGTCTTCTACCACAACTGCAGAAATAAAGAACATGAACTCTATCCTTCCTTTAAACCTCATCTTCATGCTGGCTTTAAAAATCTGAAATGGAAAACGAAGTTAGGAGAAAGTGACTCTTGAAAAAGCTAAGAATTATCTTTGGGGTTAATATATGAAGTACACCAAAGGGCCAATCTCTTTTCCAGACCTCTTATCATTTGGATTAAAAGCATATAGAGTAGAGTCCCAGTAACAGGCTGGGGACCAGCTGTGTGGGAATGGGGCACTGATAGCAACCTACACCAGAAGGAAATGATTAAAGAAAGGATCTTGACCTCCACTGTACAAATTTATGCCAGTAAATCCCAGATGGCTAAGCTAATAAAATTGAGGTCTAATTAAACCACATCCCTTGCATCTCGTCTTTGCTTCCATATGAGCAGAACATGGATACAATACTCCTTAAGGAGTCCTGACTATTGTATTAACTGGATTAGGGGCTCAAAAACTTTACCCATTCATATTCTAAACTGGAAAACCAAGCAAGTAAAATACATATCACCACCAAACTTCTCAGGGCCACTTGCCCTCTGCCTGGCAAAATAAACAAAAGGTTTTTCAGCTAATTCTTCTCAACCACAAATACACCAATGGCCAAGACAGAGTCCCAAGAAGATAAGAACAGAACGTGACTGTGCAGTACTAATAGATCTACATACATCTAACTGATTTAAGTAACATAACTAATAGATTTAAATCCAGAGTCACAATGCAGCAAAAAATGCAGGATTCAGGATAACCAATACCTCCCTCTCTTATTGATGATGGACTAAAGATAAACTGTGGCTGCTACACTATTTGGGAACTACAGTTATCTCAATCACAAGAACTTCTTAAACATGCAGCTGAATAAAGAATGTTTTCCTGAAGGCTGGCAGTAACCTAACAGCAAGCTGACTTCAAATGGTGCCACAGCAAAAGATTGGTAGAAGCCCACCCCTTTTGGCACCACACAGTTCCTAAGGAATTTCAACACTGTCTTTACATGGCTACATGGCAGCACCACAGCCACACATTTTCTAACAGAACACAAGAAAAAGCTGGTAACAATATCAAAATTCAGAGATATAAGCTACAAAGATCAACTAAGGTGACCTTATTGGTCACCAAAATGTCCAGGTTTTTCTCTGGTTTTACAGTATTGACAGTTTTTCCTCTGCTGATACAAAGATTAAAAATAAGAATTACACAGAACCTGTTAAATATTTGTGCAATAAAACAACTCACACAGACTGTTCTAGACAGCAGTTACAAGACTCCAAAGAAAGCAATCTAATGGAAGACTCCTAAATATAACTTTCATGTACCCCTTTAAGTTCTGTCTCTGTTCATTCAGCATAAAAATACATTACTTGGAAAACATGGGGATTAAGTCTTCCATAAAGTATACTGGTGGCAAAATTATAGAACACACACTATTCTACACATGTACCGGTGGACATTTTCCAATGTATTTCCTTGTATCTTCAGTCATACCCAGCAACTCTCAAATACGAATGTATCTTCTATCAGGTTTCAAACTAGAAATACACTATAAAGGAAATACTTACCGAACTTCAACCATGAACTCAAACACAGTAACTTAGGTCAAGTACCATTGTTTGGATACAAGTAATTTGATAAATATGATTAAAGATCTGCACTACTTTTTAGAGCCTGACTTTGTTTAAGGATTTTTTTAGCTGAATTTGAAGTGCATCTTTACTTTCAAACTCCTTACAAGTTTTCACATAATATGTTGACGTCAAATTTAGATGTTAACTTAAGTTTCTGTCTGCTGTTCTTGAAGAAGTGTTTACACAAAAATGAAGCACAGGAATTCTTCAAAACAGATTACATTCAAATAATAAAATATTTTCAATATTTTCTGAATTTACTGTAGGCACAGACTGAGAAATTATTTATGATAACAACTTCTTTACCCTATTTAAACTATGTAAAGGAAATTCTGAATAGGGGAGACTTATGATTCTGAATAATTTAATAGCAAACATTATGATGTATTATTTATATAGCACCACTGATGCACAAAAGAATGCTCACACATAATAACGGGGTCCCTCCCTTGAAGGGGACTTAAACAACTGATGACATGCTTCTCATGCAAGGAGAACTTCCTTTGAAACCCAATGAATAAGGACCACAGGATCGTGCTATATTAGATCCTTAATACAATTACAGGGTTACAGTCTGAAACTGAAACAGTCAAAAAATTAAAACATCCAAAGCCGTAGAATTTTGCAAATACTTTTTTTCGCAAAAGTAAAGAAGACTTAACTAACAGAGGCTTTATTATGAACACATTCTGCATGCAAGTTTGCCTTTGCTGCACTGTACAGCGACACCTAATTTGCTAATCTACTCTTATAAGTTTTCTAGTATTTCTAGATTACAAATTTTTCATTGGTGCTAATGAACATGAAATTGCTTGCTGTAAACTTATACCTAAAATTTGGCAATAATTATATTGAAGATCCTTTGGATCAATTTGCTATGGTATTTTTAAAGCAGCCAAGCACAAAGCAGATACAGTAAGACATATTTATTCTTTGTGGATTTCTTTGTCTCTTCATACCCTAGAGACAGTTAAGCTCTCCTGAATTTTTCCAGGGGTTTTATTTTTGGGTAAGTCTCCTGCATGTTTTCTGATCTGCGCTAAAAGTTTTTGGAGATTCAGACTCAAATTCAAGGTTTGACTGAACAATCTAAGAGTTTGGCAGTCTTTAAAAAAAGAGGTCACATACCCAACACCAGCCTGCTGGTTTTACCATCATTGATCAAAAGGGCAGGATGAGAATATGTGCAAGACAAAAAAATGAAATAGTCTATGCCAATTAATATTACAGAAAGTATTCTCTGATGTTATGGAAGACAATACTACTGTGTTCAAGTTCTGAGTACTGGTTACTAAATTTCTAGTAAGTCTTTCCCTTAAGAAAATGTGTTCATGAAATTGCATATTCAGAGCATTCACATTTCCAGAATCCCCTCTGGTTTGGACAAGGCCTCAGAAAGCAGACAAGCACACTTGAACTTCTGCAAAATTCCTGAACATTGTTATCTGAGCTGGGCTTTCTGTGGACAACTTTTCCTAATTTTTTTTTTAAAATTACTCATGTTTTCTTCAGTTTAAGAATCTCTGCCTTAATCAATATGGTCCCAGCCCTAGCCCTGCACAGGACATCTGAGATCTGGATCTGTTTTTATGCCAAGTTCTCCCACTGTGTCATATCAAGATTTGATCTGTATTCCTGGAATGAAGTTCCTCTCTTCTATCTGGTAGCACTGGGCCTAAATAAATGCATTACATCTCTACCCTATTTTTGCTTTGTTAATACAAAAACCAAAAGAATAGATTTTGGGAATAAAACTGCCCAATTAATGATACAAAGTGTAAAAACACAGGTGTATTAAAATTGTCAAAACTTGCACTAATTAGAAAGTAAAGAGGCAAATTGTTAGAGAAAACCACATTTTTATTTTCTGTCTAAAAACTTGAGAATTGTTTCTGTTCTCATACCTGAATCAATGTAATGAAAATGAAGACTGGTGTGAGTATGTACCTGGCCACCAGCCTGATCCATAGCTTCTGGAAGTTAAGGAGACAATTCTGCTGACTCAGGTTTGAATCAGAGCTGTAGCTGTTTGTTGGGGTTTTTTAAAACACATTATCAGCTCAGTGTATAAGTTAACTGAGTACAACTACTTCTACAAATGTTCCTATGAAAATACGAAAGTTTTAAAGCATGATTTCCCAATGTAACTACATTAAAGTGAAGGACTGAGAGTGAGACTGCCTTAAGCAGTAAGTCTTGACAGTAAAAAGCACCATTATAGATGGCTGCATTGTAGTGTTTGCTTTTCAAAGTCCACATGTGTGATAGATTTTTTCAAGTCTGCAGTGCTGTGCACACATGTATCAAGAGACTAGAACAAACCTTGAAAATAAAAAAAGAAAAACATGTGCAAACAAACTACAGATGTGAAACTTTGTTATAACATGACAACACTAAACTTTTTCATATACTACTTTTATAACCCTTTAACATGTAGAAAAGTTATACTAAGGAAGTCCAATGATTTTAAGTATTAGAAAACTTGCCTGATAGCTACTGTCTTTTCAAATCTGCACTTTTGTTTAACCCTGACTACTGTGGATACTCATAAGACATCAAAGGCAAGCAAGTTATCATGACTGCTATAAATAAATACAAGAACAAGGGAAAGAACAATATTTCTGCCTCAGGTACTATTATAGCCCACTGATGAACAACAAAGAGTATGGACTTGCTACAGTGAAGCAATTATTAGGGATACTGATATAAGCCACTGTTTGTAATAAATGTGAATTACACCTTTCCTTGTGTGCTCTGGCACACCAGCAGCCTTACTCACTTTTTTGAGACCACTGCTAAGAAAAGATTGAACACAGCTGTATGGACAAGGTCTATGGCCTAGAATCTGAAGCTGCTGGTCAGCTGAAGGAGTTTGCTGGGGAGGCTTTAGTTTTGTTTCTCAAGCTCTCTCTTCCAGCTCCAGGCCTGACCCAGCCACTTGGGGCCGCCACCAACCTGTTCAGACCCTTTTTATCATTAACAAGCTGTATTAATTTGGTGGTCATTCTGGGGAAAATAATAAAAAAGATGAAAAAGAATGTGAAAAGTCAGCATAAAAAGCATTCTGTTGAAAGGAACATAATCACTGTGAAGACTTCAGCATAGAACCTGAATAATAAATTTCAGGTTTTGATATAACTATTACTGCCTGTGAAGAACTCTTTGAAGATAATTGAAACCACTGTGCAGCAATCTGCTTTATAGCACTGACAAATAATAGTTTCCTAAGGCTTATCATTTAAGGTTAGTAAAGGGAGGACACATATTTACTCCATATGGTGCTTAAATGTAATTTTTAACGCATGACCTTATATAGGAACCTCTGCATGCTGTTAAGTAAAGTTACAGATTTGGGATGTGGTGGGGCAAACTATAAAAGCTCCAATTCCACAGAACATTCAGCTATCGAAAGAATGCTAATAATATGCAACATTCCAATTATATGCAATTCCTAGTATTTTGGGATTTAAATATATATTTCATGTCTAAAGTGGCTAAAATATATAGGTGGAGCTGTTTAAGAAGGTACTCCAGAAAAAGCGACTTAACAGTTCTCATTACCATACTCAATTTTATACTTGGCAAATATTTCCAGTGTGCTTTGGAGAGGGACCAGTTAGCAGCAGAATATAATTAGATACAGAGGGTACGGTTGTCATCTGTCTTTAAAAGGATACGAATTTTACTTTTGGTATCTCATACCTTTGATTTCCCTTAGTTTTGATAAACATTGGTAAGCTAGAACAAAAGGCAGAGAGGGCACATGGGGCTGATGTAACATGCACGAACAGAAAACATACCCAGCAGTGAATGCAAAAAACTTGGCATGTAAAGAAAGAAAAGGTGGCTTTGATGAGAGAGACAAGTTCAAGACTTTACAAAGCTGGCTGCACATCTTTGAGACCTGTATGTAGTTTACAGGAAATCTATTTTTGAAGGCCCAGAAAGAAAACTGAAAATAAGGACACACTTCATTTGTTTAAAGGGGCTTGTTTTATTTTTTGTATACTTGTGGACAGAAGCTTCTACTTTAAAGAACAAAACTGAAACAAAAAAAAATCCATAATAACTTCAGGGTCACAGAATGTTACTTGCCTGTAAGCAGGTTTTTTGTTTACGTGGAGTTTTTTCAATGTTCTTCTACTGCAAATTCATTCCAAACTTCTAGTTAAAAGGGTTTCGGTGAGGAATGCTGGAAAAGAAATTTAGCTTGAAGAGTTAAGATTTTTCTCTGGCAAACACTGTATTTTTTATTTTCTGTGCCATAAAGTATTAATTCAGGTATTCCAATTTGGACATTCTGTGTAACGTTACCTAAATGGATGATGAGTGCATTTGGTAAGGCACCTAACAGAAACACAGGAAATGCCCTTTGGAATAAGCAAACAATTCATTTTTTCCACCATCTTGGATTTGCCAAGTCTGACAGAAAAGATGGAAGTTATGCCATGCTGGTCCATTTGTTCCTGACTCACTGAACACTAAGTCAAAAAGAAAGAATGTTTTGGTCTTAAAAAAATTACAAAATAGTCCCCACCTACAGAGGCAATATTTTCAGCTGCCCTTTTATGAATCTGTTAGCTTTTGACCATACCTTGCTTGGATGCAGAGTGATTTTATTAAGCACAGCACAATGTTAGCACAGAGTCATGGTGCTTTTGGATTAATTAGCTCTCCTGCAACGCAATAACACATGAACAGTTCTGCTGAGCCCAGACTGTTTGCCAGGAAAGCACTAAGTTTAATAATAAGTCTTAAGTTGCTTGGGTATATTTGGGCCCACTCAGTACTCTGCTTCCCAAGCTACCTGGGACTTCTTCACTGAAGTATTCTATTATGAATAAAGGAGAGCTGATTATAAAGATATTTTAGGGCTAACTAGATAATCTCAGAATCACAGAACCAATTGGGTTGGAAAAGACCTTGGTGATCATTAAGTCCAACCTTTGAACACCACCTTGTCAAGCAGACCATGGCATGGGTGCCACGTGCAGTCTCTTCTTAGACACCTTCCTGCGTGTTCCATTCCAGGGTTTAATTATCCTTTCCATGAAGAAATTTCTCCGAACCTTCCCTGGCCCAGCTTGAGACTAAATAGTAGATGACAGTCAACTTCTTGAATGCCAGAGAAGCACAAAAATAAGGGTAGGATCTCACTGTATAGACCATTCCTGATGAATTACTACAGCCTCTTCTCCAGTTCCCAGAACTCCTGCTGTACTCTGACAGCACAGCTCTGAACCAAAGGTACCAGCTCCAAAGGGACCTCAGTACCTGGAGATCTAATATAGTCCACCACAAAGACACATACACAGATATAACCAGAAATTAAAAAAAAAATAATTTCAAAGAGTGATTTTTGCTACTGCTTTAAAAAGTGCTCTGAGAGAAAACAGCATTTTTAATTGGTTGATGCTTTAAAACACAAAAATATTACTGTAAGCTAAAATAAAAGCATTAACCCCATACCTTTTAGTTTTCTCCTCTTGCTTTAGTAAGCACGCTGCTTTAGTGAAATGTGGTCATCATGTACATGAAGAAATGTGTCCTCCAGTTCTTCTCGACTGATTTGTTACACAGCTTGCTGAGATTTAATTCTGTGCAGTTGATGATTCTACCCAAACCAAGACAACTTTAAATTACCTTCAATACATTCAGTAACATGTAGTTCAAAGTCAAAACTGATTTTGAAATACTGAACCCCCCCCAACTTTACAAGTAATTTTATATTTTACACTTGTATGAGTTTGCTATTTTTTTATTCATTTTAATCACTTCCTTTTTGCTTCCTCTTAAAGATTTAAAAAAAAAAAAGAAGAACTAATGAAAATTATGCAGCAACCTGTTTACATACTAGACAACACAAAGGTAACAGTTTAGCAAGTAACCAAGTTCTGGCAAAGATACTATCAAAAAATAAGCATTACCAAAGACATGCATTCTAATCTGTTCCAAAGTTAACATCTTCTCTCGAACCTTGAAAATATTAACTCATAATTCTATAAATTTACTCAGATACAAGACTAAGCCCAGTTGTTCCATTCTAAGAGCAGCTGAGTAACATAGCAGAATTGCATAGTACTTTCGGTTCCCATTTTGTGAAATGGATCTGGATTTGTCCTCAATTCGGCAAAAAAAGTCCTCTTTTCTTCTGGAAGGATGAATGTTACAGCTCAATGACATTTTCCGTTTTTAGCATCTCTCAGCAACTCCCCTCTTATAACAAGCAACTTGAACATAGAATGGGTCACAGCATCCTTCACAATTTAAGCCAGATTTTGAATGGTATTTGAACTTAATTTTGTGAGTGGCAACATCAGAAACATTTTTAGAAAGAAACTAAAGAAGCCACTGATCAAAGTCTGTAGCTGTAATAAATAGCAGCTGGTACAAACCGTGTAATACTTCAATTCCAGCTGGAGTTAGACCTGTATGTCTCACAGGCAGGTCTCCCACAGTTACATCAGCTGCAACAGGCGTGGCTTATCTAGGGATAACAAAATTCAAATGAAATTCCTCTTCATCTGTTATTTAAACTGAGATTAGAATTAACAATACACCATATGAAATGAAGGAAAAAGTTACAGCAGATTCACTGAAATTACAGACTTGTGAATGCCCCTATCTCAACTGGATTGCTCAGAGAATAATCTAAACTCTCAAGTTTAACTTAATGCCAGTTTTAATCCATTAACAAAATATACAAAATAACTTTGTCATGCAATAGCTCGAATTCTATTTAATGTACGTACAATTAGCTTTCTGAAGTTCTCATTCTGTTGCCTTCAGCAATCTTCGGGCTAAGGCTGTATTTCCAAGTGGA
Organism: Petroica traversi; assembly: GCA_025920805.1. NCBI lineage: Eukaryota > Metazoa > Chordata > Aves > Passeriformes > Petroicidae > Petroica > Petroica traversi. The sequence goes on along the minus strand of JAHLSL010000036.1, from coordinate 8,331,895 downwards.
TGTGGGAAGGGGACCTGCGGGTTTTTTTGTTTAGTTAGGGGTTTTTTTTAATTGTTTGTTCATTAAGGCATCAACTGGCAGCTGAGTAATGTCATCTCCACGTTTTGAATAGAACTCTTTGAAACAGGTGCTGGGGGTTATGAAGTAATTCCAGTGTTGCCTGGCACTCTCTTAGTCTTCCTTCAATCATTGTCATACAAGAAATTATACATCATATAAGAAATTTTAAGATGGAGACTCTCCTTTGAATGATTCTCATAAATCTGAACATGATTCTGTCTTGAGGCAATGGAAAGTTTAGCTACATGACAAAGTGAGATTAGGAAAGTATTAATGTGAAAAAGTACTACATTTGTGTTGGTGCAATATATGAACATACTTAGTAACAACTGGTGTATCTTTCTTGTCTTCTGGTACAGAAAATTACATGTTGATCACAGAGTCAAGTAGTGCTGAAACAACAGGAAAAGGAGAGACATGAAGTCCTTTGGACAGTCTTACCCTCAAAACTATAGTTACACTCTCCAAGTGATATAAATCCTTAGTCAATCCAAAAACATCCAGAAAAGCATTGGGAAGTTTACAGTGATGCTACCAGAGACTTGCATCAGAGGGCAGAAGTGAAATGGTACAATCAACAGACATCTCATGAAATATCTGCTAATTAGATCATAATCAAAAGTGCTGCCTAAGCTCTTTCTTCCATCATAAATAAGTCTCCTTATGGCTTTGTTCTAAAGAAACAAAAGGGATTAATGGAAATTTAGTTTCCAACAAGTCAGTCTTCCTTTTAATCTTTTGGTTTTTTCATCACTAAAATTTATAAAATATTATTTCCAGACTTCACTGTTTATAAATAAACAGGAACACATTTTTCTTCCATGTGGAACAAATGTTTCCTTATCATGACCATTGAAATGAACTGATCTACAGTTGTAGACTTGCAATCTGGTTGCAGTTTCAGTGCTGTCAGTGACAGAGAATACTACTCTGTGATGTTGATGTCCTCACCATGCAGCCGATGGCCCAACTGGCAACAATGTCAAATACTCATCCACTGGAATCCAGCTCCTCAGCATCCTTGGCTCTTTTTGCATTGCTCTTATAAAATCCTAACAAATTCTTTTGTGGTGTTTTTTTTTTTTTTTTTTTTTTTAATTAGGACTATCTGCAGTTATTGTGGTTACAGTGATATGTCCTGGTACCAGTATGGCTACAGAAACTGAGATCAAAGGGAAACAGAAACATTTTACCTCTAGAGGATCATGTAAATTTGGCTCATGATGGTAGCAAGGAGAAGATGTACCATTATATGTCTTTCTAGAATGTGGTTGTCCTTGCTTTCACAAATCAAAAATGACAGGGGCTTTTTTTTGGGCAAGTTTCAAGAGATATCAAGACCTAAACAAGTATTTTATCAGCATGACTCCACAGTGTTTGTGATCTACCAAAATCAGGCTTCAAAAACTCCAGAACAGTAACAGGCACAGACAAACATTACTGGTTTTCACTGTTTGCTACTTTACTATGCATATCTACCTGTTATTTCAGTATGAGAGAAATCTACTCATTTAAAAACAGTGACAAAACAACACACACTTGTCACTCAAATAAACAACTCTTGTCAGTAGTAATCCACTACTGGTGCAGCGAAACCACAGAAATACTTGAGCTGTAAGCAAACTAACGTAGCAAAGATGCACACAAACCCAGTTTTTACTGGCAACATGACTTGACTTGAAGTGACAAAATAAAGCAACTTTAAATCTAAAGTGTCCTGAAAACTTAGAAGATGAAATTTTCAAAAGGAAGAATTGTTTCATTTCACTGTTATAAACTGTCAGAAATTAAGAATTCAGCTATCTTTTCTGTCCTGGGCCACAGAAAATGAAAAAAACCAACCATATTAATTGGTTTTATCAGATACAGTGGTTTTAGACAGAAATAGTACAAACATGCCTCCTGGTTTTAAGGAGGTCATATATAATTACAGATTTGGAATTTGGCTTGGCAACTTATTTGCCTGATTAGTAACATACCTATGTCTTTAACAATCACTAATAACCACCAGTTATGCTGCTGCTTTGAGAGAGGACACTTCAAACATCAAAGCATGTGCTACATATGCTACAGCTCCTCTTTGAATATTATCTCAGTGTCAATCACAAACACTTAAACAAAATTACTTTTTCTTGCAGTCCAGTTCTAGTGCTATTTCTAAAAGCATATGAGATTTCTCCACAGCATTCCATATTACTTTTGAAAGCATTTCCAAAGCAATTACATCTGACAAAACTGTACAGCAACACTGCTACAAAAGTTATGGTACTTAAAATTACAACATTTCCTAAAAGAAAGCATAAAATACTGAGAGATATAAATTTGTATTTGCATCTGGACAGATCCACATTCCATCCTCAACCTCAAAAACTTAAACCAGGTGTTATTTCCAAGAAAGGATACCCTACAATCGCTTCAGCACATATTGTTTCTAAAAAATAAGAGAAAATAAATTAATATACAAAGAGAGGAATATTCTCCCTATCTCTGGGATCAACCTATAAGAACTTCAAGCTAGGTATAAGCAAGAAGTTTTGATATAGTTACTGAAGCTAAAGAAACTGTAACTCTCTTATACTCTTCACTATTTGCAAAAGTGGTTCTATCACCATCTGTATGTGAAAATTTACTGCGGAAAAACTGTGCATGACTTTGCACTGTTATACAAGGCTGACAGTAATGAAATTAATACTTATCAAAGCTCATGCTCATTCAAAGTAACAAAACTGAGTGGGGATTACTTAATTTTTTAGAAGCTCTCAGCCAGTGGGGCTAGAAGTGGCTTCCAATGAAGTGATTTCTAGTGAAAAATTACAACTTAATTGTTTCAACATGGATTTTGAATTTGTGTGTCAGACATGGCCAAGACGATCCTTTTGCTACAAAAATCTACTCCGTTTCTCTGGTAGAGGAAATTTAATGCAGGAGGTAAGAGGGACCACCCACCTATCTTAGCTGATCACAACGCATTTCCAGCCTATGCTCTCCCTCTACTGAGTCCTTAAAAGACATATGTCTACACTTTATTGGGCTTGTAACCTAAAATAATCTCATTTATTACCTGATAAAAATATACAGACATGTCACCTTTCAAATAGCATGTGTTGCAGTGCTGTGTGCTTTGGGAGATTGACAGGAAAAAAAAGAAAAGATATGAAAGGTATTAGGAAACAGGATCACATCTTGCTGTTGCGTGAGGGAGGAAACATCACTCAGACCTGTAAGTCCTACTTCAACACAGAAAAATTGAAACAACCGTGTCTTGCCTTCAACGTATTTTACAAAGCTTCCTAATTTTGATTCAGCCGCGCCGGCCGTGCGGTGACTGACAGCGCTGGAGGGGCAGGGTCGCAGGGAAGGCAGCGTTGCCTCACGCAGGAACGCCTCCGCTGCCCGGGCTGTCCCGCCCTCGGGCACAGGCGCTCAGCTCCCGCTTCAGCCCTGTCCAGCTACAAAGCACAGGCCTGCAGGGCTACTTTCAACCAAACGCTGCGGCTCCCAGCCTCTTCCCACGGGCACCGAGCGAGGAGCCGCTCGGCTCTGGAACAGCCGCCCTCCGCGGGACCCTCAGCCCCGCTCCTCGCCTCTCCGGCCGGGGACCGCCCGCTCCACGACACGGCGCCACAGCCCCGGGCAGTCCAG
>JAHLSL010000036.1:8009138-8327793 GCA_025920805.1 Petroica traversi | reverse complement strand
GGCCCCGAGCTCGGCGGTGCCGCGTGTGCCCAGCACCGCCCCGAGCCCCCAGGGGCGGCCCGGACAGGGGGCTCCGCTTAACCTGCCAGTGTCCGAACCCCCTCCCTGAGCGGGGCACCTCGTACAGCATTAACAGGAGCTAGTGGTAAAGGCGTGAGCCAACTGGGCGAGATATTGCAGTTTAAAAGAGAGCTCTGTGCTATAGGAAAAAAAAAAACCATGCAAGGACTGTGTGTTTGTTTTTGTGGCAATATTCCCAGCGAGATGATGCACTGTGTAACTGCGCCTAATTCTTAAACTTAAAAGTAGTCTACACTAAGCCGGACCCAAATAAATATTTTTAAGTCTCTTACACCGCCTGAGCTTTATAATATATCTTTCCTTGATCTCGTGTTCAGATGCAATGCTGTTACATGCTTACGATGAAGATGTTATTTCATTGTCTGTGGAAGCAAACAGGAGTGCTGAATGTTTGCTGTTTCAGGTGCCTTTGAAGGGCTTGTTTTACTACATTGTACAATATTTGACTTCAGATCTTGATGGTTGTTGTACTTCTACTGATTTTGTTTACAAAATAGTAGTACTGAGAAGCAGTAAGTCACTTGTTTGAAAGTATAGTGCTGATATTAGTGGTGTTAATGAATGGAAGGCTAATTTCATTATAAATTTAGAAAATGCCATTGAACATGGTCATCTCATACACCTGAACAGGGAACATGATGGGTTTGGTATTACTATTAATTTACTGTTCATTATTAAAAGTTATTTCACTGCAGAGGCAGGGAAAAAGTCTGATGTAAGTTTGCAACTTAGTATTTTACTAGAAAACTTTAGAGACTGTTTGCCGTAGTAAGTTTCATAACAACTCCTTAAGGACTACCTGTAGTGTTACTTGTTCTACCCTTTCCATATATGTCAAAACATATGTAGATATCCTATCCAATAAACCTCAACCCATACCTTTCTTAGCCTGTACATTTGTGCTCTCCATGCAAGGACCTTTGTCTTTTCAATGGGTCTTGAATGTATTTGGGAATCATTTGCATTAGGAGAACAATGGCCCTTGATAAGATAATCACTCAAGGATTTATGTGAGGGGCTGAAATGATGGTGCTGTAAACTATATTGGCAAAGGGTCTAGGAGGAAAGGTACTTGAAGAGCTGTCAAGAGCAATGTATGATTAAAATAGAAGGTAAAGTGCAAGAGTACTGCTATAGACACAATAGATGTGGGTGCACAGACAGAGAAGGATGAAAAATAACAAGAGATTTTTACAGAGAATTCAAAGGTGTCAGTACTTAGAGAATGCCTTAGGAGGATGTGGTAAGTTGGGTACTGCTTGAGAGAAGCTGAATATATTGAAAGTGAAGCAAAGTGAGCTTGTAGAATGTCTTACAATAAAGGCTGCCAAAGGAGAAAGCAAAAGGAGAAAGCAGCAATAGGGAAAGGGGGGGATACGCTAGAAGAAACATGTGCTTCCCCCCCCTCCCCATGGAAGCATCCTCATACTGATTACTTTCTACAACTTAATTGGAGATGTAATCTCTAGACTCCTGGCAGTGTGCCAAGTCACCCTTCAGTCCATGGGTTTGGCCATTCTTAGCTTAAGTTGCTCGCCTGAAAAATGCTGGTGACAAAGGAACGGTGTCTTTATTGTAGTAGTTCTGCCAAGACTTCCATTTAGGTACTGATTAAAATATTTTTTAGCAAACCAAGTATTAGTGAGGTTAACCCAACCTCTTCTGGAGAGTAAGATTTATGAGGCCTACTACTGAGAGGGAAGTGGTTGGGTAGAGAAGCTGGTTTGGATTATGTGTCTCCTGGCAACATCTCTTGTTTTCCAGAATTAAATCCTGAATAAAAGTTCTTGTTTTGCTATAATTGTATACAGTTAAATGCTGTCTATCAGAATCCCACTGATTGGCTTTTGCTTTGTAATTATGTAGTATGTTTCTTATATGTGATAAACTGTTCTCTGGCTCAAATTTTCTTGTATATAGCAAGTTTTGATTTATACTGTTATAGAAGAACATTTCTGTTCCAAGTACATGTGGTAGAAGTTCTGTAGAGTGCAGTGCTGTCATACAGCAATTTCTACTTTGCAGATCACTCAGTTGGGTTGAATAAGTTTAAATATGTAGCAGAAATTAAATTGTTTGTGCTAGTGTTTCGTGTTCCAAGCCCAATAGGCAGAGGATGCAAACTCATTCTTGGGAAGAGGATCTGAAAAAAGAAGGCCATATCCAGAAGTTAACTACTCAACTGTTCTAAACACCATGTTGGGCATGCTAATGTCCTGTAGAATATTTCTCTTAGTCTTAAGTGGACAGCAAAATACAACTATTCTGAAGTTTCTAAAGATATCTGTGGAGCTGTTGCAAACCATTAAGTACTCTGGTCTTCCCCACGGCAAATGTTACTTCTGTTCATAAAACCACAGCTGTTAGAGTAGATGTTGCTCATTAGCTGAAAAGGCATTTTTATGAAACAGTCAGGGGGTTTGTTCATGCTTGTTTGTTTTACCTTAGAATTCTGTTTTAATTAATTCAGTTTTTAGTTAATTTGATTCTTTTTTCTTTGCACTGTTGGTCAGAGTTGGTCACTTCTTTTTCACTGGGTGTAGAAATACACTGTGCAATGCAAGATCAAGCAGATCTCTTATTTGGTGGTCTAAGTAGGCTATTTCCTCCTTTTAGACTTGGGAAGAAAGCTTTTTGCTTTTAAAATGTTTATTATATTGATTGATTTTTAAAAGTTAATATTTAATGCAAGACAATGTTCTTGAAACTTGCTTATTCAAAGTGGATTTTTCTAAAGTTTCAGTATGACAGAGGCCAAGTTCTAGTTATTTCCTGTATATGCTGCCTCTATCACTCTTTGCATATAAACACCCTGTGTCATTACCAGGTGAAAGAGAAGATGCTCAGCTAGTCTGGAGTATTATTTTCTTTTGAAGTAAAGGTATTACCTTGATGGGTCTTTAGAATAGACCACCAGGGCCAGTTCACAATTACCTTGTGTAGCTGTTTATGCTAATTCACATTACTGTGCATACTGACTGCAGAGAATGTATTCCACAGGCCCTACTGTTATGTTTGTACAGCTCCCAGCACAGCTGGGACCCCAATCCAATAAAGTTATTGCTGTACAAATAATAAATGCACCAATGTGCACATATCTGAATATTCACAAGGGGTTTTACAAAGATATTCATATGCAGTATCACATTTGTGAGACACGTTGGACAAAGTGGCAAGGAAATATAAAGCTTTAAATAGCACAAAGCTTTGCATGTATTTTATTTACCAGGAGAAAAAGGGAATATACAGTGTTTCGGCTGAGATACCATTGAAAATCTTATTTCCTGCATCATCTTCATTTTTGCTGCTTACAAATTAGTACATCTTTACAAGGTAAAGCAGGTTGCTCAAGCAAAATTAGGCAAGTATTCTCAGAGCACTTCAAAGCATGATTAAGGGTTTGATTTTAGAATGAATGCTGAAAGATATTGCCCATATGAAGTTTAAAAAATTTAACATTGTTACCATGGATTGTTCTAATATTACAGTGATTTATTGTTTCTGGTTAGTGTTCGGCCTCTTAAGATAAAAAACATTATTAAAAAGACCCAAACAAAACAAAATTTTCTGATTGACAGATTAGATTCTTTCAGAAGTTGTTTTTAGGAAAATTAATGAAACAGCTTAGATGCAGTTAAATAAGCTTCTTGTCATGTCATATTTCTACTTAGGTAAATGGTGTGCAAGTTTTAGCAGAATCAGCAACCAATATGCCAGTAGCAATTTTTGTGGTAATCACATTATTGGACCTTCCCATTATTAATGAGACAATAATTAAGAAATAGTGTTGATAGTCACATAACACATGATTTGTATATTGGAAATGGTCAGGTAGAAGCCTTGCATATGCAGAATAAAATACAAGAAAGAATAAGTGGCAAATGTTTCTTGCTTTTAAATTCATCACATTCCTGCTGTTTAAATTGCCTCAGCTGCTAATGCTGGAACCATTACAGTAATGGACTCGGCAAATGAAGGAGAACCGAGACATACACACTTTATTACTGGAGGGGTAATTTTCTCTTCATCTGTAATAGCAGCAGTGCCTAGTATTGATCAGACCATCAAGATACTAATCCTCTGTAAAATTACTTGTTATAACTGAAAATGTGTTAATCCAAATCAGTCTGTGTCCTGACTTTCTACTTACTATTGAATACAGACTATTAGGTGGTTTATTTTTTGTGATTTAAAGCCTTTACATCAATAATAGTCGGAGCTTCTTGTGCAAGAGCGTGTGCTTAATCTTAGCTATGGCCCAGGGTTGTCTTTTTGTTTTAACTAGAACATCACCCACTTAATTAAGGAGTGCATTTCTATCTTTCTGCTTGGAATTATATTGGTACTTTAGGCTCTGCAGATTTATTAAATGTTGTTTTACATTCAGTCACTTGTTTTTTTGCTGTAAATAAGAACAGATCTATGCTCCACATAGTGGAATCTATGAAGATTTTTGAGCTAAGGATGAGGGGAGAATGGCTGCTGAGAACATGAATTCGGGGTTTGTGGATCATGGCTTGGGAGGCTCTTGTGTTTGGGAGTGGTGTAAGGGAAGTCCAGCGCCAGGGATCTAAAGGTTTCAGTTTACTTTTTCCTGGTGATGCACTTGAGAGAGTTGTATGGCAAGCTATGCATGTCCTGGTTCTGAATATGGGAAGGCTACTTTTTATTTTCTTTTTTTTTTTCCCCCTGTGTTTCATCTATTTTTTCATAGTCTTGTATGTTTAAATTGGAGGCTCATGTCTTTGACTGGTATAGCCTAAGAGCAGTGGCTGTTCCAGGTGCTCAATACCCTGTAGGACCTGGGTGTGGGAGATGGTTCCATGAGCCCTGACCTTTTGTTAGACTCACTCTGGGATCCTGCCAGGTGACAGCCGTGGGTATCCTGCCAGCTCAAGGTGGGCAAGCAATACCCTGCACCACTGGTCGGTTAATATAAAAACTGGTAGCCCAAGCATTTTAAAAAATTTTTGTTGTTGTCTAAATTAGATTTTTGCTCTGGTAAACCAGCATTTTTATCTACCTAATTACCTCTCTGCTTTATTTCTTCATTGTAATTCAACCAATTCAATTTGTATCATTTGGAGAGACTTCACAGTTCCTAAAAGGTGTTGGAATATCAATACCTTTAGAGGGATTTTGATTCCATGTCTGCCTCAGAACACTAAATTTCCCCCTCTCTTCTAAGGAAGAATATGAACACAGTATATGTTTCTTGCTAAATTCCTCTTTCTCCAGTGAACAGCCTCTTTACTCTAATTTTCAAGCAATAATCTAGAAATGTGTAAAGCAAAGCATCTTGTGTAACAATGTGATTTGGAGGAGTTCACTTATTCAGCTGAAAGCTTTCCTACCAAATGTAAGGTGAACTTTAAAGGTTTTTTTGTCTTTGTAAATTGCTGCTAGACTGTTATTAAAAATGAGTATGTTCTCAAAGAGCAACACAGAGACAAAGAGAACAGTCATTTATAAATCCAGTGTTAGACACGAATTTCTAGAAAGGTGATGATAGTTCTTTACGTTATTTTTTTAAATATTTCTACAGCTTGTAGCATTCAGGAAAATGAAATTTGGCCTCAGAAATGAGGGAAAGTAAGTTTTGAAAATCCTTCCTGTTTTCTGTAGAAAAATAAAACTTTTTGTGAATTGAATTTTGGGACTTGAATTAATATCTTTCTGAAGAGAAATCTTGAGAAACTTGTTAGCAGGTTTTCAGTTTCAGAAAGCTAGGTAGTCACTCAAACCCTTTAGTGTTCTGGTTCTGAACTGAGCTTATAATCTTAGAAGTTTCAGATGGAAATTAGCATTTTTTAAATAAAGCTGTAGTGAAACGTCTCTACTGGAGATGCAGTATAGGGCCTGCTTTCAATTTTATTTTTAGATTTTGAAATCATTTGGTGAATAATTATTGTACTTTTTAATTTTAATCAGAGAAGAGTCCGTTTCATCTGACCTAGGTCAGTGAAAACTAGACAGGTTTGCCTAGAGCTTGTTTCTGTTCCTTGTGCTGTTGATGGTCTTCAGCCAAAGCAGGATTGGGCTCTCATGCTTTTGATAATTCATCCATTTCTTAAATTATTTAATTTATTATTTAATTTAATGACCAAGAGCATCCAAAATATCAGATGATCCTCTTCAGTCGAGGCTGAAAAGCACTGTAGTGTTTTACTGTATTCTGTTGGGTTCACTAGTGAAGTGCAGAACGTGGTTATGAGCATTTATTGGCATTTAAAGTATGGAGCAGATTAAACAGTCTAGATAGAAAAATATAGTGCTGTAATTTCAAAACACTTGTGATTAGTTACTGGAGTCTGATTAGGGGAGGAAACTCTGCTCTGTCTTATTTAGCTTAGCAGTTCTTTGCCTTTGTATATGTGCTACCCCAATTTCTAAAAGAATTACATCCTTATCTCCTAGAACTTGTTCAGCTTCATTTTGCCCTTTTATCTGCCGCTCTTCCCACCATTTTTATTTAAGACTGTAAAGTTACTTTAGTGTAACTGCTCTTGTCACCTTTGCCCTCAGCTAATCAAATAGTTTACCTTGAGGGAAGCATTTATCTCCCACTTTCATTATTATTATTTTCGTAGCTGTAAAGATATATATTTTATGTCTCCAGAAGGGTGTAACAGTGAAACGAGGTATTGATCTGCTGTATTTGGCAATTTCTTTCCACCTTGCCATCGATATCATGTCAGCCTCTGTCTGTACTGTGGTTGACCTCACAAACAGCTCTTTATGTTCCCATTGGATTCAAATGATATACTATGCTCAAAACTAAATCAATGAATGATTATAAAGTTTTTAGTATTATTTCATAACCCTCAGGCAACTGGTGCTTCATGCAGTGAATACTTGAAAAGGTATCTGATTAAAATATGTTGTTGATTCTGTCCTAAGGTTTAAAACTGTATTAAAATCAAACACCTAGTAGTAATAAGATATTCCATTTTACGCTGGCGTAAGATTTTACTTCAAATCTCCCACATCTCATCGATGTTCTGTCCTCTGAGTGCAGAAATTTCTTGCACTGGACCTTGCCAGTGATAAATCATGATTGTACATACCCTGTATATGCTTATAGGGGGGAAAAAAGGAGGTAAAGATCAGATGAAGGTTTTTATCTCCAAAAAGTGTGCAGTAAGTTTAAGCTACTTTTGCATTGAAAAATATTGCTATTACTGCAATGTAAACCCTTACACTTAGATGTAATTCTAACAGTTTAACTGGTAAAATTCATATTTGAATGCATATTTGATAGATTTACTTTTTTTTAGTCTGATATATATGGGTAGGATTTTCACAAGCAATTAAAGATCTTTAGAGCCCCAGTCTTACTGATTTTGAGTGTGCACTCAAGATCTGGAAAAATCTTCATATTCTGTTCTGTGTTTACTTCTAGTGTAAATTACATAAATGCAGCAGTTAATGATGCTCTTGTGCTTAATGGAAATACTTCATTGTCTGATCTCTAAATCATGTGATGGGAAACAACTGTAGTTAGTAGAATGCTGAACTGAGCTGTGAGGCATTTGTATGTATGTAATCACTGAATAAAACCAGAAAAAACTATTTAAGCTAATGATGTTAGGTAGGAGAAAAATTTTTTGGACCTTCATTGTAAACAGTACATATAGACATCAGGAAAATTGCCATCTTTCTGAGTTGGAAAGCTTATTTAGAGTCAGAGTCTAAACAGAGATTCTTAATAAGCTTTTGTAAAGAAAATGAGTATTTGTCAAGCATATAATTTTGCAAGACATTTATAAAAAAAATGGTGGAAAGGTGTTCCAATGAGTTTAATTTCAAGTAAAATATTTTTTTTTGTGTATTCTGAGACCATGTAAGTGTCGTATTTTAGTATACAATACAATACCGCCAGAAGTTATACCAAAGCTCTGAACAGTTTGGAACTATTTGCCTGGATTTTTTCTAAAATGTAGAAGAACATTTTTTTAATATATGCAGCTATTATTAGAACTTGTAAAAATTCCAATCCTGTCTTCTATCCACATAGGATCCAAAAAGTAACTTTTTACTAAATTTGTTATTTTAGATACTGTATTTGTTGAGTATAATGCAACTGACTTGACAGGAGGTAAGGTCAAAAGGCCGTTCTATTCCCCACTTGCCAGCCATTGCCCTGTCAGTTATTTAGAATGAGATGGGTTGAATCAGTTATGTGGTTCTTTGCATTTGTGGTAATGGGGAAGAGAAACTGTTTTGGTTTGGATGCTTTACTGTGATGATTAGTTCAGTAGTCAGTTATCTTTTATGGATGTTCAGTGTCTGCTTTTACTCCTCTGGCACGTGAAATGTAAAATGTGTACCATACTGGTGGTTTGCTTCTTTTTAAACTTCATGCAGAAGATGCTAGTTGAGGAAAACTACAGGAACAAATATTAGTTTGTGTAGTCTTCCCCCATTCTTTAAACCAGAAGACATTAAGTTTCTGCATTGTCAAGCTTGGGAGGCATCTGGTATGTGCTGGCTGTCATTTCTTGAGCCTCTGTTGCTGCTGTCCTGGAAAATAGTCCGTGATATATTCATATGGACACTATCAATCTTGTTTGAATAGGAAGTGTTTATGGAAAGCATTTATACATAGGCATAAATTAAATCAAAGCAGATTATGAGTACAGCCAGTGTTTTTATTTCACAGTTTTTTATTCCATTTTAAAAGACTTCAAAAGTCTTTTACTTGCATTAGTAAAAGCTCGTATTCCGGTGCCTATTTTGCTTGAATGCACCATGGGGAATGTTTTTTAAAAAGGCTTTGTTCTTCTGAGTTTTTTTTACATTCTTGGTATTCATATTTTCAAGTTAGGTTCCATGAGCTTTTCTCCAGTATTGTTGTAAGTAAGAGTTGAAACTCGTAGGAAATTTTCTGACCATGAGAACTGGTACTTCAGAAAACTTACCGTAATCACAACGGTTGTGCTTGATGAGAGTATATAGCAGAGTTATTAGTAGTGTTATAGCTTAAACTTTTATAATAAACTGTAGATATTGGTCAGCCTTCCCTGAACTGTTTAAAAGATGCTTTATGTAACTGAAGTATTTCTTCACAGAGAGAGTGATTGGGCATTGGAGGTGGTGGTGGCACTAACCCTGGAGGTGTTGAAGAAAACGCTGGCTGTGGCACTTAGTGGCATGGTCTAGTTGATGAGGTGGTGTTGTCACACTGGTAATCTTTCCCCAAATTTACAGTTTTTGCTTTAGAGAGGGTCATCTTGCCTATGTAGAAAAGCTTTGAAATTTGTTACTCAGTCCAAAAAAGTTGAATTATAATTTTATGCTTCTGGCTACCTGAAAGCAATTCAGTGTGATCAGGACAGTAGTTTGGTCATTAACTGTGATTTCTGTGATTTGATAAGTGTTGTTAGCATGGCTTGTGCAGTAGAACATACGAATGTAATGCCTACCTAAAGGAGTTTGTGTACGTGACAGACACATGGGTTTATCCTTTATGATCCAAACATATTGCTCATAAATAATGACAATTCATTTTCTCTTCAGTTTGCAAAGCACAGTTTGTGATTAGGGTCTTTAATGGCTTGGTGTCAGGACAGAAGGTGGTACAAAGCAGTAATGTCACAGGCGGGAGGATGCCAGTGACCCAATGAGAGAAGCAAGCACTCTGCATGCTGATCTGTTTTGTGAGAGGGCAGTGTTTGGCCCTGTAAGTGCAGGAGAGATGGACTGTTCATGGAAAGGGCACAGAGAGTTAACCCTTATGATCCTTTGTCAGCCTGATTAAATTTAGTGTCAAGCGTTCGTTCATATGAAAGATGAGACACATCGCTGTTTATCTAATAGAAGAAAGTATTTCTATTTTTCCTGAAGTCTTTTATATGTTAATAGAGGCAAACATGACCATGATCACATAATTTAAATGTGTAAGTAAAAAATATACATCTTTACTGGCAATGGTTTAAAAGTAAGATGTATATGTTTTATGCAAAATAATGCAATTTCATTGTTAATCATGCTGTTCAAGCCATAACTCCACACAAAGCAGTACTTTTAAACAAATAGAATATACTGTTATTGGGCCATTCATAACAGAAATGCTTTGAATATTTAGAGACTGATGCAAAGTATTTATTTTGCATGCTTTAATATATGCTTCTATTCTGATATTAATATACAATTAAAATTCCAGGTATTAGATCTAATTGTAAAGTGTTAGACTCTGGTTTTTAATACTGGAAGAAACACTAGTATTAACAGATGTAATTTTGGAAATGAATGCATGCATACAAGAAAATGGAAGAATTTCTTATTAAATAATTGAACTTCTAAATATATAAAGAATGAGAGGGGAAAAAGGAGGGGACAAAAGTTTAGATGTCTTTCCCCTCACTCTTCCTACCCTGCCAAATGTGGCTTGCTTTAAAGAACTGCTGGGAGTTCTGTTTAATGTTATACTTTGCATGCATTTGTGATTTGAAATAAAAAAAGAAAAAAAAAAAGCCAAATTTGAGAGAGACAGTTTGAATGGCATGCTGTCAGTTTGGCTCTTCGTGAATTGGCAGTGGTCTCATTTAGGACCTTCAAATATGTGTCTGCCTGGACAGAATGAGAACGTTTTGCATGTTCTTGAGAAGACAACCACTCCTTGCTGCCTCCCAGTACTCAGTGGTGCATGACAGTTGCCCTTCATCGCTGTCTTCTCCGAACTTAACCTTTGACCGCCCACTTTGTTGCCGCGCAACGCTTGGAGCAGGCCAAGATGTTCCTGAGTGACGGGCATTGGCCTGCAACGTGCTTGTCATTATTTGACTGTCAAAAGTAGCCTGCCATTGGGCTCCATCAAGGTTTGAAACCTATGTGCAGCAGTCCATATTACTTAACTTCCAGGACTGTCAACAGGACGGTCGAATGTGCATAAAAAATGTGTGTTGAATATGTCTTTGATCATAATATAGGGAGATACTTTTTGTGCGCGCTGAATGTATTTATGTGAGTTTCACAGGGCCAAGAGGCTGATTCTGCTGCCATGGTAAAAAGTGAACTGTTGTCTCCTGTGGTCTAAGTTTCAAATAGCACAATTTAGATTTGAACAGCTCTGCCAGTTAAACTCTCAGCTTGTCTTGCGTATCCTATCAGCTTTTCAGCCAGCAGTATAAGCAGCGAGATACCAGACCAGTGGTGCCTGAGGTTAGCTGTCAAACTGGAATGTTATTTTGGATCTTGCTGTAATGTAATATCATAGAAGGAGGTCAGGCTGTGTGATTTGTAAAGCAGTTGTGCAAACTTAAAATGAATGAAATGTTTATTTCAGGTACTTTTTTTCCATCTAAAAGAGCTGACGAGAAGATAGAATTTATCATAAATAAACAAAGGCAATATAAAATGGTCATTTTTCTCTCAAACAGAATACAGCACATAAAAGAGCATCAAAATCAAATATGAGGAGTCAGGCTGAAATTCACTAAGTAATAAATGCTTGACATTGAAAATATTTAACAGGCAGATATCCATGTATCTTCTGATAGTGAATCCCAGAGACATATGGGATGAACTTCTTACTTAATTTAATGAATGGGAATTGTACCCCTGGGTTAATTGTGAATATAAACTTGATGTGTAGGTAAATCACTTATGCAATCCATCATATATTAACAAATACTTTGAATTGCTTCCTGCTTGAAAGTGTCATAACCTACTTTAGTGGAATATTTGTTATTCACTTGGGCAACAGCTGTCTGTAACTGCAATTTATTTTATTGGATTTGAAACTTGTCTGTTTTCTCTCAAAATATATCAGTTCCTTTGTAATTGAAATGGTATATTAAAATGACATCACAAAATATCATCTTAAGAAAACCAAAGATTCACTAGAGCTTGTTCATATTGACTTCTTTCCAAACCAGAAAAGCAGCATTATCTTGCAAAATGGCTATAAAATTACTTTTTTTTTTTCCCTTTAAGTTTCAAATCGTCTTCATGCTAATTTAGTAAAAACAGTAGAGTCATAGTAGTGGTTACTGGGTAGATTGCTCAGAAACAAAAAAGTATTATTTTCATAATAGTTTTGGCCTCAGTATATTTTCTGAACCAGCTTTTATTTTTTCTGCTTACAGTTTCATTTGCAAGAGACCTCAGTTCAGAGGCAATGATCTTAAATACTAAACTGTGTCAGGGACATCTTTTTGGTCTTCTGGCACTTAATGATAAATGTTATTGCTGTTTAATAGCCCAACTCTTTGATTTTTAGTCTTTGCCAGTGTATTGACATGTGGCTACTATGAAACAGAGTATAAGATGCATGTATTCAGGTGTTTGCATACATGTATGTACACATATATGCCTTAAATGTACAAAATTCTTTGGCACGTGAAAGTGGTCTGTTACTAGAGTTAAAACTGTTATCTTCTAACTCTTTGTCCTGCTCATGAAGTTGCTGTTCATAAGATTTGGTTTATGTTTGCCTTTTCTGGAGTAATGTATAGGAATGCAATATGTTTTCGTGAAGGAGTGGATTTGAATTTTGGAAGTGTTTAAATGTGCAAACATGCAGTCATTTAAATGAATTTAAGTAGACAAATAAATAATGAGCATTTAAATAATGAGCCACTATGTTTGTTGATATGGTCTCTGAATTCAGAACTCCTTCTTGGCCTCCACAGTTAAAAAAAATGCTTCCAAAATTAACAGAAAAACTGACGAGGCTATTTTCAAACTATAGGAATGTTATTTTTCATTTCAGACAAATATTACTCTTTGTTTCACTGTACAAATCAAGGTTTAATTTCTACTGGGAGGAAATAATACTCTGTAGTTGTGTTACTGGAGGAGAAAAGTTTAAAATCTTCAAGCACAAATTTATTTTTTTACTTTTCACTGTTTATTAACATAAAATGCAATAAAAAGGCTCATATAGAGATAGAAATGTATTAACCATCAGGAGCTGGTATCTTTTCCCATTGCCTTAAAAGATAAAAGGAACACTATAAAAGTGTTTTCCAACTCTCTTTAGACATTAGAATTTGAAAGTGAAAGCACAGTGAATAAAGATGACAGCATTTAAGTGTTATTTTGTTTTTTGTTCTGAATTAAGAATGTCCCAACTGAAAGCAAAATGTTTTAATCAAGCAAAGAAACGCCTGAAGTTGTTCTCAGGATGGCAGGAGGTGTGTTTGTGCTTTTAATTTCCACTTCCAAAAGTATTCAAAAGCCTCATAAGTGTATTTGAGAGGTTAAACATCCATGATGCTCTGTGGTGTTATAGGAACAAAATAAATCCTATTACCCAAAATAAAAGAGAAGTAGATACCTTAAGGGAAGTGCTTGGTTGTCACCTATACCCTCTGCAATACAAATATCAACTTGTCACAAAGGTTGAGACCTTTGTAGTGCATTCTTTCAGGGAACAAATCTGTCTTCTGGCTTTAATGTAAGAGCTGTGAAATATCTGTATTAGTTAAAATAGAGGTTAAGGCACCTTAAGGGCACTGAATTCTTATCTCTTTTTACTAGCAGTGGTGTCAACATGTACTAAAATGTGATGACCTATTCTCCTCTTTGATAAAAGGGAAAATGACCTGTCTACTGTGGATGGTGAGAGAGTTGCCTGGGGCAGATTATATTGTCACCTTCTTTAGTATTGGTGTGTAGAAAAATAAAAAAGGCCGGGATAGTTCTGTTTACTATAGAAGTATTTGACATTTCTAGCTACTGATAAAATATACTCAGGGGTAGAAAGAAGAAACTGGAGCACAGTACTAAACAAGGTTGTGAAGAAAGGCAGAGATTGTTTATTGTGTGAGCCTTTGGTATCACAGGATGTATGATACCGATCAAGAGATTCCTTCTGACCACTTCACACACTCATGGTTCAAGTTCTGCATTTAACCCTGCTCTCCATTTGTCTGGGGCCTTTTGGTTCACAAAAGGCTGATGTGTCTTGAGTCACGTCTTGAAATTCTGATGTACCAGTGGACTGTGCAACTTAGAGAGTTTAATCATACACTTAGTTAATACAAGTGACAGTATTTCTTGTATTCTGGAAATAATTGGTGTCACATTCAAGACTTTTTCTTGTAGTTTTGTAGCAATAAATTAAGAAGTTGTTGTTAGCCTATTGCTATGTATGATGAAATATATGTAACTTAGAGAATTGATTTGACTTGTAGAGCTCAATTGTAACACCTCAAACTGTTAAATGTACTTAAAGCTTTTAGTAATAATTCTATGCAATTCTGTAAAGGAAGGTGTGCTTCTTGCTAATCAGAAACTTAAGAGACAAAGGACTCTTAATGAGAGACTTAAGGATGAAGGAAAGATTTCTCTTGCACTCTTTATCAATATTTGAATAGAATGGGTTCCAGCATTTCTTCACATTTTGCATGATAGCAATGAAATTTAGATCTCGTGAGAGTTCCTTGCATAATAATGTTGTCTCTTGTTTACATAAATAAATTTTAAAAGTTTTGTTGTTAGAGATACGAGACTCCAGGGGATGGGAAATTGACTTCCTGTTACCAAACAAATACTGTTTTTTACACTGTTTAAAAACTGAAGTCTGTGCCCAAAATGTGCATTTTTGTGATGAGTGAAATCATAAATGAACATTCATGAGAGAAAGTGTTGCAGAATGTTTCTGATTATATCCCAGAAGGGTAGTAGCCAGTTATAAAGAAAAAGCTTATTGCTTTATAGAACTTTCATCTTTCAATTTTTAAGGGTTTATAGAATTCAGTATTACACTGGCTCATATTTAAGTGCCCACGATCTTGAATTTGTGATTAAAGAATGTTTAGAAATTTGCATCAACAAACACATTTATTTATAATCTTTTTTGTTTGTTTGTTTCATAATCAGTGGGGGATTTGTTATTGTTTTCTTGTAAGTACTTTTATTCCAAGGAATTTAAGTAAAGAATAGGATATAATCCAGTTCCTATGGAAAATAAATTAGAGAATGAAGTCAGTAGTAAAGGAGGGCAATGAGCAGTGATGGAACAAAATAAGGACTGAAGAAAGAAGGACTTGCTGAAAGATGATAAAATACTAAGGCAATGTGGCATTTTGGGAGGAAGATGAGATAAGCAGAGAAGTAACACAGAAGTGATGGAGATTCAATAAAAAGCCAGATGTCTAGTGGATTCTTGTGTAATATTCTAGCATTTATTTGACTAAAATGTAATGAGTAACTGTTGTGTACTCTCTATATAAGTGAATTTACATGTATGATTTGCTGTTTGAGAGAGGCTGTTTGGCAATGTAAGCATATCAAATATTTTTAAAGGCAAATAATTTTTCACTTGGGCATCTCTTAATTCTTGTTTTGTGAGGAATAGTGAGGGAGAGTAATTAATTGATACTGAGGAAGAAAAATGGAAGATTTTTTTAAAGCATGGAATGTTAACATAGCTACAAATAATAAAAATGAAAACAAAACTGAAACAAATAGTTGTGGAGAACACTTGACCTGCTCATGCATAAGTACCTGCTGGGCCTTGGCCATTGAGTCCTTCAGAAAGGTACCTGGCTTAAACAGCCTGAACTGCTTAGAATGGGTTCCCTTATTCTTAGAAAACCTCCTTTGCATGTGTAATCTTCCCTAAAATTGTGGCCCTGGACCTAATCTACTCTCCTTTTTAATTAAGTTTTGAAATTCTTTGAGAATTATGAATTTCATCTGTGTGTGCAAAATGGCAGAACTTTGCATGCATAATAAAAGCTCAGTGACTTCTTGACAGTGCCAATGGTGTGATTAATTCCTGTGCATAATCTATTCAGTCATCCTAGGCATATGCAGTGACAGTAGAAGCAAAGGGGAATGAAGGATCCCTAAGGATGATGTCTGGGGCAGAGCTCTTGTCTTGCTCTTGTCAAATACGTTTGTCTCTCCCCATGTCCCCACAGATTTCTTTCTCCTTGGGCTTTGTGCCAATTGTAGCATCTTCCCCATCTGGTCAGTATCAGGAAGGTGGACCACACCTCAACCTCTTCCATCACGTGCTGGCAAGCTTGTGTGACTCTTGGTACAGAGGCAGAAAATAGAAGAAAGCTGGCATTTTCCTAAGGGGCCTTTGTCTAATAACCCCCGGTGTTTGCCACATTGAGTCTTTTCCTGTTCATAAATTGCGCTGTTTGCAGAAAATCGTGCCAGGTGTTTGACTGAAGCAATTTGTTATGTAGTGCCTCATATCCCAAATATTTGGCCTTTGATTGTGGTTATTCTTAGGAATGATCCAGACTTTTCTTGGGTAACCTTGCAGTGTTCGTCAGTTGTGTTTGTAGCATGCCACAAAAAGTTTTTGTGCTTCTACAGATAATTTCTAGGCATTATTCCATGAACAGTAGTAAAAATGTTAAGATATTACAGGTAACTAAAAGATTTTTAACTACGATCACCAAAGCTCTCAAACTAGAAAGTCACCTCAATCTCTTTTCTGACATGAGCAGTTGCTTTAGCAGGCTCTAAACTGGGATTACGTGGTGCCAGTAAATGTTAACAAGAAGCCTTAGAGAACTTCTACTGACAAGCCAGTATAGCTTTGTGACATTATGCTGGCAGAACTCTGGATGTCATATTTGTATCTACATACGTGGAAAGGTATAGTGCATTTTGCTAGCTGTAGTTTTTAGGCAGGTATAGTGATTTGATGTCAGGCTGCACATATTTCTGTATCAGAGTAAACAAAATACTTCTATCTCATTAAATTAATAAATCAAGTAGATTTTGTAGCTGTATTTTTGTAACTGGATAAAATATAATTTAAATTCTGGCTGGTTACCAATGTTTATCAGTGATGAAAAATTACAGATTAGTCTGTGTTTCTATAATCAGAACATTTACACAATGGATATATTGTTACAGTTGTCGTTTTAGTTCTGATTATTACTCAGTATGTCTATTGCAATTTTCTCATTTACAGCTGTTATTGAGCTCCATGTGTAATAGATGGAATTACTGTGTCTACCATTTATTTAATGAATAGCCTACAGAAACATTAGTGTTAATAATATTATCCACTTAATGTACACAACAGTTTATAATATGGATAGATGAATAATGTGTTGCACTATTTAAATTTTATTGGAATGAGATAAATAGATCTAGTGCCTTTTTGTTCGTGAATGTGATGTTAGAGTCAGCTGGGGGATTTAGAAAAAGTCAATTCTAAGCAAAGTGATTGCAACTAGTCTGTTATCTAATATATAAATAAAATAGTTTATACTTAAAGCTCTTTTTTTTTTTGGGGCGGGGGAGTCGGGCCTGGGATTTGACCCAAGAGGAAATTTTTCTTTTTCAAATAAGTGAGAGCGTCAGCTGGTCACGTTCATTCTTGAGGGGGTATTCTGCTAATAAGGAGAGCTGGGTTGGAAAACTAAATATTTGGTTTCTTTGTTCAGTAGCAAGGAAGTGTAAATGAGACACCTATGTTAAACTAAACTAAATTTACCAATTTGATAAATATTGACATGCAGCTCTGATTAAACAGCAAAAATAACAACCTGTATAGTAAGCAAAGTCAGACCTTGTTCTTGCAGGCAGGTTCCTAGCTACTCTTGCTATTTATGTGCTCTTTTGGCTTGGATCAATGTAGAAAGGCTTGATTTTGTAACCCTGAGAGGGAAAATATTCCTTCTGCTCCATTTTGAGTAATTCTGATTGTATGAAAGAGGAACTCCTTGGCTTGATTTTCAGACTTGGTGGGGCTTCTCTAAATAGACTCTTCAAGATACTTTTTTGAAAAAGTTGTTGTATTACAGGTAATAAGGGTATACTTTGGTTTCATGAGAGAGCATTGTCAAATGGAACAACCATAATTGAGAGTGTTTTCTCTTTTCTTTTTTTCTTAGTTTTTTTTTTTCTGAATAAATAGGCACTTTCCAGTAAAAGTTATGTAGAAGTTATGCCGTTTGAGTCAGAAAAAAATGAAGTTTGACTTTCTGACAGCACTGTTTAAATTCTGATATTTTCCTTGCTGTGTTGAGACAAGTTTGGTAGGTAAAGGTACTATGTATTAGACCAACTTGTAAGTGTATAAAAGTAGGGCAAGGCTGAAGAAGAGCTTGTGTCCTAAAGCTGGACTGATCTTGCCTAATGGCTCTGGCTGGTCTTGTAAGGGACATAGCCATGGCTGTTGTAGTCCAATGTATTTTGGGTTTGTTGCCCCCATACCCCCAACAAGCTGTGCTCTGCAGACCAGTGAGTCTTTGTTGCTGTAGTTACACAACTCAACTATTGTTAAACTCCACAGTTCTCTGAGGAACTCTGAGAAATGTTGGCATATTCCATTATGAATTTTAATAGATTCTTTAATTATGGTTTTAATTCTATGGTAAATGGTTTAAACTGAGAGTGTACAGAAAACAGTCTGTGCATTTATGTGTGTCTGAGGGGTTCTTCTATTAAATGAAATACCTACCAAGTCTTCCTGCTCAAGATTTATGTCCTCATAGCTGTGTATCCATAAATTTCTTAATGTTACCAACACTTTGTCATTTAAACACTCTCCATTCTGAGCTATGTTGTGGTGCAGGATTCACGAGGAGTGATCTACCAGCATTTTAGGACCACTAGAGGACTGCAGAGAGATGTCTGGTGTTTTAACTCCTAGTCCCCCAAAATTACTTGGTGTTTCAGTGAAGGTAAAATACGTGCATCGCATACACATGCTTTTTGTCTGCCCAGTTGCACAACGTTGCGATTGTCTTCCTTAAAGGTTGTGTTATGTGTTGCTTATTTGGGGCCATCTATAATTCGATTGCAACATAAAGTAAATTACTTCCTGCTTTTCTCTGATTATTTTCTCAAAAATGTAGAGCTTTCTAGAAGTTCTGTAACATATCACACATGAAGGATAGCACAAAATTGATATTTTAGCAGAATAAATAATTTTGATATCTTCAGTGTTTTCTCTGGTTACTCTATCAGTTCTTTTCACAGAATTTTTTTTTTCCTTTTTTGCTTACTACAGAAAAATTACATCAAATACAGGATAACAGAACACTGTCAGACTAAGAAGGTTTTATATGGACAGCATTAGACAGGAGCAGAAAGATCCAGTGCACTAATAGGCACGCTCACATGAGCTACCTAGTCCATTGACAGTTCCTTCCTTTGTTCTCCCTCTCGACCCACTTTCTGCCAGTGATTTGTGACATATTTTGTAAGAGATCAAATAAGCCCTTGACACCTGATTGCAATGTAGTGCTTGTTTACAGTTGCATTTTTGAAGGACCTCTAGACAAGATGGAAGGTTTAACTTAAAGTAATTAAATTTGCATCTCCTCTGTGACAGGAATTTTCTTATGTGTGTATCCTGTTGAGCAACTTTTACTGTAATTGGCCATGAAGTACCAAAAGAAGGATCGTAGTAGACAAAATCATTGTTGCCTACTACTAAAATCTGTCATGGTATTTCTTAAGGACTGGCTTGTACTTGGCTTGTGCCACGTTCTTTGAAATATAATAATGCCTACTTTTCTTTTTTTTTTTCTGTTATTTTTAATGTAGACCCTGACTTGAAACAGAAATTAAGCTGAACTTGATGAATAGCATTTTCTATTCACTTTTTAAAATCTAAAGAACTGTTTTATAGTTGCTTTGAATTCAACATGATTAATTCATATATGTTTGTTTGTGGTATATTTTGGCCAAATTGATATTGTTGAGTTTCCCCTGATCAGTGAGATTTGAAGTAACATGCCAGGATGTTCACCTAATACCAATTGAACTTGTTTTATGAGGACCAGGAATTATTTGCATCTTGCATGACCTGTCCTTATGGTTACTTTTGAATACAATGTAGGTTAGAAGAAGTAGTTATTTTCAGCATACTGACTACAAGCGAGATTAATGGCTTTTGAAAGGGCTGTAATGAAAGGCTGACCCAACTGGCTTTTGTATTATACCTTGTTTTTCCTGCTCTCATCTCTATCACCTTTGGGCTACAACAAAATGTAATTTATGTTAGCAGTGCTTCATTGAAGGTGAAAGGTCACGTTTTTAATGAGGGTGTTCCTGATTGGGATTCAGGTTTTAAAATGTTTTGTGGTAGAGTACAGTCAACAAAGTCCATGTAAGAAAATGATTGCAGAAGGGGGTGAGAAAACATTATTTGAGGGGGAAATAAGACCATTTTCTTTTATTTAAAGTTCAACTAGCAGAAGTTATAAATAGCTAGGAAAATGGATTTAACAAAGTACCAACAATGTGATGCTCAAGAGTAACAAGACTTTACAATTTTGGCAGAGTGGTGGGTTCTTTGTGCTAAGAAAAATACTTTGCAGATCATAAATTACCTCTTTAAGTATTTTGATGCTGTTTTCTAAAAATATCTTTGACATGAGTGACAGAAATGACACGACCACCTGTGCTTGTTCCAGGGAGATCTTGTCTGTATTTGGAACAGTTAACCATAATGCCCAACTGAGTTTGAGTTTTCCCTTTAGAAGGAAAAGTTACATTATGCAGTGGTGTCTATTATCAGTTCACTTTGGTAAAGTAGAGCTTTTGAGAGTGGTATGCTGTAAAAATGATCCTGCTAGATTTTTGTTAAATGGTGTTGATATTAGAATTCAGTACATGATTTACATAACCAATTTTATGAAACATGCACCTTCTCAAAGAAGCCAGAATTTTCTTGAGATAGGTTAGAACTTTAAGAGAGTTTAGCAGGTACCTGGGGAAGTTTTAGGGTATGTGCAACGAAGGTAAAATTGTCAACTCAGATTAGTTAAAAGCTGATTTGAAAGAAGATCTTAGATTCAGGTTTTCAACATTCAGATACTTACCCTGTGTGACTGGTGCCTGCCATGAATCTCACTCTCGTCTTTCATTTCTGTGTGTTGCTTGCAAGTGACAAAGTACTTCAGTTATGTTCAAGACAGGAATGGGAAACACATCAGGGATTTTGAATTTCATTACTTTTTGTGGAAACAACTTCTAACATGAGCTTAGTTCAAATTTTGCATAGAGAAGAGTGGTGGAATGTCTTTGGTTCTTTACAGCCAAATTATCTTTCATGGAGACACAGATTATCAAAGTCTGAGCTTTAAATCTTGTTTTTTAATGGTATATGTTGGTTGTGCAACAGTAACCACTGTGCAAAACTGTAAGGCCCATAGGATTCACCTTTTGAATGTTTGGGAAGACTGCAGGTTAGATTGCATAAGAGCTGCAGTACTTTGAAGGGGTTTTATGCTGATGTCATAAGCTTTCTTTCCCCAATTTTGGATTGTTTTCTGTGTATCATGCTGCATCATAACTAAATACTGGATTGTGCCCATATAGGACACAACGGTGATTTATTCCGTGGTGATATGTGAAGCAATCTATTGAGGCCCTGCTGTAGGAGTTTGAACACTGGGTTTCTTTTCCTTCTCCCCAACACTCTCCACTCCTGTAGCTGCCCTTGACATTTTAGCAGAGGTCAGAGCTTTGCTGTGCTGCTCCTGCAGAGCATCTCCATCCCTCTCTCTCCCTTCTTCCCCTGTGCCTGGGCTCCTGCTGTCTCATGGCAAGGAACAGAATCACACTCTACTTCAAAGCAACATAATGTTGGGATTCCCCTTCTTTTCATCCATGCCAATAGGTCTTGAACTGTTAATGCAAATCTTCAAAATGATTCTTTTAAATTTACACTTGTTTTACATTATTTTATAATTAAGTTTTAGTGTTTAAAGAGAAGAAAGGAATAGAAGTTTTTGAAGTGATTAAATATTAATTTTATTCACATTTAACCCTAATTTACATTAAGGATGTTAACTGAAAGGCAGATCTTTTGAATTCAATGTTTTCATTTCCTTTTAGCCTCATTGATAGATCTTGTCATATGAAGTGTCAGGGTCCACTGGGATAGAAGGAATAATTGTTCAGTCTTGTACTTTTTAGGATGGTCTGATTGTGTTGTTTACTGTTTCCTAACAAAATAAAACAAACTAAAATTCAAATTAAAAATATTTTGTCTAAACTGAAGCAGAGATTTGAAACAAAACCATTTTGCAATCTGCTAGAGAGATTGTCCTGCTTCAGGGCTCTGGTGATTCTTCTTGTCTGTCCTAACAAGACTTGTATGACTTTGAAAGCTGTTTTCTGTCATTTTACTGAAAGGTATATCAAGGGGTAAATTGGTGATAAAATCTTGTATTACATATGTGATACATATATATATATATATATATATACATATGACATGCAGGGCTATGAATTTAGGTAAATACAAAAAAATGTGCTGCATGCAACTACAAGTGGGTGTGAAACTGACCGCTGATGTTTATTTCCTTCCAGAGAATTAAATAAACTAAAATGCACTCAGTTCAGTCTTGCTGTTGTATAAACTGCTGTAGCCTTTTCAATGCATTCAGTGCTTACACCTGCACAAGTAAAATCCTGCAAACGATACAGGCCTTTGTGTGGTGTTTAATAAATTATGCAACTTTGAAGAATCCTTGAGAAGTGGGGCCTGCATGTGACTGAGCAGCAGACATGAGTACGTGTTATCCTCAAGTGTACCTAGCAGACAGTAATAGATGCTTGAACAGACAATATGAGCACTGAGTGAATGATGGTAATAACATTAAATATTTACATACAGCAAAAGCATTTTGACAGCAGAAAAGAGGCTGTCTCTGCAGTAAGGTGGATAAACCCCAGTGTGATATAGTATACCTTTCTATAGGACAACTTTTTATTAATAACTAGCAGTGTTTCTCTGTAAGACACATATTATGATCTACTGTCATACAGTACAATTTTCAAGACTTTGTTGATGTAATCTCCAGGTGCCAATATACTCCATGCCTACTAGAATGCAAAAACAATTACTGAGTTCAGAAATAAGAATTGATAATTGGATAATAACTAAATGCTTAATGTTAACCTAAGTACTTTTTAACCTGTAAGCAAATGCCCATATTCACTCTGCTTTGTCTTACCTCAGTTTTACATTGAATTTTCTAACATAAGAGCTGTGTGGAGAGCTGTGTCCTAAAGAAAGCTGTGCTGAGGCCATGAGGAGTTCTGAAGGAGCTGATGAAAGCAAGAAGTCCTGCCCTCTCCACTGCTGAGAAGTTTCTTAGGAGTAAATCCATTTTATTGATTCCAGAGTTGCTGAAGTGCAGGATATTTGCTTATGTGCCCTTGTTTTGGTTTTTCGGGGAATCTGCAAATTGTAATTGTAGAACAGTTGGCACTCCTTGCACTGGACTTGTTAAAACAGGTAATGCTTGATTCCCACATTATTTTGAAATGAAATTACTTTATCAGAAGCATAGGATAACAATTTTTATTCTGAGGAGCATATGAATTTTGTTAGAGGTTTTTATCCTTCTAAATGCATCTTAAATAGCTTTCCTTTATAGGAAAGAAATAAAAGAATGGTGACAGTAAATTGAATTTTTTTGAAATACTGTTTGAAGCTTGTATTACTATTATAAACCTGCTTGCATTTAATGATGTGTCATGTCATGTAATTAAAACAAATTAATATTGAAAATGCAGTAAAATTGAGTGCTATCAAACCACTTTTTCATATATTCATTTTCTTGTAACATCACAAGAGAACATAGAGCACAATTCTAGAATTGTTGCTTTAATCCATCAGTGAGGTTGATTTTTGCTTTGTTTCAATATTTCACAGCAGAGATAATTCTTTGGAAGTAGATAAGGGAAACTCCTTGTTGAACAGATGCTTGGCAATTCCTTTCTTAGCAGTGGCTTCAGCCTGGGTATCCAATCAATGTCCATGAACGATCTGCATCATTTTAGAATATGATTATTAATATCTGGAATATCTAAGGCATATGACCAGGTTTAGTTAGTCAGTCAAGTGTTTCTTGAATTATAAGGGCAAATGTATTTTTACAGCTTTTAAGGAAAGAATCCTAATACCGTGGAGGAAAGGGCTGGTGTATTGCAAGAGAGGAAAAATGTTATATTCCTGCAAATATGTGAGTGATACGCTTTGCAGAAGGAATGTGACAGAAATTTAATGTGATGTGTTCTCTTCTTGGAGGAGTTTTTCTTTGAGGGAAGAAGTTTTGCAGGTGATAGCTGTTCTGAGAGCATTCCTCTGTGGCTGTGAAACTGATGTGGGCTACAGAGCCAGAATGTTGATCACTTGATGCCCGTGCATGTGAGCTGAGATGTTTCGAATGGGGACTGCACTGAAGAGAAACCCAAGTGGGCTCATTCCACTCTCTAAAACTTGAAACACATTGCTTGTTTGTTTCTTTGGTATCAAGAACTGGAAATTAAGCAGCATTTAAATTTCAGGTTGAATCTGGAATCTAGTACAGGAGGAGGCTCCTGGCTTTCAGAGGGCTGCACGTCTCAGGATCCTTAAGAAACAACACCTGTTTTGGAGTAGATGATTTATGTGTGTTTTTCACGGCAACTGCTAGTTTGGGATCTTTTTGGCTTAAATCTTCTAACATCCTGATCAGGAGTTACTCTAGTTTAAATCTTTTTTCTTTCTAAGACAGCCTCTGTTTTAGAGATAAGGAAGCATTTTTGTAAAAGCAATAAAACAACAGGTCCTTAAAAGCTTGGACAGTATTACTTCAGTGACCATCAGACTTTGGACTTTTTTGCACATTGCTGTTATAAACAGGGGGTTACACTTGTTTTTTGCTTTTAATGCTGCCTTCTTAGTGTTGTGATCTGTACACTTCCTCATTATTTTTCATTGCTTTCTATCAGCACATCTTCCCTCCAGCCTGCTCATTTGAGCTTCCCAAGGTGTCAGAGCAGTGAAAGTGCTCCAGAAAGAACAAGTACTTTCTTTGAATCTGGAAGAGCAATTTGAGAAGCCATATTATACATTAGGGACAAGTTTATCTTCGTTTTTTATTTAAAATAAGGACAATGTTGATTCTTGTGGCAGCAGTTTAGGTCCTTTAAGTGTATTTACAGTAAAGGTTTCCAAACTTAGAGTTCCAGTGCTGCCCCCTCACTGAGTGAAGCTTCTCCTGTTTTGATTTCTAAGGGATTTTAGCAGTATTTATGCACTTTCCATCATAACCGTTTCCGTGATACAATGGAAAGTTTAGTCCATGCAGTTGTATTGTCTTAATCTAACCATCAAAATGAGAATTTTAACTTCAGAAACTCATTTAATCACACATAATTTCAGGGTTTCCTGATGCAGATACAGAACATCATATAACCATCAAGTTCTAGACCATGTAATGGTCAGGCCCTGAGAACATACATAACTTTGTCAAAGTTTTATATTTCTATTTCACTGAGTTTGTGGTGGGGAAATTAAATTAGACCAACTCTGCAGCTGTCAGTCTCTTGCAGCCTGAATAATGTTTTCATGAGCAATATTTTAAAAGCTTTAATTCCTCCTCTTCATTCTTGCCTCTCACACTTCTCCTTGCAGCTTCAGAATTTGGAGAAAATTTTTAAAGCAACCTCTAAGCAGCTTTTGATACAAGTTATATTTCAATCAGAACAGACATTTGGTGTCCTCCTGTAACAGTAAGTCTGCCTAGTGGGGATTGTTGATTTTTTTTTTCTCCTTGTTTTATAGTATACAGTTCTACATACACTAAAGTACATTATTTTTGTTTAGTTTAATGAAGCACATGAAATTGGGAGTCATGAGATTTGAGTCATGGCAATTTATTGCCAGTAATAGGAAACAGCTTGGTTGAGGGTGATTTTCTGCTGAAATTAGTGCTATAAAGTATTAATATATTGCTATTCATTTCATGATGATAGATGTGGGGTTCAGATGTAGCATTTTTTATTTATTCATCAATACATAGAGTGTCTATAAATAAATGGTGTCCATGTGCTAAATGGCTAGAGAGCATAGACTTTTTCTTGCCTTTTCCTTTGAAAATGTTTTGAAATAAAAATGGAGAAACTAATGATAAGGATTGTACTAGCATCCTTTTTTGCAGTCTATGCTTTTAATTTGACCTAAGCATGTACCTTAATATTTTTACTTGGTAGGCAATTGTGCTAGTATTTACACATTAATTTATATTCATCATGAAATGTCTTTCAACCTCTTCATGGCTTTTCATGAGTGAGGTCATGCTGCAAAGTTTAGTTTGTTTGCATAAACTTCAATATTGAGCGGCAGCCCTGATGAGCAGAAGAGAAGCAGGGTAAGGGAGATGTGGGATGGCTGTAACTCCATTTAGTGACAATAAATAGCATGGCAGGAGTATACAAAGTGTCAACGTGCAAGCAAGGAATGGAAGAATGTACAAAATTTGCAGCTTCTTGAAGAGTTTATTAAGCTGTGACAGCACTACAGATAAAAATGGTAATTATAAGAGTCCTATCAAAGCAGGGGGGGTGAATAATAATAATAGCAATAATAGTAATAGTAATAATAATAATAATAATAATAGAATTTAGCTGATGAAACATTTTTCTAAAATGAAAACTGCCCAAAGCTTGCAGTGCAGAGTGTAGGACAGCCAGGGAGGAACCGTGTGTCACTAGGTGGCACTGGAACATCGCCTGTGCCCGGCACAGCCGCGCTCTTCCTCTGCGCGCCGGCGCTGCTGCGTGGGGAAGTGTCAGGGAAATTGTTTTATTGTTAGAGGGCATAGTGTAATATATTCATCTCCATCCCAGGCAGCCATTTAATGCCCTGAAACATGCCCTCTCACAGCTCTGGCCTGTTGGCTATGCTTATTTGGTGTAATAATTAGCAGAATTTCTCGCTAACAGCGGTACTTACCAACACCTCACATTTTCCTCTGTGTTTTTGTACGTGATGGATTGTGCATTCTATGAATAAAGTTAAGCGGGTCACAGCCTAAGCCCTGTACAACACAGCTATTTTCTGCACAATAGTTCTGAATAGATGTATATTAACTCCTTTTTAATCCCCGTGGTGTGTAATGCAAACAAATTTGAGTCTTTTTGTAACAGGCTATTGAAAACTTGTAAGCACAGAACACTTAACTTGTCAACTTAAAGAACAAAAAAAGAGAAATGGAATGAGGAGTACAGAAATTAGAGTACAGTATCATTTACCAGTGGCAGGCTTAAGAAGCCTGTTCTAGTGCTTTGTGAAGTTTGGTACAGATCACTGTACTTTGTTCTAGAGGAGCAATTCTCATATGCATGTTAAAGGTGATCTCTCTGCTGTCATGATGGTCGGAGTTAGTCTGATTGGTATGGAAATACAGGTAGGGATTCTGAGTACTTCAGTTTTTTTTGGACTTCCCTAGCTAGAAATTGTTTTGCTTAAAATTCTTGTGATGGAAATAAAAAGAAAAGGTTCCTGAATGCATGCAGTAGGTACGGATCCTCATCATGGTTCTTTCCAAATGCAGGGGCTGATAAAGTTAAGGGTTCCCAAAATTAAGTAACAGTAGTCTTTTTTCAGTTAAACTCCTAAGTAAAAATTTAATGGAATTCTTATGTAATAAATTAGCTCAACTAACAGTGGTTTGAGGCATATTTCATATGGAAGTTCAGCTCTGCATGGAGGCTATCAAGCCTTTGTCACTAGTTTAGTTGGGAATTGCAGCATATGTAGTGCCAAATGTGGGTCATAAGCTCTTGCAGTTGTCTGTTATTTAATTTTAAAATCCTCCTTTTGAATATTTTTTTAAAATCCTACATTGTTCATTCTTTTTTCATTCAGCCCTTCTTGAATTCTAGTTACTGCTGAAGCAATTCCATTGTAGAAGGGGAAGTAATACAGCATGTTAAGCCAGCAAATAAGAACAAAGGTGGGTCTGGCAGATTTCTCTTAATGTCAGTTCCTTGCCCTCAGCCTCCCTTATTAATGCAACTGAGCTGCTGTCACTCAGATGGTTTTAACACACACGTGCAGGCTACGTGTCAGAAAGGGTGGCCTAGATTTTTTAATTTCAGGTTGAGAGTACCCCAACATACAAAACCACTGTATCAAATTATAAAATGGTTGACTCCAGTCCTTATAGACATTCTGAAGGAAGGGAAATTTATTTATTCTTGTCTTTGACAAGTCCTCTAAGGAAGCAAGAGAGTTTAGATTTTAAGGTGTTCAGTATTTTAATTTGGATGGAGACTTTCCTGTGTGCCTTTAATTTTATGATAGTTCAGAACAGTCCTTCTATTTTTCAAGTTGTACTTCCATGTTAGGATTATTTTTTGTGTGCTTGTATCTCTTTATATAAAGCGTTTTTGTGTTTTCTCACTGTTCCTTCACTTGTACTGATTTACCGTGGGCTTTTGGATAATGTTCTTATACAACATATGCAGATATTTACTTAAAAATACAATCAGAAATTATTTGGTGCCTTTTCTTTACTGGATCATTTCATTGATTCAATTTTGAGTGTCACCACACAATTCATTAAACATTGGATTTTCCTATCTGCCTGCTACAGCTTTAGTATGTTGTAGATCAGTATGGTTGCCCCTTTTCTTCCTTTGTTTAGACAACAAATCCAAGCCATTTTAGACTGAGTTAGCACTCTGGGTAGGAATTGTTTATTTGTTAAATCTAGCAGAAGAAACATGGAGTAGTCTAAGTCTAGGCTATTTTGTCAGCGGAGGGGAGCAAGTAGGGCAAAGGAGAGATGAAATGGCTGAAATCTGGAATGCTCCTCTGTGTGCCAGCCTCTCTCTTTTTCACCTTCAGAAATCCAGCCTGTATTTGAGAGTAGCATGGAGAAGGGATGATTTGGAAAAGATTTCTTATTACTGTACTACTTCACATTCTCAAAATACAGGCAGAGGTAGCAGCAGGGCTGTCTAGAATCTTAGACCAGTTAGGAATGTCAGTGAATGGGAAGAAAGGAGAGGCAAGAGTTTTCCCTGTACAAGGAAGAATTAAGAAATAATTTTTGTGCATTTCCATTTTAGTTAAGTAGTGCTGCTCAGCAAAATTGTACCTGAACATTGCAAGTGAGGGGAAAAGTTAATGAGAAATAAGGTCTGTATATGCAAATAATAGAAATGAAAACTGGAAATTAAGTATTGGCCTTTTCATAAATCAGAATAGCTTTATTAATACAGCATTATTTGAAAATGTAGGAGTTCTTAAGTTTGCTCAACAAATGTATTCTTAAGCAAAATGTTGATTTGCATTATGAAATTTGCCTGGATTTGGCACAGAGAAAATGACTTAACAGAGATCTCCTTTCACAGCACATCAGAGCTCTCTTGTACGTTGCCTCTTAGCATACCCTAACATTATTTACATGATGCAAAGATGGCTTAAGAATAAAATGTGAGTACCCCTTCTTTTAACTGTCATTCTTTAACTATTTGATAGTACTGCAAATGTTCTCAATACTGTGAAATACAGATCCCAACTAACTCCTGTTTTTTGGATTGTGAGGCAGAAGAGAATTTCTTACACCAAGGTCTCCTGGTTCACTGACCACTGGTGACTGGCAAAGTGATTAATCAAAACCAAACTGAGGAACAAGATGCATCAAACTTTCAGTCACCATGGCTCTGCTGCCTCCAGTTTACTTTGTTAGGCTCTATATGCAGAACTTCTTAAAGAAATATGAATGATTCTTTGAATTTTTCTGGTCTAAACAGTTTGGGAGCCACTCGTATAGAAAAACATCCAAACTTGATACAAGAAAAAATTCCCACGTGGAAGAATTCATGTTTCACAGAGGTGTCTTCTTCAATGCCTAATGATCCTTTCTTTTCAGTTTCTTTCTGTTTCTTGTCTGAACTTGTCCAGCATTTCAGACCCTGAATTTTGCTAATTGTTGCCTGCATACTTAACATTTAGATGTTAGCTTTCTGTTCCCCATGTGGCTTATCTCAGTAATAGTGAGCAAAACAAAGCCTTCAAGCACCAAAATTAACCAAGTCTGAATTGTTCACTATGAGGTGTTTCTTTAAATTACTTTTGTTGAAAAAAAACCACCCCTTTTTCCAGCAAGCCATATAGCAGAAATTTTGGAGAGAACAATACAGTTATGCATTTTGAAAATATAGAAATATTATGTCTTAGAACGCTATAAAGGTCTTCAGATTTCACCAAGTTTGTAAGTGCTTTTAGATTTTCATAGTACTTATTGTGATAATAAAATCTCTGGAAAATAATTTGGTTCTGTAAAAAATACCAAGAATCAACAATTTTGTAATGGTCTGCAAAGATGTTCAAATACTGTGTAATGGGCATGACAGTTACAGTATGTGAAATTTAATGCTCTAGCTCCTTATTGATCTTCCTTGTAGCCAATTGCATGGCACATGCATTTGCACTTAACACCTGCTCTTTCTACATTAACACTATCTTCTGCAGTGTCACCAAGGGCAGCTTAGAAGCTGCATTTGATGCTAAACTAAAATATTGAAGGAAATATCTATATTTTTTTAATAACCTTTTTCCTTTACTTTTGACTGCCTTGTCTTCTAGGTGATATTTTAACACTTAGAGTTTCCCCCCCCTATTTTTAAAGGGTTCTTATTACACATTGGTTGCTTCTACCATTACCTATCAATATAAATGGAGACCAGCAATCCTATCAGGCTTGTTATTTTCTGGAAATGGTGAAAAGCTGCAAGAAAAGTTATTGTATCTTTGATTTTGCTGGTAGTTCTGGAAAAGTATATTAATGTTACCTGCCAGTGTTTGTGTTGGAAGGTTCTTTGTCAATATCTACAGAATTTATGAGTCCGTTGCAAAGGTTCTAAATCTGCATTTCAAGCTGTGTCAGCCCTTGGGTTTCAATCTTGAGCTCCTTGGTCTGTACTGTGGTTGTTGGTCAGTTGCTCTTTGCTACATTAATTAGATATTGAATCGACATGAGGTTTGTAAATTCCACATTGCAGATATGCAATATTTCCCAAAATAATGTGGTGATTCATTATGTTTTTTTCTGTTTCCCTGAGTCATTCAGGTAGAAATAGCAGCATGTCAGCATTATTTTCCATTTTTAAGAATAAGATGCAGCTCATAAGACTAACGAGGTCTACTGCCATGTGTCCTGGTAACAGATTTCCATAGAAGTTGGAACCATCAGCATCTTCACGTCATTAGAACATGAGATGAGCAACACCACCAAATGTATCGTTTCAACATTAACCCTTGTTATAGTTTTTATCTTTCTTTAATCTTTATTGAATATTTTGTCTGTCAAATAGTGTTGCTTAGTGTTTCACAACTGGTCAAACCCCCCTTGGTTTCTTGGGATTGGGTGAGTAGGGGTTTTTTTGCTACATCATGCAGAATCAGTTCTTGGTAACAGTCACTAAGGTTTCTGTTTGCAGATTTCTGTGGAGGTCAGCTGGTTAAGGATTGCTAGATTAAGAAAAGTTTCCCAGAAACTACTGGCTGTTTTTAGAAACTGTGCAAAGAATGACTTCCAGGCATGCCTCAGTGTCCTTATCTGTTCATTAGGACTCACAGCCATGTTGAACTAAACACCGTCTTAAGTGTTTTCTTAAGTACATGTGTGATCTTGTGTCCATATGCATAAGAAGAAACTAAGAACTGGAAATCTGATTGAAATTTGATCATTTTCAAACAAAGTTTCACTGTTCTTACTTCTCACCTAATAGCTGCAGCTGGCCCATTTACTGACTATATCTGCTGCAAGAGGATGCATAAATGCTAGGAGGGAACAAAATGTGAATGATGTTACCAAGATGCTTGCAGTGATGGTAGAAGAAGTTTATTCACAATTATACATAGGGACCTTTGGGACATTTTGTCAGCCCAAAGCGTCTGTGTTTGAACTATTTATTACTTCAAATTTTTATTATGATTACTTACAGTGCTAATCCATGTGTGACAAATCTACATTCAGCTAGATAAGGAAATTGCCAGTTCTGTTCCATTAACAGCCACTGGCCAAAGGAGCAATGTTCCTGTAGGTTAAAACAACAATTAAGGGGCCTTTAACACTTCAGGGTGGAGAGAGAGGGGATACTGGCAGCAGAAATTTTCACACATTGCTAAGCTGCTTCAATGCATAAATTAACTTTTAGTTCAGTTACATCAGTTGAGTGTGTTGTGCATATGCATGACTGGTCTGTGTGCATGTGAACCAAAACCTGGGCCTGTTGATTTATGAGAAAGGGTAAGAGAGGTTGAAATTAGTAAGCAAAGGCAAACAGTACCTTTGCAGCAGAGGATATCAAACAGTCTTTGAGACAGCTACTCACAGATGCTGATGTAAGACCTGAGGTCTTTGCATGGCAGTGGATTGTTCATTACATAATTTTTTTCATGCCCAGGTCACTTGAACTGCATTTTGTTACTTCTGTAGCTGAACTGTTTGTTCAGTGGAAGAACACGATTCACTGTGGCTATATTAAATAAAAAGTATAATTTATTATAGTATTAGCAAGTGGATATATGGAACATGAAATATTGCTAGACAGTTATTGATAATTTTAATATGAGTTTACATAGAATAATAATGCATGTTTTTTACCTTAATATAAGAATGTTTTTGAATTTTATTAGTGGAGCAGGGATGGCAGCTTGTAGTATGCAAAGTGTGGTACAAAATGGTCATATGACTACCAGTATTTTTCCTGAAGGAGGAGGCTGTATTGTAGAATGTAGCACAGACAAGGTTTTTGGCTAGTCTAGAGTGTAATGAGGAGTAGACTGGCAATATAACATTTTCATGTCAGTAAATGGTGCTGTAAAATTGGCCAGTCCCTTAAGATCTTTTGATGAGTAGAGTTTACAGAAATCATTTGAAGAAAAAAAAATTCTGAAATCTAATATATGTGATAATGGAGAAATAAAAGCTGTAATGGTACATTTAGAATGTATTTTTTATTACTCTAGATTCATTTCTGACAGAACTTGTTTTAGTGAACTTCTTGAATGATCTTGGTAGCTATGAAGTTTTAATAGCTAACACTTGGAAAGCCTTGTAGTTTAAACAAATGTCAACTTCAAAATCACGTTCCTTCCTTAAAAAACTATCCCAATTTTATTTTTTACAAAAAAGCCCCAACATGTGAAAAACTGATAGGAGGTAATGTTGTGGAAGTTGCTGTAAAATGGTGGCTTTTTTCTTGATGGGGTCTTATTATTGCGACTCAAAATTTTTGCTATATGTTTAATTTTCCTCCTTATAAAACTGTTTATTAAGCATTTCACAGCACTAACCCTTTGCATCATGCAGGATTTGAAAGAAATCTGTGTTTTATTAGAGGGAAAGAGAAACACAGGCCCTAATGGGCATTCTTAAATGGGTAAAAAAGGTAATAGGAAGGAAAGATTTTTAGGAAACCAAAGGTTTGCATCTGAACTGTGATTCAGATCTTTCTTTCATGACAATAGGCATTCTCAAGCATTCTAAACATGATAACCTTTTGGAAAACAAAAGACTATTTGGGAAGAAACAATTTTGGAGAAGGAGATGATACTTTCTTATGCTTTGAATAGTGGCTCTTTTTTTAAGATCTATCCCTGAAATTTCTGACAAAAGATTGGATTGCATTGAAAACAAAAAATTTCAAGTGTTTTACTAGTTCTGGTCTCAAGTAGTCTCAAAAGTGTCAAAACTGCATAATGCTAATTGTAAGATGTAAATAAGTAATCAGTGGCTGAAAAAAAGGTTGCTTGTATCCCGTTAGAATTTGGGAATTTGTCTGTTAAAATTTTCAAAAGACAATATTTTCTGGAAAAAAATAGTTTTTAGAGAATAATGAGATGGATTTTTCCAAAATAGTGAGGTACACTGATGTTTTTTTGCAAGTCTACTATTTTGAGTAAAGTGTTTATTTTACCTGCAAATCAGAGTTCTTGTTGTGTAACTAAGGACTAACATCTGTAAATGTTTCATAGGCATTGCTGTGTTTGTCTGTGACTTTTTACACCTGTATGGGATGTTGCCCCAGCTCCAGAGAGATTTCTTGGTGTAGTGGAGCTGTCATTTTCCTAAAATTCAGGAAAAATGCAGGGCAGCAAAGGGTTATCTTTTCAGAGGTGAATGCTACTTACATGGATTTAAGTCCTCCTTGTGTTAACAACTGCAATTTCTTCAATGAATTCTTCAGTACATCTTATTCCAAATACTTGGGGGAAAAAACACCAAACTTTTGCTTGTTTTCAGTGGTTTTATGTGTTTGAAATTGTAGTGACATTGCAGTCTTAAATTTGTTGTCAGAACTAATTTCAGTTATATTTCAGTGTGATTATAATGAATCCAGTTTTTATAGTATACTGTTTCAGCCAAGAAAATTATATATAAATTGGAAAATAACGATTGTCTTCTGACTTGTTTGATGAGGACACAAAGTAGGAATTCTGTGTTGGAAATACTAAAGTCTTTATAAGCCTTTATAGCCTAGATATTGAACTTCTGTCATACAATTAAGAGAGAAATGAAACCTTCTGAGAATGGTACTGACACCCCACAGGGAAAAATG
Organism: Petroica traversi; assembly: GCA_025920805.1. NCBI lineage: Eukaryota > Metazoa > Chordata > Aves > Passeriformes > Petroicidae > Petroica > Petroica traversi. Next base: position 8,293,416 of record JAHLSL010000036.1, on the reverse strand, counting down.
TCAGCTGCAGAAGTTTTTACATTGTCATGCTTCTTGGTCAGAAAATGTCATTAAGCCCCATCTTTTCCTCATACCACTTAATCTGAAAATAGCAAAACGTGTGTAATGTAACTGCATTTTGGCTTGTGCTTTTGATGTGTTTTAGCTGTGTTTTTCTTACTTCTCTTGTTCTGTAACATACAGTGCACCACTTTTCTTGCCAGGAAAAATAAATAATTACATGTATTACATGATTGAGAGATTCCAATTATTAATATTCCACTTGCTGAATTTTTTAACCGTCTCATTAATAATCCTATTTATTATTAATAAATGAGCAGAGATTGTTAATATCTGCAGGATGTTCATTGCACACTCTAAAACCGGGCATTTGTGCTTCTGATCTTCATTGCAGAGTCAGTTAAAAGAGCTCCAGTAACTCTCACAGCAGCCCACAAAATAAATACTTGCAGGGGCTTTTGCCTTTCTCAAGACCCAAGGCGAACACTTAACAACATTTCTAAGGTGACAGGGAATGATGCACATTAGATTGTGTTTCATATATTGACATCACTAATGTGTGTGTAAAAATCATGTTGTTTTTTAAAATGTAAGAAACATAATCTTGATATCTGAATAAACTATTACACTGCTGATAATTTTTTAAATTTAAAATCAGATTTAGGAAAATGCATTTTAAGAAGCCTGGTACCTTCGTGTAAAGGCAATTTTTTAGTTTTTATTTAGGGATTTATGTGTTTGAAAAGCCAGTTAACAATGCTTATGTAACTGTGCATAGACTTTCACATCAGCCAGCTGGTATAGCCAGACATTCAGTTTTTCTTTTTTTTTAAACTTTTTGGAGGTATTTGTGAGTAGCTTGATGTTTTTGACATCTGTGTGACAGCTTCTTGCATAAGAGATGAGCAGCATGTTCTACCACCCAGCTGTGTGTATTAGTCTGCACATGGAGTTGAAGAGCGGCACTTAGCCAGATCTGACAATCAAATGTGAACTACTACTACCTATACACAGGAGTGCATTTTAATGTTGTGTGCTTTTTTGCCAAGAGCCTGATACTTGACAAAGGAATTGTCAGAATCTCTCTTCTTCCCACGGATGTGAGTCCCTGTTAAAATATTGGTTTTTTCATGCAGTTTAATATGATTTCTCTTACAGATAACTAAGCCAGTCTAATGTTTTCAGCAATTTCATGTACTAAAATTCTGGCAAGCTTTTGGTAATAGAGGAGTATAATTGTTTTAGAATATGCAGGAAATCAGTATGTCATTTTCTGCCAACTTAATCTGAAGTTACAATCTGCTGGGTTTCACCAGCGACTTCATGTCAACATACCAACTACCTGTCCCCAAAGAAAACTGAGGACATAAAGAAATCACACCACTAGTTCAGAAATGTCAGTGCTGCTCTTCTCAGGCTTGTTAAGAGTGGGTGCTCAGCACATTGTGAGTGTGGAGATGAGTGAGAGCCACCTGCTCTTACTGTAGTTTGACTGGTCTATGAACCTTAAAATCCTCTACACTTCCACCTGACTTTAAGCCTCTGTCCTCTTTCTTGATGCTTAAACTTGAAGAAATGGAATTCATTGTCACAGATTGCACAGTTATACTCCATAGTTCAGCCTTCCTTGTTTATGTGTTTGCCATAAGCCAGGAGTTAGTTAGTACATGGGATAGTTTTTCTTCCTTTTTTAAATGGTAGTGCCAGAATAGGGAAGATTTGTTTTGACCTGGTTTTGAACTTGATTTTATGTTAGTCATACCTTTTTTTTTTTTTTTTTTTACTTACTCTGTTTCTCTTTGTATTATACCCTTAATATTCTTTTAAAAACAGTATTCCATTTTCATCTGGTCTTTCTCTTACAACATAAAAATATTGAGTGAGCTACAGCTTGAGTTGTTTCTTGTGCTAGTGCTTATGTAGCTGAAAATATTGCAATAAAATTAGGAACTTGAATCCTGTTATCTATTTAAGTGTTATTAGGCAAAGATACATAATCTTTGAGTTGTAAGTAAGTCAAAATTTGTTAATAATCAAAGTTTGTAAAAAGCAATCCTTTCAAGCTAGAAGGAAGAAGTAGAGGAAGGAGTATATTAACTTTCTATGCCAGTACTTCCACTGTAATAATATAATAATAATAATAAGAGAAATAATTGCACCTGTTTTTGTCATTTTAATACAAGTACTTCTAAACTTCTCTATTTATATCTTGGTTTTCATTCTCATTTTCTGTTTCAATTTTACCCCTCCAAAACAGAAGAAAAAACTTCTTGAAGAGCTTGGGGAGAATAGACTTCCATATCTGACACCAGCCGATGCTGATTTCCACCAGCTGGTAACGTATTTCTTTTAAATAATTTTAAACTAAAATGGCTGTTTGCACTGAACAACAAATAAATCTTCCTTCAAAGAGACACCGTGAAATACAATATGAAAAAAGGAATCCTGATGCTGATAATGCACTTCCAGGTGGTGAGAAATAATATCCTAGAACTAGGATATTCACAAATAATGGTGAACTTTATTTTTAGGTGTGTGCCCTCACTACAAGTAGTGTATAACACTTAATCCTAGTTTTTCTTGCTTTGTTGAAAAAAAAATATGTCACTATTCTTTTAATTAATTTTTTTTTCTGAGAGGTGAAGAGACCTTAATAGCTCACTTTTGGCAAAATAGGGGGAATATTACCATAGAAATTTAAATTTTCGGTGGCTTAATTCTACTGTCCAACAATAAGTAATTGTTAATACTTTGCTTACAAAACAAACTGTGGAAACTGGACAGCCTCAAACCAAATTAAGATCAGGCTCAGTAGCCACATCAGGAGTAAACCAAGTGAGCACATGCAAGAATATAATGAATTAATAGAATTTTCTGCATCTATTTTGGATCTTCTATTTTGGATCTTTCTAGATCAGCTAGGTTCGATTAGATCAAATTGGATCATGGTGAGACAAAAAGCATAAGGAACTCCCTTCTTGTTTGAGCAGCTCCAGTAAACGGGCTCACACCAAACAGGAGTGGTGCCTGCCTGGTGTTGATGTATGGCTCAAAGATGTGCAAGTGTAGAAGAGCTGGGAGAACTTACAAGACCAATACAGATGGATTTTATTATTTCTTTTTTCTTTGCGCAAAAACCCAAATACGTTCTTTTAAGTCTTAATGCTTATGAAGCCACACTTCCCCCTTTTTAAGAATCAGGCAACTGACTTTTCTCCTTCCTACTCCTGTTAAATCCCCTCCTGTTTTTTCTCATCTACCTCTGATGCTGCCAAGAGGTGCTTTGCCCAGCATATTTTTTCTTTTTCCCATCTTTATAAATTCACCTTCTCATGGAGCTGGCATGAAAAGAGAAGGTGGAACCAAGGTTGCCCAAGTGGCCATCTCATTTGCTCAGGGTCAGCAATCCACAAATAAAGAAAACAATGGAAACAAGATAAGCAGTAAAATCATACCTGTTCAATCCTTAATAAAGTCTCGATATATTCTTTTTGCAAATATTGAATTATCTTTTTATGTTGAATATGTGTGTGCTAGGTGATTTTATGTATATATGCTAATCATAAGCATCACAAACACCTCTTGAAGTCTGTGGTGGTTATGAAATGTTATTTGAATCACAGCTGTAGAAATAGCAAGTGCTATGGTGCTTAAATGTACTACAGCTGGAGAGAAAAAAGAAGGGTGAGAGCTTGAAGACAACAAATCAACAAAGTAAAATATCACATGCAGTTTAGTTTTATAGTCTGTGTTTCCTGGACAGACCTGCCCTAATTCTTGAAGGATCCACCTCTTATAAAATCGTATTCTTTGAACATGTTGGAAAAGTTAGGTAGGATGCAACTAAAAAAAACTGCCATATACTGTCGGGTATGGAAGTGTACAGCCTGAACAGAAGTAAGAAATTCCATCACAAGCTAAACTTCCACTGACATCCTCTTTCAATGTGTTTTTCCTGATAAAGGATTTTGGAAATGGGCTCCAAGCCATGAGCTGAAATAATGTGACGTTTAAAGCCAGTACTGAAGAAGAAAGGGGCTGTAACAGGGTAATTCGCAAATATTTGAAGTACAGACTATCATTTCATGATGCACATGGCAGTTTGCTTATCAAGGGCCTTAGTGCTGGTTCCTAACTTTATTCTGTCACTCGAGTGCATGGGGTGATTCTCTGATTCACCATCAGAAGTGAAAACATCAGTATATTTAAAATCTTGAGTATAACATTTACAAGAATTTTTGAGCATCAGATGTGCTTTTTTTTTTTCCTGTGCTGTAGTTGCCTGTAATGCAGCCACTTCTTTCCGAGTGAGCTGTGAGTTGACCTTTCATACTGGCTGTCAGAGTTACAACTCAGAGTACATGATTACTGCCCTTCCCCATCCCCCCCGAAACAACAAGGTGTCCTGTGTGAACCCAGCAGTCACCCCGTGTTCTGATCCTGTAATTCTTTCCTTATGGAGGGCACAGCCCAGGCACTGGTTGGGGATTTAAAGAAGACCAGGCTGTTTTCATGTGATGTGTCGGAAATGTGTTTCCACTTCCTGATTTCTTTTGAGATACCTTAATGATAAAATAGTTCTTAAGCATGTGATCTTAAAGCACAGCCCAAAGGTAACATGCCTCTGACTTGGCTGCAGCAAAATGTGCAAGGCATTACCTCTGCAGTTCAGGAGGGGAGTACAATGTTGTTACCTTTGTAAAATCTGTGTTCTTCCTTTCTAGAGCATGTTTTCAGGCATTAAATTGCTTTACATCATATTGTTATTTCCCTCCTTCTGTTTCTAATAATTGTTTGGGATTTCCTGTTTGTGATTCGTGTCAGAAATTCAGTGTATTTATATTTACGTGTAAATGATTTAAAAATATATAGTATTAGTGACTGTTTAAATATACTATAATAGCATATGTAATGTGGTATGAGTATGTCCAGTATACAGAATTAAAGAAATACTGGAGTACTGCTATAGAACTGTTAGTGCTCTTTCTTTCAAACAGGGCATTTGTATAATGAAAGAAATAATGAAGTAATAATCTTTATATGTCACAACATAATAACCTGCCATTATAAAGTAGGATTGTGAAAGAATATCTATGATTCCCATCAGCCTGTACCTTCATATCTGACTGCAGCCCATAGCTCCAAGTTTTAAATTTAAAGTTACTGATTTCACTACTTGTTGTTTTTAAGGACTTTTTTCACAGTACTGTTGAAAGGCTGGAGATAAATAGCACTGATAGAAACAAAAGGGGCAGTTCAGGAACCATTCCTCTAAAGGAATAATTTCAGGCTTTTGACAAGCTCAGGTAAATTTAGTTTATCAAGTTTGGATTCACTCATTTGAATAAAAACTGTGATCCTCTGTTCTGTGCTTGTAGAGGGACTTTCACACAGATCTGTGTCTGTTTTCAAGCTTTGGTGTTTGAAGCCAAGCATGTAAATACAATTGTCAGAAATTATTATCTGTAGATATTGTTACAGAGTTTTTCCCCCTCTCTCTAGGAAGCTAGTTTTTGGAAATAAGAATGTATAAAGAAAAGGAGTTAGCTTCACTGTAAAAATTTCACAAGGAATGGTGGTGAGGTTTATAGATAAACCAAGATTTATTATGTGTAATCATTATTTTTAAAATAGGCTTCCTTTTATGTTCCCCTTTTTAGTAGAAACAAATGATCCTATAAAGCCAGCTCTTCAGTGTTGTAGGATAACAGTGCATTATGATGCAAAAGTCTGTTTCCATGCAGTGGAAAATGTGCATACTTACTGCCTGGTTTGTGTTTTTTAAGGGCACGTTCTTTGGATTTTAAAATTAATTTCCTGAAAGGCAGGTTTAAATGAGACTTGGAAGTAGATAATACCAGTAAAGTGGGTTTGAGTTGTACCAGAAGGAGCTCACAGATGGATTGTAGGTCATTGTGGTGCTTTGCGCCAGTGACTTTTATTTGTCTTTTTAAAAGCACTTTGAGCATAAGCTATTAACTAGTAAAAGATTTGACAGATCAGTTTTGCTCTTGCCCCATTGCCCCATTGCCTAATGCCTTCAGATTTCAATTTACCTTAGAATGTGTCCCCATGCCACCATCAGTACCTACCTTTTGGCCAGACTACAGTCTAATTTCTGGACAAAAGGAAATAGGTGTGGTGAGTCCTTAGGAGCTTCACGTGCTAATTGATGCCTGATACACTCACATCACAGCCCTTCCCTTGCTGAGGGCACTAGTGTGCATCTGTTTCTTTTATTTATCTATTAATTTTAATGAAATACATAGGAACTCACTCTATTTAAGAACTTATTCTCTAGCCTTTGTCTAGTTTGCCAAACAGTCTCAGCAGTAGTTAAAGCAGATTTACAGGCAACCAATAAAAGGTGTGATTATGTGATACTCGCTTCCTTAGAAAACCAGATTAACAAAATAAAATTATCCAAGCCTTCCTGGAGTGGGAAGCAGTATTGTGCATACAAAGCAAGAAGCTGCTGATTAGCAGTGTTATACCTTGCTGGGAGTTACTGCTTCCACACACTGCTGGATTCTGAACTCCAGCTGATACCAGAGCTGGCGTGGTCACAAGAGGATATGAGGAAAAAGGACACTACAGGTAGGGATCTGGGGAGGAAAATAAGTATGGACATTTTCTGTTATCAAAAGAGAGCTTTTATATAAAATGAGAGATAACTGGCAGGCACTGAGGAATGTAAAAATGGAAAGCACCAGAATGTTAGCAGCGTATTTTTTTAAAATTTACGTTTGATTTTGTTATTTTTTCCCTGAAAAGTATTGTTATAAAACCATATTTGTGTTTGTTATGCAATCCTCCAGATTTCTGTGCTCTGGAATAAAACAGAATGATCTTTGCAACCATTGCAAAAAGAGGAATCACTTTCTTACTGCTTGATATTCTATTGTTTATATACTTAAGGTGCCATTATCAACAGATTCATCAGCTAAGATGTATGTTCTACTGAATCATTCTAGAGTCTTCCTGTTTATTTTTTGAGATTTGCCCTGGTTATACTCTATGGTTGTAGGCCACTGGTACATATCCACAGTGAGTGCAATATACTGAAATAAGAGAATAGAGTAACAAGTAACATCTGTATCTTCACCACATTCTAGACTCATGCTTTTTTTGCCTTCTCTTGAAAAATCTTGATTCCTGTAAAAAGAATAATTATTTTCCTCTTGTTGTTGTTTGGGTTTTTTCTCCTTTAGTGGAAGAGCAAGTATTCCAAGCTGATTTTCAGGAAATCTGATACAGTACCTGAAGAGCTCCATCGAAGGGTACAAGAAAGCTTTCTGGCCTTGCGAGAACACAACTGTTTCTTTCAAGATCTTGTAAGGATCAAAGAAAAAGACTTTCTTACTCCAGTGTCCCGTATATTAATTGGAAACCCAGGATGCACTTACAAGTACTTGAACACAAGATTATTTACAGTTCCTTGGCCTACTGAAGGTTATGATATAAAATATTGCAGTCCTCAAATACACGATGCTTGCAAAGCATTAATGAGACTTAATGACTACTTGCATATTGAAGCAGTCAAGGCATTACAAGGACAAAATTTGCTTGAGGCCAAAGAAATGAAAGATACCAGTGTAATAGATAGGGAGCAAAGTTTTGCTACTTCTCTTACGGAGCAAGGGTCTGTTTCAAAAGATCAAAGCGGTGCTTGTGTACCAGAGGATGACAGAAGTCTAAAGAACAGAACAGCTTATAACTTGACTTTATTAAATTATATGGATCCACTACAAATGCTGTACTTGAAACAAGAACCTTACTTTGGAATGGGGAACATGGCAGTGAGCTGGCACCACGATGAGAATCTGGTGGAAAGGTCAGCGGTGGCTGTGTACAGCTACAGCTGTGAAGGTGAGTGGTGGAACTTGAGCAGTCACAGGAATATCTGAAATCCCTGGAGCTCTCCTCTGCTCCCCTGAGTGTGTGTACATATAAGCACACCTGCATGCTGGTCTAGACTTGTCACCTGCTTCTGAATGCATTGTGGTGCCTTTTGTGTTTAAGTCTTATCTTTATTTCCACTAAAACCTGTGCAAAATACCTGTGTTTACTGCAGCTGCCTTAGCATACCTTTCTCAGGTTAATGCATGTGCATGTTTTCTGTCCTGTAAAATGTTTCATTGTACTTGAGATCATAATTTTTATGGTGTTATTTATCATATAAAGACTTGCTTTGCTTTATGCTGATTTTACTACTCTTCTTTCTTTAGAAAGATCATTTTCAGTTGGCTTTGGATAGAAATATTACTGTATTTACTTAGAAATACATGCATTTTGTCTAGGCATGCTGTAGTGTTAATGTGTGTTTTATGGAGCACTTGCCAACATTTCTCTGGCTGGGAAGGGTGGACACTGTGTTAAAACAACTGTTGTCTAACAGACTTTACAGGCTCTTGCTTATTTTAAAACCAATTGCATACACTGTTTTGGGGATGGTGGTGGTAGAAGTGCAGTTGAAGCATCATTATATACATTTTCAGTTTAAAGTGCCTGTCCCGTTTTTATCTTTATTTAAGAACAGACATGAGGATTTTTTGTTTGTTTTGTTCCTAACAATGCTTGAACAAAGGCTTGAAATTTTTTTAAAATTACTCTTAGTTTTGCAAATATAACATAGAATTTACACACTTGATCTTGAATTTGCAAATGTTCTGCTATGTTTCATAATTCACAATGGATCTTTTCTTCTTCCAAATATCCCGTAATGTTTCCTTTAGAACATAGGAAGAATTTGCGTTGATATCAGTAGGTTTTGGTTAAAGACTGTCATATAAAAATAATAGTTGATACTCCCACGTGCATTCTCTTACTGGTTTTGTTACTAGTTTTGAAACTGTGAAACTTTGTTACTTAATGTACAGCTGAAGTCATATTTTTGACATTTTCCTGGATATAAAACATCAACTGGCTTAGCAAACTGAATAGAAGGGATTTCCTGACTGGTAAAAGTGTAATTTTCTTCATGAACTTTTTCTGTCCTATTTGTCAATGGTGTCAAGTAGGGTTTTTTTTCCATTTGTACTGTAGAGAAATACTTTTTCAGTAGGCTTTTAAGTTAAAGAAAGCTAAATGTGAACTTGAAGTAATAATACTGTGTATGAGGATTTATTGTAGTACGCTTCAAACTTTTTTACTTTACCATAAACTTTGCTTATGGAGGAAGAAAAAAGTGAGTCCCTTTAAGTTCAGAGAGCTATAAATTAACAAAAATGAAAACTGCTATGTTTATTCATAACTCATCAGTTGATTTTGTTTCTTTAATTCAGCAAGTTAAATAAGGAAAAATTATGGTGTTTTAAAACCACTGCAAATTCTGTAGAAGATTTGTTTGATGTGGGTGGAAAGAAATATTTTATGTATTTAGACTTAAAATTATTTTGATATCTATGTAAAATTAATGGTTTTTGCCAACTACAAGGTTTTTTTCATAAATGCGCTTAGAGTTAAATGTTTGGGGTTTATTTTTGAGAGGTTTAGAAATTAATATGAAAACAAAGAAAGCAACATTAAAAAAATAATTAAATGTCACTACTTATAATTTATCTACTTTTGCGTTGCTGAAGTCAGGTTCTGAGCTTTAGAGGGAGTTTGAGGTGCCTGCCATGGCTATGGAGCATCGTAGAGAAATGTCCTGCAGTCCATCTCTATGTACAAGCACTTCACTCCCATCTGTGTTCAGGGTGCTGTTGGCATTGTATGTCCCTAAAGCAATGACCTGCTTATACGTAAACTGGAAGAAATGGATCCTTAGGAGTACTGTAACTGAAGTGACAGTAAATATCTGTATATGCTGAAGTTTTGTACCCAGCGCATCCAAGAGGATTTGGTTTTACAGAAATAGATTGTCTTTTTTCTCTTCTGATTTTCTGTTTACAGCTTTCCAATGCTGATGGTTAGAAGCTCATCAATGTTCATAATATTATTCTTTCCAGTTCTATATAATGTCAATGTTTCGATGGTTTCTGCAGTTCACAGAGACTTTCAATATTTCCTATATCCTTAACAGGTCACCATAACTCAAAAACACGAGGAGCTCAGCATCTTTTTGAAGAACATTGTTTTATCTTTGCAGAATCATGTCTTGACTCCTCTTCTTATTTCCTGTAAATATATTTTGTTCTTATGCCAACGTCTTTTATTAGTACTTATACCATTAATTCATTTAGTATTGAATTAGCATTGAATTCTCACTGTAGTGTAAAAAGAGTCTCAGAGTCATTACAGAATACATAATAAAAAGAGTAGATTTGGTCAGAATTTTTTTGATGGAGCTGTTTCTCCTTAGAAGATGTAGATGAGCTGGATTAGTAATTTTCTGGGAGAAAACACTGATTCTGTGGGAAATGTGAACACAAATTAACCATGTTGATTTTTGCTGGAACTGGCTTGATTCTCTTTTCTGCCAGGTCTTGCACATTTGTTCTGTCAACTCTCAAATCCTGGCTGCTCTCTGAGGTACCCCAGACACGGAGTGTCTGTGGCAGCCTCTGCATGTGGGAGCTCGGGCTTCCAGAGCTGCATGGCTGGTGCTGATCTGCCCTGCTGCAGGTGCAGGATCCCAGGTGGCAGATTCTGAGCAGCAGGAGCCCTTGGAGTCAAGGACTCTTACTGAGCTATGGCAGCTCTGTCAGACTGTTCAGAAATGCACAACTCAGGTTATTTGGTTTTCTTTTTACTTTCGTTTACATCTTTAGATCAGTATTTGTTTTGTACCTACTTATTGGATTAAGTAGCCTTAAAATAGAAACTACTGTAATTGGAACAACTTGTTTTATTGTTCATTTGTTCATTGTTTGATGCCGTAATGAAAATTTCATGTTTGAAACTTTGATCAGTGTTAATTGGAGTAGAAGCAGTTTTCAATATGCCTGAAAAGAAATTTAGACATCAACATAAAGATATTGGAACAGGCTGATATTCTAATTGGTATCAGAGTTTATTTTCTTGTTTCTAGTGAAAAACGCTTTCAAAGCAACTTTAAATGAAGTATATTTCTAAGAACAAAGTAAGGAAAACATTTTGCTTGATGCTTTTACTTCCATTGCATTAGGTTAAGACTAGATTGTTAAATGATGAGAATGGGGCCTCATAAAAATTTGAGAGGTTTCCTTTTAGTGTGTATGCTGCATGAAAGTGCTTGTGTGGTAGTCTGGGTACATATGCAGAACTGAATGTGTGTTCAATAATACTGTCACTAACACTATTTGGAATTAATTTACTTTTCAGAATTTATCAAGGAAGAAGAATTTCAAATTTTGGCCAATTCAGCATTTTAAATAACATATTAGCTTACAAGTATCCTATCACCTGAGAGTATGTAGGTAAAACAAATGTTCAGGATTTTAATATACTAAGCTAATAACCCATATTTATTTTCTGCTGCAGTTATAAAACTGAATTGCAATCCAATAGAATAAAGGCATTTTCAAAAATTGGATTTTATCCATGAAAAGTTCCTAATGACCAGCTTTCCATCAGGTCATTGTAAGTTTTGTAGGAAGTTTTATTACTTTGCAGAGCACTAGTTGGTTCTAAAGGTGTTCTTTGAAGTAGAGACTTGTTTCAGTTACTAACTTGCAGGAGATGGAAAAAAATGCAGATATTTAAAGTGTGTCCATCTTTCTCTTACCTGGATTTCTCACAGAAAAAGACATTAGATAAGCAGATTGCTCTAGATTCCTCACCATATCTAGTTTGTTTTCTGCTGTAAAGCTTACTTGCTGTTTAACTCTTGAACTTCTGACCAACTGGCTCTGTCAGCTGGCAAGGTAATGTTAAAAGGTTTAACAAACTTACCATTATTTGCAGTGATGACTAATCTTCAAGGACCTTCTGGGTAATGCTGTTTATATTTTTTTGCTTTGTGACGTTAGAAGCAACATCCTGGCATGTAGCCTAATGTCGGCTATTTCATTTAATTGGGAATAAAAATAATTGAGATGCACTACAGATGTATGTTTCCTCACTACGTTTTAAAAAATCCTGAAACTACAAAAGTTGTTCAGAAATGAAGTCCATCTAAGTTTGTAGTTGACCAGTAACCCTCTTTATGTACTGCTTAATGGATGAAGCTAGAGTAGACTATTTTTGCAGGATTGAAGTAATTTCTACTGTCAATAATATAACAAATATTATTTTTTGAAATAACAGAAATGGTATGTATAAAATATTTTAAAAATATTATATTACTTTTAAAAAAAAGGAGTAAGAGCGTGAAATGGTCATGGCTCTCACTCGTAGGGTCTAGTCAGGATTTATGTTCTGAGAGTAACAAATTATTCACAGTAATAGGTTAGAATCCATTGTCTAAGAAAAATTATCACTTGTTGTGGGTTGTGGGGTTTCTTTTAAACATGTTCTGACTGATCAAATACAGCCTCCCCTTCAGAAATTAAGAGATGATAAAATATTGTTTGTTCTTATTGTAGTGCTTTTGTTCCTGCTATGTCTGGATGCAACATTCCAAGCATGAATTGATAAGAACGTTGTTGGCAAAATCATAAAATTTTTGGTTTTGTAAATGTCAGTTGCAAGAAAAAATTAAATGTTAATAGAATTTAACATCTTACAGTATGGCTTTTCAGTAATGAGGTAGAGGAAATAACTTGGGGTGGATACTTCTTTCCTGTCAGCTGCTGAGAAGCAAAGCATGCTCTGCTTCTTTCACTTCTTGCATATAGCATATATAAATTGCTGTTGAAAGATACTGGTAATTTATATATTTGTTTAATTGAGGAACATGTGCCAAATTCCTTTACATTCTGGAAAAAATCAATCTGTAAAAAAATAATATAACAGTGGTCAGTTGGATTTAATGTCCAAGTAAATGCTTACAGTCCTTGTTCTTAACAATGCATTGGCAGTGATTCTGTTGTCTTAAGAAATGGTGTGTAAGATTACATTTAAGATATAATTTGGCATTACAGTTTGACTTGAATAGAGATCATTTAGGTTTCAGAGCATCAAAAAAGTCTCAAACTCTGTAAGATTTTGGAGCCAAATAGCAAAGAAACCTTTCAAAGCTACTTTTACTTTCTGTGCTGGGGAACAATAACCAAAGTAGTTCCAGGAAAACAAGTTTCATATTGTTCTGAACCTAACCATGACCCAAACCTGATAATATCAGATCTTAGAGCTGGAACATCTCTGAAATTTGAACTGTCTAGTTAAAAGCATAATGCTGTGGCCAATTTTCTGCAGCTACATTCTCTCTTTCATGGTTCTACCATAATTACAGGTTTGATGAGGTATTGTTGTTATGTGGGAAGCTTTTTACTTCATTGCACCATTTTATTTGGGATGCCAGGATAAAGGTTTCTTGCAGGCCTAAGTCTGTAAATCTCTGCTGACCAGAATTCAAATCTGCACATGATTTTGTTATACTTCCATTAAATACTTGTATATTTGACCATTTCTGTTTGACTTCCTATAAAATAAGTTTGTGTTCTTAAGGTGATGGGTATGTGCAACATCCACATGATTTATTTCCAAATACTTATGATTTAGGTGCATCCAAATGTTTTCATTTAAATGGCAACTGTAATTATATTAATAAATATACAGCATCCAGTCATTCTTGAGGTGTCATAGAGAATTTAATAACAACTTCTTTTTATGTAAAAGTTTGTCAGTGTTACCTGGGGATATGCCAAAAATGTTAAAGTGTCTTTTTTTCCCCTTGCTCTCACTTTCAGGGTAGCTTGCCTTTAAAAGCAAGTGGCAGCTTGCTTCCATTTGTTACCAAAATAACATGGTAGGAGCAATCAGTTTCAATTGCTGCTGATAATTATAAGGTGCAAAAATTGAGAGTATAGAGAAAAGGAGACTGTGAGCTGTATTTGAACTCAGTACTTAAGCAATAAAAAATTTATCAAACTGCAAAAAATAAGTCATTTTAACGAGCACATTCCAAAGGTGCTGGATTTATGAGGAGACCCCAGGAAACTTTGATTGAAATTGCTGTCTCTGATTGTAGCTCTATATTTTATTGGTGCCATATTGTGAACAGTGCTGCTGCCAAAGTGAATGGGAAAGCAGCATAACAGAGAGAGTTAACCCAGAAAGGTTACTTCTTTTTATAATATCCATGATGTATTGCATTAAAAATGCCTTGAAAGCCATCCTATTTGCAGTTTTCAGAAAACATTTTTCTTAAATTAAGTTACGATTTATCTGAACAGGGTAGAAAATATGAAAGCCCCTTGAAGAGTTTAGTATTGATTTTTCTGAGAATTTGCTAGCTCTTGTTTTCTCATTTGTGTGCTCCTTGATGGAAGGGCCTAGAGCTGCTCCCGAGCCAGAGCTTCAGCTGGATGAGAACTGCAGCAGTGAAGGGAGCTTGGGCACTGTAAGAATTTTCACTGAAGAGCATTTAGATTGGCTCTTTAATAGGCTTTGTCTCTCTGCTTCCTGAATTTAGACAATATTTAATTGACATAATAGTTAATAAATTGTCTTAATTTTCTAAAGGCTGCCCCTAGCTAAACAACCTGCAGTAACCATGTGAGATGAATGACGTGAATATTTGAAAAGTGTGAGTTTGCGGTCAAACTTTGGGTGTGCCTCTTATAATAGGAGCTATACATCTTTAATATTTCTCTTCTACTATTAAATAAAGGATTTTAAAAATTATTACATGAAAGCACATTTCAAGTGGACAGTGAACTGGACACAGTTACTAAGTTGTAAGCAAGAATTGGGCATGGTACATAGTTAATTTCTAACTGTTCAATGCTGTTCTGTGCCAGCTGCTTATTAAAACTTCATCCCTCCTCTGTCAAAATGCACTGTTACTTTAGCTGTAAAACTGTTACACTATAGCTCCCAAATACCTTGTTATAAATGCTGACTGTATCTTTCAATTTATACTGCAGTGAAGTAAGCTTATGAAAATAGTTCTGAGGGATTAAGCTCTAAATACTATTTCTATGCAGTGGATTATTTTTTCCCCAAGCTCAACATGTTCATGTTGCTTAATGATAAGAAAAGTGTTGTGACAAATGTGTTGAAGCTTCATTGGTTCTTGCACATGTTATCTAGTATGTTTGACTAGTAATTTTGAGAAAAGAATGACAGAGATGGTTCCAAGATTTGCTTTGTTTGTCTAGACTGTGTTTTGTGACCATTATTTCAGCTTGCTTTGCCTCACTTTATGATTTGGTGAAAATGCAAGTATATAAACAAATGAAATTTTTCCTAAAATGCTTTGGCAGTTTATGACTTGAAATTCTTTCACAAGCTATCTATTGTTATATCAGTGTTGCTGCATTTTTTAAAATTTTTTTCTTCCATGCTTATAGTTTTAATAATGAAAAAAAATTAGTGATGTTTAACTAAAACTTCCCTTGCATGTGTTAAGAATTTCAGAAAACCTTCAGTCCATTAAAAGCCTTGGCTTGGTAGTTAACATAAACTTTTCATCTTAGTAAAGTTGTTTGCAAAAAAATTTTTGATCTCATATGACTTTTTCTTTTATCTATTGCATTCAGTAGAATTTGGAGATGGTTATTATAGAAAATGGAGATTATTGAATCTTTAAGCCTATTAAGATGGTACTAATGTGGGATATCTTTAAGTCTAAACTGTATTCTGTATTTATGATTCTTACCTATTCTCTCATTTTTGGTGTCTCTTTATCTCTCTCAAGATTCAGCCATAGAAGAAAGCCATGAACAAGAGCTGAAGGGAAGAGACCCAGCTGTTTGGCACGTGGGCTTGAAGGTAGCATGGGACATAGAGACACCTGGCCTGGCAATGCCACTTCACCAAGGAGACATCTACTTGATGCTTGGTAACTTTCAAGGCCTGAGAAGCTGAACTTTCTTTTGAAAATAGAGAAGATTACACTTATGTTAAGTTCCCATACCTTCCTTACAGTTAGGACTTTTCTTATTCAGAAAAGCGTGAAATCTGTCTGATTATATAATAAATTCCTCCTGCTCTGCCTACTTCCAGAGTATTTTGGGAACTTTTTTTTCTTAATATTTCTTTCGCTTTACAGCTAAGAAAAGAATTTCCTTTTTTCACCTTTTTTGTCTTTTGTGCAGTCAGAATTACTAGTCCAAATCAGGTTTCAGGCCATAACCAGAAATTTCCCCATATCTTGTACTGTATCTGTCCCATCCTTGAATTTCTAGATGCTTTTTGTATTCTTAATGCAGTTTTTCTGAGCACCTCTTATGTTCAACAAATAAATATCTGTTCTTCAGCTTGGCTTATCAAGTGGCCCCTGTATTATATAAGGTGAGAATGAATGTCTTAAAAGATTTCTGGTACCATGGTTCTTGAGGTTTCAATCATTATGCCAATCTGTGGATATTTTATTAGTCACCAGTTTTACACATGACACTTCTCTCCTTCTGCTACTATGTCTATATTTAGACAAGCTATTTTCTAGTAGTGGGATTATGCTAAGATCATAATGAACACAGCTGTCTCACTCCAAGAATGAGTCTCAATGTCTCAAGCGTAGAGGATTAAAAAAAAAGAAAATTAAATTGAGTTAATTTGCTTGAGCATCTGAGCTCATGTGCTAAGGTTTATCCATTGAAATAAACGAAGCGAGAACTGTTGCTAAGGTTTGTTGACACAAAATCTGTTGCTTTCTCTTTGGCTTCTTTTTCTCTCACTTACAATTTTGGTTGAGATAAATCTAGTTACAAATCACATAAAAACAAGAACAAGGCCTCTGACAACATCATGTTGGCCCATTTAGTGTCTTGGCTTGACAGACATCATCTTTGAAGACCGAGAGCACTTGCAGAGCTCCCTACTTACATGTTTGTGACTTGGAAGGCATATTCCCTGGAATGTTCCTAGAATGACTTGTCACACTCCCAACTTTATGGGCAGAACAGTCTTTTGAACTTCACATTTCACAGTATATTTACTAAAAACAATACCTTTATAAGCCATCATAAAACCCATGTACTATTCCTTGTTCTTAGTTATCTCATTCGGTGTCTGTGTAAAAGGACTGGACTAACTGTGCTCTGAAGTATATTCAGGCATGGAAAGATCAAGTGTAAGATGTGAGATCCTTTGTCATAGTGGCCTGGATGTGCCTCCGTTTTCTGTGTTTGTAAGGGTATAAAGTTGAAGCCTAGAGGAAAAGAGGGATGGTGAAAGTGAAGTTTAAGCGGCAACGAAACATTCCTAGAAAGGTTATATTGACCTATTTTTGTGCAGTAGAAGTTAAGGCATCAACTAAACTTCTTATCTAATCCTTCCTGACTGGAAACTTTGAGCGTATAGAGCAATGCTGGCCAACAGAGTCAGAGGTATTTAATAAAAGAAGGGGACTAACGTGAGTATTTTTATTGCCAAATACTGTATATTGTATTTGATTGAGTTACCAGATCATAAGGGTGTTTTTTATTCCCTAGTGGAATTTATATAGTAACTAAAGTATTTTCAGAGATTCTATATGAAGGGTAGATCAGAAAGTTAGTTTATTTAATGAGTAACATCATGAGCATGTTTAGATGGAAAAAAAGGATATATTAAACATTCTTTTGAAGATGATGTGTAAATCACTTTCTTTATTAATACTTTTGAAGAGCTACAGATTTGAGCTCTGTAGGCCAGGTGTTTTGTTAATCTCTTCTGCATTTCCATAGTCTTCGTATTTCTTTTCAATTACTTGGAAAAAAAAAATTACTCTTCTAAATAGTCTTAGAGGGTATTCTCAAAATGGCCCTTTTATTAGGTTTCTTTGTATAGCAGAACAGCCTTTATCATTCTGACATGGAGTGAAAGACAATATAAGGAAAAAGATATAGTTTTAGTGTACTTTTTACTGTTCAGATTTTTTTCACTAACTTTTAAGAAGAGGCATCTTGAGAATGCCATCTATAGAAGATAAAATATGAAAGCTCTGTAAAAAAAAAGGAACTTGGCAATAAAAAGAAAAAGAAAAAAGAAAAAAAGGAAGGATTTGTCTGATGCATTTGCATGTGCTGTATTCCAGAACCTCATTTCAGTAAGGAGAGTCCTCTTACTGGCATTGTGTTAGAAGCAGTGGCAGCAGAATGCAAGACATCTAGAAAATAGAACATGAAGGGTCCTGCTGGTGGTTCATGGTCAGGGACTCATTGATAGGACTGGGAGGATTGGTTCTGAGCACCACTGACTCATCCACCCTAGCACCAAACTCAGCACTCTATAGGCCTGTTCTTCCAGTTGTTGGTATGGTGTAGTGTTACTGCTTTATATAAATGTTGAAAATGCTGAAACATCACATTCAATGTCTTTCTTATAATTTAAAAGTCAGGTCCTATCAATTCCTGTACCTGTAATACCACTAGTATTTCCTGTGGTACACACAAAACTATGTAAGAAAGTGTGGTAACTGGATATTCTAATAGTAATATGCAATTACAGTAACTTGTAAATCAGGATCAATGGGTATAGCAAAGTAACAGAAAAAACAGATGGGTTTTTTTAGTATTTCTAGTAGACATGTAGCAATGTTTCTATTCCTCTCTTCATTGGCTTTATAAATGTTTTTTGTTATTCTGGGGAGAAATTTGCTAAAATATCTTAAAATTTAAATTTGCATGTTCCTTCTCAGCAGCCCTCTTCAGATTAAATCATGAGCCATAATTTATATGTATGTTAATACTAAACATAAGGTGATAAAATCCATTCTTCTCTTAAGCTATTACAGTAATATATGTATATTTTAAAAGAAAAACCAAAACTCAAAATTTCTTTCAATAAGACAGATTTTTTAAAATAAATTGTGTTAGGCTTCTCTTAATATGAAAAAAAGTCTGGTGAATGGCTGCAAGTCTGCTGCCTAAAAATTCAAATCTAAACTTTATATCACTCATGAAACGGAAACACTTTAGCTCAATTTAGAATAATATATTGGTCTGCAGAGGAAGTGCTCACTGAACCCTGCTGTCTCAAGTACACAGTCAAGGGGTGTCTAATATGAAACGTGTTGGGTGCATGCAATAAATCCAAAACGCGTGGAGGTGAGCAAAGGGCCCCATCTGCTCTGTCCTAGACCATGCTTAACTAGGCTTGTCATGGTCCTACTATTAAATTGGAATTTTTCCCCCTAATCTTTAGGTTAGACATGACCAGATTTGCAAGCAGATTTACAATTTTCACTAATTTTCCTACCATGACTTCAAAACATACTTAACAAAAATACATTCTGGACTCTTTCAAAGGCAGATTTACTTTTCTGCAGCTGTTTCCCATAGATCAAGCTCTTGCTTGAAGGTTAGGGTTTTAAAACAGCATGAAGATGAACTTTGAATCTTATACCACTCCCCACCCCCAGCAAATTATAGTTTGAGAAGCTTCAAAAAATTATTTTCATAACCAACCAGAAGTAGGTTGCACACATTGCAGAGGTTGGCTTGTGGTTAAAGATAAGTATTTAATGGAAACACTTCCACATGTATATAGTGACTCATTAAACTATTTCTAGATATTTAATCTGCTTCTATTTTCACAAACTAACTTGAACCCTCTTTGCTCTCTAGCATCTTGAATGTGTTGGAGTTTTTCAGCTCCCCCTTTTTTTTTTAGTCCACATTTAATCCAAATGGTGTATTCCCAACTATTAAGACTTAGAACTCCAGAAATTTATTTGTCATTACCAAACTTTGATCATAAAGTTTGACAAATCTCTGACATATTTTTTTAAAATTCATTATTTTTTAGCTTTTAGACTTTTAATTAATTCTGTTTTATTTGTGCATAGTTTTCTTTTTAAAAACTAAAAATATTTCTTAATTAGTGAGAGATCATCCCTCTAGCTTTCTGATATGAAAGGAGTATTCCATTTACCCATATTTCTTAGGGAAAGAGATGTGCCTTCCTGGTGCTTTTGTTGATATAATTGCAGTAGAATTAGTTTTGTTCAATTTTCACCTGTTAAAGCATTGTGTGTAGTTGGAGACAAATAAAATTGGAAATGGTGGAAAAGTATTTTACTGCTTTGAAAATTGCACTGTAATATGGTTAAAAAGAAATTTTTTTTTTTGTTCGTTAATGATAGTTGAGAAAATTAATATCAAAAATCCATTTCACTTTTGTTTGTATGAATTTGTGGTGGTTAGAATATCAAAGATTTTGAAGTGGTGCTTTAAACACCACTGTACCTTTTATTTGCCTCTTGAAAGAGATACAAGAACAACTGTCTAAAAAGTTTAGGGGGAGCACTTGAGAGAAGATAGAAAAGACTATATAAACCCCTGTTGGTAATTCTGTTTGTGTCTTCATGGGAAATACTTTACCTCCAGTAAGTTTTGGGCCTTTAGCCCTCACTCCTTTAAGGATTGGTTAAGAATTTCTTGTCTTTCTGGCTTATATTTGTTATGTTGCAATAGTCTGCAGAGTCATTGTTCCTCTCGAAGTGCTTTGGCTCCTCAGGTCACTGTTCAGCAGTAGGATGAGAATGAAGGGCATGTGTGTTATTTCAGTGTTTGTGCACAGACATATCCATCAATTGTTCTTTTGACAAGGGCTGTGAAAACACAGGGCTTTCAGTGCTGCTGGTGGAGCCCAGGTAATTCAGCTGTCAGGAGAAAGCCCAGAGTGGACAGAGCAGGATCAGAGGGAAAAGGGAGGAACTGGCAGTGGTTGGAAGCAGAGAGGAGAGGACTGTGCTGAGCTTCTGTGATGGAGGGATGTATTTTGAGAAAACAAGAGGCAAAACCCCCCAGATGTCAGTGTAATGGAGGGAGAGGCAGAGCTATAATGAGAACTTGCACCCACGATTAAAAATTGACTATGCAACATCCAGATTCCAAATGTATCTGCTCTCTCTAAATAACAGGATAATCACTGAGAACTTTTACTGATAGGAGGTCCCATGTAGACAGTAATAGTCTGTATTGAATAATTCTGTTCTGAAGAGGCAATGTTTTGATTTTCCAGACCTCACAGGTCAGTGTTTAGTCATGTAAAACTGAGGCTGACTCCTTATGAGCTGTTTTTTACTGAACCCCATGAGAGCACTGTGGTACTTCCAACATGGGTGACCAAGGAATGAAAAAGCTTTTGTTTGGCTCTAAAACCAAAATAATAATTGGGGTGTACATTTCAGTATATGAATAAAAGCTTTTAGTGCCAGATGGACAATGGCCAATTTAAAAAAAGACTGATTTTTCTTTTCAGTTTATATATATTTAGGAAAAAAAAGAAAGTAAATCTTTACCATAATCTTTTAAGACCTAAAATGTACTTTTTAATATGCTTTGAGGCATGGAATCAATGAAGCTTCAAGTATTTTTTGTGCAATTAGAGTTTTAGATTAATTGTAAACTCTTAAATTAAAATTGCAGGCTTCTTTCTGAGATTTATAAAGGATTAGAGATAGTTGGAAGCAATTCCAAGATGGATCTGAACAATGAAAGATTTGCCAAGAGTTTGAATAAAGGTGCAAATCAAAATGTAATAAGTCTAATTCTATGTTTGCTACACAAAACCACAATGAATGAGCACTGTGAGGGGTAGGAAGTGCTTAGGTTTGTTTTCTGACACAATTCCTCTTGAAAGTCATTGTGGTATGTCCAGAGGTGAGGATTTCTGTGGCCCTTGCAACGCTGGCCTCTATGCAATTTACCCTCATATATTTCTAAAGTTAATAGTTTTTTGTAAGTTCTTTTTGTTTGTTTTGTGGCATTTTCCTCAAGCTTTTCAACTGCAGCTGTCTGCAAATCTCATGCAAACAGAAAATAAGCTTCCCATGTAAACCACCTCAGTGCAAATTCAGTCCTGTTTTATAACAATTGTGTGCTACTTCTTATATAAATTATTTTTCTGATTTTTTTTTCGAGTTTAAGATGTTGCCTGCTGTCATGGATATGTTAATAAATGCTTGTACAATTCATAAAAAGACACTTTGTACAATTAGGATAATTTCTGATTTCTTTTTTACTAGCCTTTTCTCCATTTTAGAGTTTCAGACTTGCTGCAGGGCAAAGTAGAAGTTTTAGACTATATATTTTTTCTAGTAGTAAAGTGTACCACTAAGCCTCACACACTGCATTCTTTTCCATATGATAGTCTTGTTATTATGGTCAGAAGACTGTTTTCAAAAATTATGAATTTGTGATATCAGGCTTCAGGTTTGCCAATACTGATCTCTTAAAGAGAATTCCTTTGGAGGAATTAATTTGTTTAATTGAAGTTTTCCCATAAGAGGAGGGAAAATGCCACTTGAAAACTGTATAGCAGAAAACGAATGTAAGTTTGCTAGCCCTACAATAGCAAAACATTAGAGCTATGGGATTGAATTCTCTAAGCATTAAAGAAAAAAATGTAGTATTTAATTAATATTCAACCAGATTGACTTTTATTAAGTATAATTTTTCCCTGTACTTAAGGTTTTCTAATCTGTCCCTAGATGATCTCAATATGACACATCAGCACTGTGTTCTGGCTGGTTTGTCACCTCGCTTCAGCTCCACTCACAGGGTGGCAGATGTAAGTATCAAAAGTGTCTCACTCTTTGGTCCCTCATAAAACCCCTGTCCTGGTGCCAGATATGCAGCACCGTGGTGTCTTATCCAGAATTGTGGTTCATGTTATGCTTGTAACTCAAATTCTTTTCATTAACAACTCTGTTGTTTATTTTTGAATGAGGTACACTTGGTTCTCTATTGGTAGTTGGCCTCAACTCCCAGGTAGGCTTATCAGGTGTGAATTGAGAATGTGCTGCACCACACCTCATGGATTGCTGATGAAATATAGTTGAGAAGGACTTATTTTCTGAAGTGGCTATTTATAAGTTTTTATTGTATCTCTATAGTCTTCAAGAGGAACGTTGGAATACATACTTGGACGATGTGAACTGGCACTCCAGAATTTACAGACTGATCCTGATTCAATGGCTTTGTCTTTGAAATCATTGGAAGCTGCAGTTGTGAAGCAAGTAGAAGAAATACATAATGAGGTGAGATGATCTGTGCAGTCTCTTCATGGAGTTAATGACAATTAAGTGTGTTCAGCTGCTTACAAGGCATTGCTTTGTAAAAGTTTGCAATGTGACTTTTATGACTTTTATTTGGGTACAGTAATTGGGATTATTGTGGAAGTTTTAATTTTTCCTTAAGATCCCTCTGCTGGTAAAGTAAGAGAAGTTACACAAAATATTACACCAGAACTGACAAACAGACCACTCTTGCACTTCTCTAACAGAAAGGAAGAGAAAGAAGGGATTAGAGGGAAAGTAGCAGGTAAAATTTTTCAGTTATTCCTCCTTGGTTTGTGTTGAAACAGGTTTGTGCATAATTCCAGAGGTGGTACAATTGTGAGTATGGGTTCCAAAGTATGTCCTGAAGAAAATAGAGTGGAAATAATTGTGAGGAACATATTTAAGCAGGTCATTTAGTGCTACAAAAAACGCCAGTGTATAAATGCACTTCGACAGGATTCCACTGAGGCTGGCAGTGCTTTCTTGCTTGGAGCTAGTGCTTGTATTTCTACTGCTTGTATTTCTACTAAGATAAATTAGAAGCTGTACATAGGTCATTTGCACTCAAATTAGAATTCACGTAAAATGTTTAAGTTGCTGTCTGCTGAGGAATATAATATTGTGTAGAACTACAAAAACTTTGTACAGCACATTTTATCTGTGTTGTGTTTACAGCTGGTAAAATGGAGCACAGTGTTGGCAAAAGATTTGCGCCCTTGACTTTTACCAAAACAGCTCTTAGGGCAATTTCAAGAAGTCTGATGCATGCAGGGGTTTACAAAACATTAATCAGGCTCAGTCCATAAAACTACACGCATATGTGGTTTGCACAGCAAGGGCCACAGGCACAGCTGGTGTAAATTTGCACGGGTCCTTTAACATCAAAGCCATGTGCTGTTTACATCAGGTGAGAGAGTAGCCCCTGGTGTTTGCAGTCACCTGAATAATTTTGCAATGTGACATAAAGGGATGTTTCCTGTTACACATATGGGATATACTGTAACAGCAAGCCTTGTTTAACTTGTACGTATTGTGCACTTAGACAACACAATGGAGCTATATTTAATTTGAAAAGAGGCTACCCATCCATCCATTTTACTATTCTTTTCTTAAATTTTTTTTATCCCAAGGTCAAATCTTCACTTGCTATTAGAGTGCTACTTAAATTTCCTTTATTGCTGCACAAGCAGACAAAATTTCTAGAGGCTTATCTCTGTGGTAAATGCCTATTTCTTTTTCAAACATCACTGAGATGAAAATATAAAGACCTGTGAAGCTAATGCAACTTTTCTTGCATATAAAAGCTTCCTGCCTTCTTTCATTCTCTATGATAAATCTTTGTCTTTTCAGGCACTAATACAGTTTCAATCAGGCAGGTGGAAGAACAAGAGACTGTTTTGTTTCTTTAAAGGCTCAAACTGCTTACTGATGAAAATGAGCCTTTCATTTACTTTCTTAGTTTGTTAGCAATTTTTAATGCAAAATAAAAATAGCACAAAAAACCAAATCTCCATAGGTTTAATGGAGAACTTCTACCCAGTTTCCCAGTTTTGCCTGTATATTTCTGATACACAGCTTTCTGTGCTATTTGTAAGCCTCCTTGTGATTTTTTTTCTCTTCCTCTGAACCAGAGATCATGAGCTTGAAATGAGATAGAATCTAGTGGTGATGAAACTGTCGTATTTTATGTTAAGACATTGTTATAACTGAAGTTCTTCAGTTTAATAACTACTTGCAGTCATTCTTCTTAGTTCTTTGTCTTCCTGAAATGCTATGGGTTCATTCTTTTTACCCCCTTGCTGGTACCTCTGAAGCAGTCATCAGAGAACATTAACCAGAACAGACCCACAGTACCAAGCTAAAATATACTAGTTTAGCAGATTCACAGTCTGTGCTGAAATTAACTGCTGTGCCAAATGAGGCCTGGATGAATTATCTGTGTCTGCTCAAGGGAAAAAGCCCAAGAGCAGGACTGAAAGAATGAGGAATGATTCTGTGCCTTCACTCTCATACTCCTGGGCAGGAAAATTGACTTGCTGTGCTGATAAAGTGTGTTTGAACTGAGGATCTGAAGCATAGGTGGAGACTTCTTTTTTTTTTTCCAGTTTTGTGGTGGGCAGAGAAACCTCTGAAAGAGTATCTGGGGGATGTCCTTACTTGATGTTAATTTCCCAGAGTTCATTTGTCAGGGCCCTGTCTTGGATGTCTTGACAGAGGTATTCCTGTTGAAAAAGTAAGATGCTAACCTGAGGAGGATTTTAGCATCTCTAGCGGGCAGCCAGGTGGAAGTTTAATATTTCTTTAAAACCAGCTTTGTTGTCATGCTCTCCCTCACTAAAACAACTTTCAAAGGAATATCTGAGTAATTGCAAGGTATGTGCTGTGTGTTAGATGTGTGAGTCACTTCGCTCCCAGTGTGTACTTTGTAGTTGTAAGTAAAGATAACCTTCATTAAGGGTGTTCATGTGCAGCTTGTCTGTGTAGCTTATGGCCTTGCAGTCTGAACAAATACTTCAGTGGCAGGGGTGCAGCAGGGTGAACAGATGTAGTTACCTGGCAGCTGTGGAGCACAATAGCCTGACAGCTCGCACACAGTCACAATCAGATTGTTGTTTGGTCAGGAGTAATTTATTCTGAAAGAAAAGATCTTGCACAATTCTCTGAATGGGAACCTCTTGCTCCTACTGCTACTTTCCTCCTACTTGGCTTTCCCAGACATATACAGCTGTGAGTAAATCCCAAACAGAGCTACAGGACACCTGGGGAAATCCACTGGCAACTAAATTCTTTTTAAAGGACCTGTATAATGCTGGACAGATCATGTAAATGCTCATACATATAAAAATAAATCTGCAAAAAAGATCTTCACCAGCCAGTTCTTCACATTTCAAAGAAAATTTTTCTTGCCCTGACTAATGCAAAATCTGCTAATAGTTGTTGTTGGTGTGAGGTACTTTTGAGGTTTCTGTATTTGCCAAAACCAAAGGTAATATTCAGCTGTTCTCAGAGTAGTAAAACACTACAGGAAGGCTTCTTAGTGTCATGGGGTTATGTTGAAAATATGGCAGATTTCAAACTAAGTACTTGAGTTAGAAAGGTAGGGCTTTTTTCACATCAGAGTATTTGCTAAGCTGTGATAATCAGATCCTGATTACCACGATTAAAACTAGAGACTGAATTGGTTGCCCTGTTGCTTGTGAGGTACAGTCACTTTTGCCTACAGCAAATATGTTTTATGGCAGCAGTAGATGAACTGAGCTTGGAGAATGCACGGGGAGGAAGAAAGCCTGGGCTGGCTGCATTGAAGGGATGTGGTGTTAGATACTGAGGTCACTTAGGAGAAAGGGAGAGGTGTAGGCAGCCAGAGGAAGGTTAATGTGTTTTAGCACATTACAGTGAGTTGCCAGCGTGGTTGGTGGCTGACTAGGATGGCAGAGAGGAAATATAGATCACCTACAGGTGTGGCATTTAATAACCAGTATTTTTAAATAATTGACTGAGGAGCATTGCCTCACAAAATGTCAAATGCTGCTGTTGGCCTTTACTACCCAGTATTGACAGTTACCTAAAATTGGCCTTTAATCATTGCTTAAAGGACAACTTGAAAATATGTTGAGATTAAACATATGAGCCCTGATTCCAAGCTTACTTGCACAGATGTAAGTCATAAGAGAAAATCAATTAGAAGATGAAAATTATTCATCAGACAGTTGGCCTATATATTTTTATATGTAAATATGTTTAAGCTTTGTTCTCTTCAGTCATGTAAGATACTTTCTATGATAACTAAAGTTAGTTCTCATATATGGGAGTCTCCAGATTAAAACTCTTTGACAAAATCCATTGCAAAAGCTGTTAACTTAGAGTTTTGTCACAGAAGATGACTTCCATTCCAGTAGGGCTATAAATGAGCTCTTTGTGTCTTTCTAGTATTTAGTTTTGAGGGTTTTTTACTGGAACGGCTTCTCTGTGCATGGAAAGAGACAAGCCAAGAGGAGTGAGCTCCTGCAACTGAAAAGGTTATTACAGAAGAGAAATCATGCCCCTCTTGCCTCATCAAGATAATTTTCTCTCTCAGAATAAGCAGTTATCTGTTCAGAGGTCAGAGTTCAGAGTAGTCACTTGCCAAGCAGCTTGGTGGCCATCTTGGAGGGTGAAACATTGTTTTTCTCTCCAACCCCAATTTATTAACCCAGGTTAGAGCTAAACAGAGATGCAGTGAGGTGAATGTAGAGCAGTTTGATAGCTGTGTTAGATGGCAGTCCACATCATTAAACAGCCTCTTGTTGCAATTAGGTGCAGACTGACCTCTGATGAGACCAGCTAATCCTGCAGAAAATGAATTAGCTTGTGGCCGTACTTTATGTCTTAGACCTAAAAAGTAACTCTTTTTTGTTAAATTATATATATTCTGTATAGGATCAAGATACATTTAAATTTGGCCAATATGCCTGACTGCAATTAGAGTGAAATTGCATAGATTATTGCAACGAATCAATATGACTAGCTAAAAATCAGATTGACTGAAATAGATCTCTGATGATTCATATTTTAACATTGATTTTAATAAAAAGATTTTTTTTCATTGATTAATAGCCTTTTGATTAATTTCATGGAACCTCTTTGTCAGACATCACATGGTAGAGGCCAAAATATGCAAAAAGAAGTGGAGAGAGAAAAAAAAAAGTTCTTAAAACTGTAATTGAATAATTATATACTCAGCTTTCCCAGAACTGCATATATTGATATACCTTGTTAATATTGCAGAGGAAGCAAAGTTTTCTCCAGCTTTTTTTTTCAATTTTTTAATTTTTTTTATTTTTTTATTTTTTAGGAAGGATGTCATCAAACTTATGTACTAAAAAGTCACTGGCTAGCAGTCAGGTTCTTTAAAAAACATTTTACGATCTGTGTCTGCCAACTAATCATGTTGTATTTTACTAAAAAATTTGCTTTAATAAAAAAAATTCTTTTTATACACTGAAAATTGAAGTATTTTTTATTGGAATCTTTAATGCCTTGACCAAACCTTTAGTTGATGTTAACTGTACCACTTTCAGATTTCTCTAGCTGTTCAGTTTTCTCTTGCGGGAAAGGAAGCTTTAGGTGACAGCTTTGGGCAGTTTTCTTTATTCTTTCACCTTGGTAGGTTGTCTTTGTTTGCATCTTCAGAACTGAGCAGGGATAAACAAATCTTCTTTGTGGTACAAATAATGATTAAAGCAGCTTTGAACTCAGTGTGAAACGTAACTACCACAACAAAGATAAATATGGAATTCTAAAGACCAGAACTATGGATTATTCTTAAAGAAAAGTGATATCTCTGGTAACTGGGCTGTCTGTGATTCCTTGTAGTGCCACCCTCTCATTCCATAGCAATTGGGCTGCATTCTAGAAATGTTATTACTGCAAGTTTTTTCAATCTTTTGTGACTGAAACAATTTGAAAACCAGAGTGTTAATCACAATAAGCCAGAGTTGGTGCATATTTGACTGAATTGTGAGTGAACTGGAATTTTTAATGTTTGTTGTACTGTTGTTGTAATGTTGAGTTTTGGACCTCTCTGGGTTTAAAGAGAGTAGCTCAGGTCACAGACTGATGTGGATTAGAAATAAACAGGTGGGTGCAAGGGTTTAGAAGTTACTACTTTGGTTACTGTCTGCTTTTCTATGGGACTGTTCAGGTGTACCTGAATTCTTGCATTTCCCCATTCCTGCCCCAGATAAGGACCATGGTTGTTTATGGTGCCATATGTTTTTATCTTGCAGGTTGAATTTGAGTGGCTTAGGCAGTTTTGGTTCCAAGGCAAGAGGTATTTGAAGTGCACTGATTGGTGGCTTAAGCCTATGGCTAAATTGGAAGAATTTTGGAGAAAAATGGAGATTATGGTAAGTACTAGTTTCAAAGTCTAAAGCCTCTAGGGCTTAATTCTGAGAGCACTCACAATTATGTTTTTAATTGTACTGTAGTAATGGGTTTTAGACTTTATTCAGAACATATGAGAAACAGAATCAATATCAGCCTTTCACTGTCTCCTCTTACTTTTATCCCCCAGTAGCCAGAAAAAATGTGAGCAAAATCAGATCCAAAACCCCAGGATTTTAGTTAGTTCTTGACTTTGCTTGTTTTTAAAGTTTGAAAGCCTCATAAAAGCCTCATATGAGCCTTTTAGAGCCTCGCAAGATGACAGCAATATATTACACCACACAAGTGCTCTGTGTTGTCAACTTTTTTGTACAGCACCCAGACAGTCACCTCTGCTAATGACAACAGTGGTGCATGTGTCTGAGGAAAGCTGAGAACAACACTGGTTATGTTTAAGTACAACTTCTTTGGTCCACCTGCACAGTTAGACCATAGCCAGAACCTGCAAGAGGGATTAGTTTCAGGAAGAAAAGTAATAATGGTTTCAGTGCACTTCAAAGTACATCATGCATTCCTTGAAAAGGGATTCAGTGGCAAACACTGTTCTGTTGCTGCTGCTCTCCATGTAGAGCCTCAGGTGAGAGCCTGTGCTGTCAAAGTTTCAAAACACCATGCCTGTTTCTGGCTTTGCACTCAGAAGGGGCTCTGCTGTCCTCTCCATCTGTCTGCATCAGAATCTGCTCCTCGGAAGAGGAGCCACAGAATAAATTGGCTTTAATTTGCCTGCACTGGCTTGGAACAGTGTGTGCTGTAGCTGAGGGTGCTGAGTGATTTTATCAGGGGTGTGTTTGAGGCTCTGGAGATGTGGTGCAAGAACCTGCTCTTGAGTCCCACAGGAAATGCTGTGACAGCTGCTCAAACACATTGTGAGCTTTCCCTGCAGTGGCTGGGTTCAGATTTGGAAAACACGCCTGGAAAAGTGGACATTTCAGTTGTGGAATTAGTTGCCACAATAAATCAGTGAACATTGAATTTTCCTACAAAAGGAGAGAAAATAGAACTTGCTTATGTGTTTGGGTTTTTTTGGGTTCTTACGTGCGCACATTCTTGAATGACCCTTATAATTGAAAAAAAGTCTTTTGGTTTGTTTTTCTTTCAAATGACAACTTACTCTCTTGTAACACAGGCTTAGATGAGGTAGAAACAAGAATGTTTGATATTTTATATCCATTGTGTGCTGAAAACATGGGAAAACAGCAAACTCTGGAACTCTCAAGGGTTAGGTTTTCTGCAGTTGGTGTGACATTGCCATGTGTCTCTAATTAGAAACATGGTGGCGTCAGTGTATCTCCTTTCAACAGGCCTCAGGATGATATTTATCAGCAAACCCAAGCCTGGGCCAAGACAGAAGCTGCTTCTAATTTAAATTTTAAGAATCGCTTTCATGTTTTATGACTTATAACATATTAATCACAATTAATTTCAGCTATTGGAGGAGACAGAGGAGAATGTGAGCTGAGGACGCGTGTTTTGAGAGGCTCGGCAGACGCGGCGCTGGCCGCACCCAGGGGCGTTTTTGGGGCGTTTTTGGGGCCGGCCCCGCGCAGTGCGGCGTTGTTCCGCAGGCTGCCGTCGGGGGGCAGTGTTGTGCCGCGGACGCCCCGGGAGCGGGCGGGAATTATCCCAGCGGATCCCGGGCAGCGCCGGCATTCCTGAACTCGGGAAATCCATTGCGGCTTAACAAATTCAACAGCAATTTAACATAAAAAGTGCAGTGTTTTGCTGCGTGCTTACCTTCCACAGCTCAGTTAAATCAAAAGGGTATTTTTGAAGGTACCCACTGGTCTGCAGTTGATGCGTTGGTTTGGTTTTTTTTTCAAATTTATAATTGTAGCTGGATGATTATTACAAAAAAAAATAGTAAAATGCTAAAAATAAAAATGTCTTAGATTTATTGGTCTTGTTTTGGAAGAATTTTGCTGCTTAAAATGAATTATTTCTTAAAAGAAAATACTTAAGCAATGTATTTTTCCTTTGTGTGCGAGCTGAACAACTGTTGACATGGCTTTTTTATGTGTGTGTCTAGAGTGATACAAAAGTCAGTCTCAGGGACCTCCTGTGCATTTTTTTTTTTTAGTTTTTCTCCTTGCTTCATAAAGCAGCTAAAAGAAAAAAATAAAGTTTCAAAAATTATCTCGGATTCTGCTAATTGTGATTACTCTTCTATCACAGCAGAGTATGATATTGCAGGAAGTTTAGCCCGATGTCTTTAAACCTGTGGGCTTTATTTAATATTTTTGTACATTATAGCAAGCACACAATTTTATCATAATGTTTATTCCTGGCATTTCTTTCCCTGAGGATAGTTTTACTTAGAGCTCGCTCTTGTGATGTAAATGTTAAACCTTTCATTTGAATGACATTCTGATAAAACATCACATTTCCCACAATATTACCTCATGAATTTATGAGCCATTAAATTTGTAGCAGTTTAACCAATCTTCCTTTTTATTTTTTCTCTCCCTTGAAAATATGAAGGCTATTCATATGTTGGAGGGGTTTTTTTTAAAAGTCATCCAAGATTAACACGTTATCGCCTGCAACATCAGGATAAATGCTTGCAGAATTCAAAGGGAGAGTTACCATTTGAAAAAAGACCGTACAGGCTTTGCTTTCTGGGTAAAGAGAAGTCTGAAAAGCTGAAATCTCATGTGATGTGAGCAAGTCTTGCTGTAGCTGTTCTGAGATTCAGTGGAGAGACAATTTGTCTCTCAGGGTCTGATATCATGCAAACCTTGCAATCTGACATTTATTTTAGCTATGAAAATCTGTAACCACCACACCAAATCTGTAAGAACCGCAGAAGTCCAACAGTCTTTTTTTTTGTTGTTATTTTGTTTTAGGTTGATTCACATTTAAAAAGTATGTAAATCAATGAAATTATTTTTGTTTGTGGAATGAAAAGTAGACATACATGGCCACACTTCCATGTTGAATTTTTTGAAAGCGTTTTTAAACATATCTAGTGCTCCTTAAAAAAAAAAAAAAACAACGGCCCTTACAGTGCTTTTTGGTGTGAATTGTATTTCCTGCTTTGACAGTCCATTTAGCAATGTAGCAATGTATTTATATGGCAGTTGGCCTTAATAACCTTTATTGACTTTAGCGGGAAAGAGCCAAGACTGGCATTATTAAAATGTATCAATTTCATTGCAGTATAAAATCACAACATATATAATTATGTTAGGTAGGCTAGGCTCCATTTAATCCCACCTATTTATGCAGGAATTTGGCAAGACAGAAGAAAGTGAGGAACTGAAATGTGGAGAAAAGCGTGAGTGACTTGGAGTTACATTTAACAGCACAATTGTTTGCCTGCAGTCAAGGGACTACTTAAAGGAATGAAACATAGATCTTGAAGAAGTAATTTCTTAATGGGATAACTGAAACACAAGGAATTGTTACACTATTTGTTTCATTTTTTTTGGCATCTTAAAATAGAGCTGATGATAATGAAATGCAGCACACCTTTTAATTTGTAGTAGTGCAAAAACAAAATCATCCACACTCGGTGCAAGCAGAATGATCAAAGTGGCATTTCAGGCAGACTGGTATCTTTCTGCACAACTTTCATCTTGATTTGTTAAACTTTTATAAAATTATCTTCAGTCTTGTTATTACTGTTATTCTCCATAACAGGATTTTTATCAATTTACACAACTGAATTGAAATCAGAGAGCAAGGCTATTTTCCTACAAAATTATTTTTCTTTCCTTTTTGAGGGCTATTTCATTATTTGCTCCCATTGCTGTATATGAAGTATGTCATAATTTCAGCTATAAGCCACTATTGTCAGGGGCTTACAGCCTGACAGTTAGAATTGAGTCTACGCTGAAACTTGAGCTACAAAATCTCAGCCCAGAGCCATTTTTTTTTTTCCAAATTAAAGCAAGGGTTTAAATATGTATTTAAATCGAGAGCATTTCAGTTCCCGGATAACCATGAAAAGCTCTAAGAAAAAATATGCTTTTACAAGGAATTCTCCTGGCTTTTGTAGACTTTGGCACTTTAAACAACTAACCAATTATTTTTAAAAAAATAGATAATGGGATCACAAACAGGCTGGTTGGTTATTTAGCTTCTTTCAGAAATTGCATAGCAACTTAACTGACGTTTGAATTGGTTTGACCTTGTCAGCCAAAATTCCAGGAACTCTGAGGTATTATTTTAATTTCTCTTCTGGTTTTCCCATTGTGCTCAGATACTGCAGTGTCACACATTATTGGAGGGCCATGTGGCTGTGGGTGATCAGATTTGCCTAATGAGCTGTGAAACATGGTAGCTTGAAGACCCAAATTTTACCCATATTTCTTGTCTTTTGGGGCTCTCCTTATCTGTTTAGGCCAGAGTCTTTAAATAAATGTATTTTGTCAGATTATATTTTATGTACATTGGGAGTCAGATGTTTCTAGAAATGTATCTTTTATCTTAAACAACAACAAAACCTGATCCTGAAGATTAATTTTTTTTTTTTACTTTTCTTTTTCTGGCAATAATTTCTTTGACCCCAATATTTTTAGCTGTCAGAAATGGGAGAAAAGACTAGCATTGTCTGAGGTAGAATCACAATGAATTTGTAAAAGAAAAAAAAAAAAGTAAAGTTGTATTGCACATCTTTGAGGAAAAAAATTATTTACAATTCTGAGGGAATTCAGACTTAAGCTTCCAAAACAACATGTGTGCTGAAAGCACAAAAGACTGTGTTTATGATTCTCTTTGAAGTGTTTCTGCAACAGGATAAGGAAAATTTTAGAAACTGTCTGATAGTGTTCAGGGTAAATACTTAAACCCCTTTAGAGAATTTCACACACAGATACTGTGCAGCAGAAAAAAGGATACTTATGTTTCCTAAAGCTGCTACAGCCTACAGCTTTGTACTTAAAGACAGAGGTGTTGAATAGAATTCTTCTGAGGATACATCCAGTGACAATATCTACAGGAACATCAGAGCAAACCAGTGGATAGCACTTTCTGCTTTTAACCCTTACGTGAGCTGGTTGGGATCTGAGCTGCGTTGATATGAGTCACTATAACATTTCTGCTGTAAACTGGGATTGCTCAAAGGGCAGCATTCCCACTCTGACATTCTGGGAAAATCCCACTGACAGCACTAAGGCTGTCACGTACACTGGCATGAGCCAGGAGAAGTTTGTGACCATTTGTGTCCTGTGGGATCGTGAGGTGCATTCCTGGTGGCCCAAGTGGGAGGACCACGGGTGGGGTGTGTGGCTGTGCCCGTGGTGTGCTCCTGCCTCTGCCTTCCCCTCCAGGGGGATTTGTACTGAGTCACCAGCTGGACATTAGTAGCTGTTCTTGTGCACACAACTGGATCTTAGTGAGCTGCAGTTTTGGATCACTGGAATTCTGTTGTCTTGTGCTATATTCTTACTGTGACAGGGCTGCTTCTCTCTGCAATTGCATGTCAGATGTGATGAGCTCTGTGTTAGTATTTAAGGCATAAATGCATATACCACAATCAGCAGAAATCAAATTAATTCTCCCAAAACGTTGGATGGACATACCCTAGAATAACCAAAGATCTTTGCATCAATAGTGTTTTTATTGGGGCTTATTATTTGCTGTGGAAATAATGACATTGTAGCATTGAGCTGTTGTTTTTCCAGTCTCACGGTTCTTTGCAAAACCTTTCACAAGGGCATGGAGTGACAGAACAAGGGGGAATGGTTTTAAACTGATGGAGGACAGGTTCAGTTTGGATTTCAGGAAGAAATTGTTTACTGTGAGCCTGTGGAGGCCCTGGCACAGGTTGTCCAGAGAAGCTGTGGTTGCCCCATCCCTGAAAGTTCTCAGAGCCAAGTTTGACAGGGCTTGGAGCAATCTGGGATAGTGGAACGTGTCCCTGCCCATGGCAGGGGGTTGGAACTAAACTGATTTTAAGGTACCTTCCAACCCAGAAGATGCTATGATATCCTTTCATGTTCTCAGAATTCTATTTCCTGGTAGAAAATAAGAGACTATAATGAATAAAAGACTATATTTGAACACTGCGAAGAGTATTTCTTGAGAAGAAATTAGTCTGTATTTTTAGAATTTATGTTATAAGCTATATAGAAATTAATTTTTATTACCAATATTAAAAATTATTTTTATTTCTCATTTATTCAGTAGTAGAAGTGATCAGATACAGAGCTTATAGATTTGTATTTGTATGTATATATGTTTATGGACATGCTATACAGAAAAAAAAGGATTTGGGTTGGTGTTAAAACTCTGAATTACAGTGGTTTGGCAGGAATAATTTGTACTGTGGTTGTTATAAACTAGGGTAAGTTGTGATTTTGAATGAAAGTGAAAGCAAATGGCAATATGACTAAAATGTCACCATCTACATTGCTGTATTTTTTTTAATACAGCTAGTGTTGCTAAATGTGGTTTTATTGCTATTGTATTTTAGTGGCTCTGTAACCACTATAAAATAGAATACAGCTGCTTTACTTTCCAAATGGCTTTGGTAGGCGAAGGAGGTGATGTCTTCTGAAAAGCTGCTATTGCTGCATTGAGACCTTTTCTTTCCTATCTGATCATCAGTCCTTCTAATGCCTAACAAGATCGTAGGTGAATAGTATTTTTGTAATGTGTTCTTTAACAGTTACTTCATCTTTGCTCAAAATTGCAGCTTTCATTTTATACATAAAGAAATATAACTTGGCTTCAGAAATTGCTATGGAGAGCATTATGCCCTGATGAATTAGGTGCTAATTCTTTTACTGACCCTCTCTTTAACTTGTGCAAGTAACTTAGGTGCGGTTTTCAAAATCAGTCTGGCAATCAAAACATTGAGGTCTTACTTTGGTTTTAGATTGAAGAAAATTTCTGATCTTAAATTCCTCCTCAATTAAATGAGGCTATGATTTTTCCTGGATCTGAAAATTACTTTTTGACTATATTTTGGGGAGAGAGCATCCTGCATTTGGAGGAAACAAACATTCTTCTGCCTCCCCCTACCATGACTGGAAAGTGCAGATGTGGCCACTTAGGAGCTTTTTTTTTTTCTTTTTGCCTTTTTTTTTTTCCTTTTTTTTTTTTTTTTTTTTCCAGTGGGGCAAATTCTATCTATTTAAGAAAGAGTTTACTGTGTTTTGGCTGACCCTGACTGTCTCCTGGAATTTTCCGGGTCTAGTTCTCAGGAGCTGTTTTGTGAATCTTTTTTGCACTTCTGTTTGTCACTACACATGCTTCTGCTTAATGATCCTGAAGCTGTAGATATAATAATGTTTACTATTCTGCAGTAGAAAGATAATTACTGGCTTTTCTCAAATGTTACAAGCAAACATCAGATTTTGGCAGTTTTCCCTGGACTGCTAGTCAATCTGAACTCTATATAATTTTCACAACACAGGCACTAATATAAAGTTTAAATGTAGCAAATCTTTTAAATCATTCCAGTAAAATAATGTGATTGTTTATCACAATCAGACTGGTTTTCATAGGGCTCATTTTGAATTTCTGTAGGAGATTAGGATGATTAAGGGGATGGTGAGAAGAGGCTGGGTTGTTGCTGGGGACAGGAATGGCAGCAGTGGAGCTGTGCTCAAGATGAATCCAGCTCCGTGCTTAGCATGCACTGATCC
The DNA here is from genome assembly GCA_025920805.1 of Petroica traversi. Classification (NCBI taxonomy): domain Eukaryota; kingdom Metazoa; phylum Chordata; class Aves; order Passeriformes; family Petroicidae; genus Petroica; species Petroica traversi. The sequence continues at coordinate 8,256,942 of JAHLSL010000036.1, read as the reverse complement.
ACAAAGTGCACTGTTAATAGCTGGGAACAGTGCATCAGTTCATGTTGTCTGGCTGCCTAGGGATCAATATCATTGTGTAATAAACTGAAGTGATTATTTTTATGTGTCTGTGTATATATGTATGCATATATACACTGCTAATAATTACATTTTAGCTCGATCTTCAAGCTGTGTCCTACATGCTAATGGATTAGAGCTTCACCAGCTAGCTAGAAGGTCAATTGTTTTGTGATGTTGTGGTGGGACTCAGCATGGATAACTGAATTATAAGACTATTTTTGTAATTCAGACACATGGCAGAGTAAGTTAACTCATTGTGATCCTTTTGGTCTCCTTCTGTCCAATGTCATGCTTCCATTTAGTGAAACAGAAGTTTCTGTGCTGAAATAATTTGGATTAGTAGGACCACAGAATTCACTCTTTTGCTCAAAAGTAATGATTGCTTGTGTTGCTGATGGATGATAGAAATTATTTTAAGAATAGTCTGTACAAACCAGTTTATGCTGATGCTGTGTAGAGCCACACAGAGCTTGTACTTTTCAGGCTTCCATGAGGTGACAGAAAATCTGAAAGTCAGCAGAGCCTTACATTTCTTCATGTCTTCTCTTACGGACAAGAGGAAAGAGCACCATGGTGTTGCATGTCCAATGATAATACATCTACCCCAGGAAGCAGGGCTGAAGCAAGACAAAATTAGTTCTGTATTTCACTTATGTAGATGGTCAAAGCAAAGACCAATACAACTCCTAACTAGGTCCTAGTCCAAGCTGTTATGATGCTTTTGAAAGGATTAAAAATATACATAACTAAGGTTATGAATATTTCTCACTTTTTAAATTCTTTACCCGTATGTGTTGTCTTCATTCATGTAACCTGGCAGGGACTGGCATTATCTCTCAAAGGAAAGGCAGCAAAGAAAGGAGAGGATGCCATGCAGGTACACTTGTACAGTCTAGGCTCTTCAAAACATTCTTCTATTACTGATCTTTTGTTGGTTTTCATGTAGGACATACTTGATACACATTCATAAAATATTTATACATTCATGGGTCAATTCCATGGTGGTTGTTATGCTGAAGGACTTGTAAATTTGCAATAATGAGGAATCTACTGGAGAGAAGAAAAGATGGTTAAGACAACCAGTCTCAAAAACTCTTAAAATTTGCGGAGATGTTGGACTAAACCAAAAAAATCTCACCGGTTTCTTTAAGAAATCCTAATGTTAAAACCTTGATAGCAGGGTTGTTTTCTCAAGTTTTTTCTTTGCTTTTCATCTTCTACATTTTCTTCTTAAATGTAAAATACAGTAATTGAATCACAGCATTAGCTGGCTTTTCCCAACAAAACAGCAGATTTAGGCTCTTTGCTGCTAGTTTCAAAAGTAATATGTATGGAGAGAGAGCGCGAAGACAAAAATTGAGCACATAGATGTATAATCCCAAAGGAATAAACTGACTTCTACTAGACAAGCTGAAAGCTGATTAAAATATTTTTCATCCTTTGGGTATGCAACAGCTTTTGATGATGGAGAGTGTATTAATATTCAGCTTAGCTGCTTGTCGACACTTCAGACAGGTCCCAGGAAAGACTCTGATACTGACCAGGTTTTCTCACTCTGCCAGAAATCTTTGTGAGACACAGAGCAGCAGCCTCGTACCAGGAAAAGCCAAGATAAGAATACTGCAATGCCTTTATTTTAGAAATTGCTTTTAGAGATTTTAAAAGGATTGAAAATTTTAAACAATTCTTGTAATGGTATAAGCACATTTAAATGCAACAAAGGAGAACGATTATTCTTAATTATTTTAAAATAAAGCTGCTGTCGTCTGTTAAATTTTCAATTAATTTGTCTGAGTTGTTTGTAAACTTACAAAGATCCCAGTATTAATATCAGTGATCAGGATTTTTGGAGAGTGTGTTCATACTAAATTATTTTATAACAGTCAGATCTGAGGTGGTGGATACTGTTCTCTTAACTTTGTCTGTTCCATTGTAATGTAATACCTGCCTTCCAGACAAGAATGAGATGTAAACAGCTACTTTATCAGCTGATACTTCTTCTGTTCTTTTGTTGGCATGCTGACATATAGGGTGTTTGCTTTTTCCCCTTCCACAGTGACTAAATATATACAGTATCTCTGGAAAACATGTCATACCCTGTGTGAGGTGCCTTTAGGATGGCTCCAGGGCTAAATACTTCCTGTAGTAGGTGAAAGAGCATGGCTTAATCAGCTTAGTTAACTTAATTAAGCTGTGGTTTTTCTCATGGTAAAGCTTTAAAGTGTATATCATTTAGAAAATGTATTTCATAGTTGTGGTTGGAGAAATTCTGTGGGATTTTTATAGTGGACTTGAAAAAGATAAGATTTGCTAGTTATTCTGCAATGGGAAGAAGTGAACTAAAGGAGTGTGTCATTTGTACTGAAAATTTAAAGGAGAAATTTTAATGTAGTTTACATTGTAAAAGCTTCTCAAACTGAGAAAGTCTACTCTCCTTTTTATCCCCATCTAATTTTATGGTTTTTATACATGGGAAGAGCTGTCCATTTTCATCCTAGCCTTGGTCTGCCTGCTTGTAGATATGTCCTCATATTCCATGCCCCTACATTCTTTTATTATTCTTGGAAGAAGTAAACTTAGGCAGCGTGATTGTGAGAATGTGGATCTTTCCTCCCCTGATCTGTGAGTCTCAGCAGAAAACGCTGTTACAAAATAAAGTAATTCGAACTCAGTTCTTTCTTGAGATGAGTTGCTCTTTATATTCTTCATTAGGCACTCCATGTTGAGGAAAAGGTCTGATTTTCCTCTTGGGGAAATGTAGGGATCCTGGTCCTAGAGGAACCCTCCTGTGCAGATAGAGGAGATTGATTAGCAAGGCTCAGGCACAGCTAGGAGCAGTACTCGTTGAGTTCCACACCATCTCATTTGCTTCATCTGGCTCGTTAATGTTACTTATTTACTTACCTCTGTAGGTTTGTGCAAGAGTGAAGGCTGGGGGAAGAAGCAATCATGGCAGCAGTTGCAGCTGGCCAAGGGGAGAGTTGCAGCAGGTGCCAGTAGCCATGAAAACGTGGGAAGAAGGTTAGGAGCCCTTGTGCTGGCAGAATGGCAGGACTGAAGGCAGAGTGAGTGAGAGCTCCTGGAAAATCAGCTTTGGAGTGAGTGCAGAAGTGCTTGGAAAACTTGAAACTGGGTGTGTGGGTGGAATGGACCTTTGAGTACAGTGGGAATAGAAAACCCGCTTGGCAGGAAAAGCTCTGGAGATTGAGAAGGAAAGGATGGCAAAGGTTCTCAGGTAAAAAGAAGTGGTGTGTTCGAGAGAAAATAGGATAGAGAGGCTTTACAAGTGGGAAGTGGTTGTGGGGAAGATGGCAGAAGACAAGGGTGTAGCTGTGTGTCTCGTTTAGAGCCAAATATTGTGGGTAGTGATTTCTTTGATTTTTTCTGGTTTCCCCCATCTCATTAAAAAGGTAGTGTTTTGATAGAATTCTCTTAATTGATACCTCTGTGTAGTAATACTACATTAAATGTGCTGCTGGCGTATAGTTCAGAATCAAATAATGGAGAAATAACCTTTGTTTAAGCAAAACATAATTATGTTGAATGCAGAAAACTATTTAAAGTATTTAATTACACAAAATTATAAATTTATTCAGAAAAACCAAGAAATTCTATATCCATAGATATTTTTGAATTTAAAAATGCATGTAATGGTTAAGGCTTGTGAATTTTTTGTGTGTGTTTATATGGTACATGGTTGCATATAAATTTATATATATATACAGCCAGATGCACACATAGAAGGAAAGAGCTTTGCCTATTTAAGTACTGGGCTGCTCTCCATAATGCTTGAAGTTACAGAATCTCACTGGACTTCTACAATGTTAAGTTTCTCATCTTAGTACTTCTCATCTCACTGTTTGACCATAGTTCTATTATAGACTTCGGTGTTTCTTGATTATATGGGGTGTTATAATTTCCTGATGACTGGGTATGTTATTTATAATACAGAGGGTGTTAATCCTTTGGTGATTAACACTCTATTTGAATTACCACAGGTCAAAGGTACATTCTTTTATTTGGGGTTTGGGTTTTTTCAGTGTTTTTCCCTTTGATTGTATTTTCTAAAGGTTTTTTCATTCTCTCTTTTATCTGAAAACTATATTGAGACAATTTGGGGAGAGGCAAGAAGAGGAGCATGCTTCTTCCTTAGGGGGCCAAGTCTGTTGGAGCTGTAGGCATTAGAAGATAAGTGCTCTCTGCACTGAACAACTCCTCCAGAAATCCTATGTTTTGAAATAATGAAAATCTCATTACCAAAAGAAGCACAGTCAAAAGCACATGGAAGAAGGTATTCCCTGCTTAAGCCTGTGAAAAAGTAGATACCTACCTGTGTCTCATTCTAAGCCTTTTTGGAAAGATTTATTAAAGATTATAAATGTGTGTGCGTATACATATATATTTGAATGTATACATATAAACACACACTTTATAAGGTATAAATATATATGGCTGTCATTTCAGGTGATGTGGAGCTATTACAGAAATTCTTGTCTAGCTGCCAGCTGTATCCCAGTCACTGTGGTTTCAGAATTGAGGAGCTATATTAAAAGCCTTCAGTTGTTTCAAATGCTGTGCAGAAGTTACCCTTGCCCTAATATTTCAGTCCATTCTTGAAATACTATGGTTTTTTTGGTGTTTCTCTCAGATATTTTCTTTAAAGTGCTGGAGCTGATTGAGAGGGAAGCACCAAAGGATTTTTGTTGCTTTGTTTTTCACCATTTCTGGCGTGGTAACCATTCCCACAGCTCCAGGAGAGTTCAGTTACCTGTCCAGGTTTGCTGAATTGTTGTATCCAACTGCAAAGCCTTTACAGTGGCCTGCAGCAATTGCCAGCCTTCACCAAAGTGTGCTGTGACACTGACTTTGCTCCCTTCTGTATAGGTAACCATAGCACGTTCCTTGACTGCAAATCTGAGGTACATGTTCCACCTGGAGATGACTTTAGACTGTGGTCATTCCACCTGCACCAAATCTGGAAAAGTGTGGGCAAAATAGACACTTAACATTTCTTCAGTCTAGTCGGACTGCAAGACTTCCCTCACTGGTGTTTTCCCACTCCAGCTCCTCTCTGGTAGTACCTGAAACTGCAACAAGCCAGTTACAGGAGAATTGTGTTGATGCAGCATAGCCCTCTGCAGTGTTTAGGACTTGTCTGGAAGCAAAGGAGATGGTCAAAGAGCCAAGGAAACACTGAAGGAGAGAGGCTCATCTGGTTGGGGCAGTGTTGCGAGCTTCTAGATTGTTCTCAGCTCAGATGATGCCAGCCCTGGAAGCTGTAACAGGATATGATAAGCCTCCCTCTGCATTTTCTAATAGAGGCGTAACTGCTCCTGACTTACAGCTTTGAGAAAACTCAGCATCCGACTAGACTGAAGAAATGTTAAGTGTCTATTTTGCGGAGCTGGGACATGCATTCACTGGTGTATAAAGCTCTGTTTTAACTCAGTTACCAGAATGGGCTTAATGCCTGAACTGCTGGATGAAGTCCTTCAGTCTGCCAGAAAATTGAAGCATATTCTAGTAATTCTTAAACATTTAATCTACATAGCAAACCCGGGGGTGTTTGATTGTTGCCCTACAGCAGATATGATGATTGCTACCTAAGAGTAAGCACAGAGGCCAGTTTCTCCTGTCCAGCCACTCATTTAATGATTGTGTTTCACTGTCTATGTGTGCTGGGTTTCTCTCTGCTTTGCTCTGTGGTGTTTTGCTCTGAGCTCAGTGAGGTACTAAGATTAGTGCTGTTTTGCTTTTGTCGTGATCATTCATGTTTGCTGTGACGGATAGGTGAAAAAGCAGTATTTGTTCTGCTCCAGCATGCAAGGAATCCAGCTCAGACACTGAGGGCAATTAGTCCCTATGCTGTGGGATAAAAAACAGGCATGCTAACATTTTAGGGTTACTTTTTTCCTGTACATGCTCCAGGGGGAATGCTACACACTGCCCTGTAACTTCCTACGTGATTTCTCTGTTTAAGATTGCTTGAGGCTGACTGCTGTTCAACTGCTGGCCTGTGGTTAGTGCAAATACAAAATACTGGCTTCGTTCCTTGTGCCTTTAATGTTTCACTTCCATTTTAATAGTTTCATTTACGCTTAGAAATATATTTTTTTCCTACTTCTGTAGAGAGACTGTGAGTAGTCTGGCACCACAAAATGTATTGGAAGCATTTGAAGTAGTTCGGTAGGAGGCAGAATTAAAGGTCAAAGTGGTTTTGTGAGCAGAGCAAGAAATTGGGAGGAAATAAGTTGCAGAAAAGAGTGAGTAACAATAACCAAGTGAGAGAAATAAAAATAAATACAATGGAACTCTAAAGAATCTTGGAAGTGCAAAGGATGCTAGGGTTAAAAGAACTGAAGGTGTTAATATGACAGTCTGAGTTTTCATCTCTTAAACTTGGCTGCAGCATTTAATAGATCATGCTCTGGGAATATTAAATATGTGAACTACTAAAATAAATGATGCAATTAGTTAGAATTGTGACTTTTGTGTGAATGTATAATTTCACTTTATATGTCAAAATAGAATTTTGTCTGCTGACATAGTTCTGAATCAGTTTTCTTGAAGCAGTGGCTACATTATGGCCTCACAGTAGCAGAACATTCAGCCTGAAAGTCTGCAGATAGAACATTTGCAGTAGAGTGTGTGTGTGAAATTTTAAGTGATGAACTGCCTGATTAAAACCAGAATACGTTTTTACTGAAAATTGTTATTGGTTTTGTGTAAATCTATTTTTAATACTAAAAATGAAACAAAAAGCATGGGGGGAGGGAAATAAATTAGTGGGTTACAAGCAAAACTGAAAGAACATACAACTGAAGGTGTAACTTAAACATATAAATAGCAATGCTTTAAATGAGAATAATAAGAACCAGCTTGCTATATAAAGATTTGCTTCATGAAAGATGGAGAAAGTTGTTTGCTGATTTAGCTGGTGTAGCTAGAACAATGTGCTTAGCAGTTTTCATGTTGAAGATTATGTTCTGTACAAACATATAGTACATTAGAATTTTGCTAGTCCTGATTCAAAGTCTGCTGAAATATTTTGGATTCCTTCTAACATTTATCACAAACAACAATTTATTTTCTTGGGTTGAACCATAAATATTTGTAGAAGTGCTGTAATCTTTTTTTAAAAACAACCATTTGAAAATTTGCATAACGGGCTTAAGTAAATAAAATTACTTACAAGTAAGGCTAGGAGTCCGTTGCCTGTGATTCTCTTTTTTTGGTGACTTTTCCATAAACAGAATTTATACAATTAAATTCATTACTAGACAGTCAAAGTATGCTGCTTAAAATATGCTTAGAGATTTACATCAGAAATATTAATTATTTATATCCCATTTTTATTTTACACTTACTTTTGCCTTACATTTGTACTAACCCAATCAATAAGGATAGATAAACCACGTCAATATTTGCTGTTGCATTGCATTTTTGCTGTTTAATTGCATTTTTCAAATACATTTTAATCAAAAAATATTTTACTGCTTATTTGCACTGTACTGCTCCTAAATCTAAGACACCACTGGGGTCAGAAGATAGCAGATAGCCTATCCAGTGTTTGAACTGCTACTCCAGCTCCTGGTTTCCTGAGGATAAATGTGATTGCTCCAATATAAATGTTTTAGATCACAGTGACAGCTGTGGAAATTAAACATAGCCAGCAAAATCTATTTTCTGTCTAGCTAAGTAAAGGAGAGGACAGATGAAAAAATTCCCTGGGCAGATGAATTCTTATGAACAGTGATGAATCTTTTCCCTTTGCTGTTTTATTGTATTGTCAAGAAAAAAATCTAACCTGGATTTCTATATATGTTTTTCATATTCAATTTTATCATATTAAGGTGAAAATTTTAGAATATCACTCCTAGACCATGTTGTAGCACACACTGCAAACATTTTTTCTAACCACGGGGAAAAGTTAGCCTTTAGTATAGTTTCCAGAGAGTAGCAATGTTTTGTGAATGGATTAGAGTTTAAAATTCTGTGAAAATCTGGGGTTTGGGGAGAGCTGAAAAACTTAAAATTTCCCAGGAATTTCCTTTCTCCTAATTTTTTATGAACAATGTTTTGTTTTCAGAAGGTTTGTCTTATCCTGCCTTAAAGTATCTTAAAATTTTGAGTCTACAATTCTGTTTCTTAAACCTAAGTTTTGATACTTGCTGTCATAAGAGAAAATGCAGAATTTTGTCACATAGACTTTGCAGCAGGTTGGGCATTGAGGAAGAATAAAGAGAGAAAGATTCCCCTGCCAAAAAGAAACCTTGTGAATCACGTTCATCATTGCTTTGTTTTCTACCTGAGGTGTGGTCCTGGCCTCTGTAGTTGTGGAGGATTCCTTTTCCCTTCCAGTGGAACTGCTCAGCCTTGACCAGTGGTTTGAGTCCACTTTTTGCACTCATCAGAGGAGACAAAACAGTTCTGCCTTTTCTGGTGCTTCTTTCAGCTGGGGCTTGGATGCTGTTGTTACTAAGCTTACACTCCCTTCTCTGGGCCAATTCTTTCTTGTTTCCACAGGTACTTCTTAAGTAACTCCATCTAGCAAAGTATGCTTTGTAGAAACTCACCATTAGAAGCAATTTGATAGTATTTTTGTGAACTATACCAGTCACTGGATATTTCTATTTGGACTGAAAAGTCAAAATGAATGAGTGCTCAGTTGTTGCACTGTGATTTAATTTTTTCTTTGCTGAGATGAAGGACTTAATGTGGGTTGCAGCTTAAAAGGGAGGCTATGGGATATTATTTGTATTTTTTTTAATTAGTATATTGTGACCCTTATGATATACAGGCACTTTTTTTTTTTTTGGGAAAAAAACAGCTCTCTTTAAAAAATTTATTGCAAAGTAAATGGTTAAAACGGAGCTGCAGTTACTTGAAAGAGACAAATATACATTCATTATTTCCTGAGTATGTTGTTTTTACAGGAAAGCAAAGGAAGCAATGGCTGGGTGTCATTAAGGAATAGCTTGTGGAAAGCGGTGAAATGAGCAATGAGACTTGTAAAGTGTCATGAAAACTGAAACACCAGGGTACAAAGTACTGCTTATCCTCCCAGATATGGATACCATATGGCAACATGAAGGGAAATAGAGGGTAGGAGACAAGAATCCCATTATTCTTCACACTTTCATTTGCTTGCTGTTTGCTTTGGGCAAATGACTTAAGAAGTTGTGCCTGAACCTTCTTCTGGCACAGTATTTATTGACAAGACACCTGTCTTCCCTGTCAGGCTCCTTGAAGTTTCTTTGGTGTAATTCCAGCTTTGGCACTTCTGATCATAAATTTATTGTTGTTTTTCTAATAGTGGAATAATCTCTTATTAATTGTTTGTAAGTTAAAATCTATATTATTTTCTTGTAGGATATCCCTTTCTTCTCTCACTTATTTTCCTCAAGAAAGACAATCTGCTGTGGTGGGTTCTTGCTGTCCTTGAAATCTCTGCCTCCTCCTTTTTTTCCTTTATCTGTAAGTTGCCCTCTCTGAACAACTTGCTGCGTGTCTCTTTTATGTACCTTTGGAATCAAATGGACTGCTTGGGGATGCTTGGAAAGGTTGAGAAGGATTTGACTTCTGGAAAGACAGCTTTGTGATCCATGTACCTCTGAAATGACCCAGAGGAGGAGAGTCTTTATCAGCTCTCCAGGGGCTGACATAGCTGGGGGAAGATTCTGTCACCTCCTCACCCATTTTCTCCTTTCCACCTCCTAAGTACATACCTGTCTACTTCCAGAGATTTCTTTATTTGTAACTGTTTTATGGCAGTTTTTTATTTCTCTGAAGTTAACAGATCTTCCTTAAATATTGTTAAACTAAGGCTTACCAATATACTGTATGGTTATCTTCACTATAATAGTTTGAAATGACAATTCTGGCAACTTTCACCTTTGCTCTACTGACTTTTGTGTTTGTGAAACTCTACATGGGAATTTCTGATTGTCTCCCCCAAAGTAAATTGTTGGTAGATAAAACCAAAGCCAAAAGCATTGCAAGACAAGGGAGAGCATGCTTATCCACTCTTTCATTGTTACACTGGAACTTTCAGCTCTTTTGCCTCATACCATCATAGGGGATCATTTAGGTGTTTGGCTTTGTCTTCACCTGAGGCTGTGGAAATGAGCAGTTATTTAACTGTCTTACAGCAAGAAAATTTGATTTTAAGAGCAGATCCTTTTGTTGTAGCAATGGGTGCTATGTCAAGAAAGAGCAAGAAGAGCTGCCCAGAAAGGTTGTATGGGAGGTCAAGAAAATCATGCAGAGCTCAACAGAAAACAATATAAAAGGACCCCCTGATGTATAAGGTTTATGCTTTGTGTGTTGTAATTCTGAAAATTCGTGTGTTATACCTGGCTGTTGTGGGCATGTAGTGGTGAAATTACAGATAATAAATTATTACTCTTTCTGCTGAAGCTATATAACATTCTCCTAATTTTAGCACCACAAGGAAATGCAAGTTGTTCTCTATGCTGTGGAGTTCAGTGCAAATGCTTGAACTTTCCTGTGGTCTAGGAAAGCTGGCATTTTAAGAAGTGTTTCATAGTTGCATAGGTCACCATTACAGCATTATAATGACTTTGCAATGCTTTGTTCAGTGGAACACTAGCCTATTTGTGGGGGAAAATTTCCAAAGGGTGTCCTAACTTCTATTCTCTACAGAAGTGTTTGATATGACACAGCGTTAAGGGATAGAATCAACTCCATACATTCTCAATTTCAGAAAGAGGGGAAAAAACTGAAATACGAAGCTATTCCCACTAGAAATGTTGTAAATCTTACAAAATATATAAGCTTTCCTCTTGAACATACATCAAAGGCATAAAACTTGGGAGATTAAAATATGTTTTTAATCTTGGTTTGATGAGCAAAACTTTCACTGTAATATTTATTATGAGAGGCTCTACTTGTGTTGCCTCTTCCCTTTGTTCTGTTTATATATGACTTCCTTTCTTCCAAAAAAAAAGTAGGAAGTATCGTTTTCACAAAGCCGAAGGATATTGCAATGGTTTGTTCATTTAAGCTGAATTGTAGGCCCACGTGGCAGACACAAACTTTTCTTTTATTGTCCTGGGTCCCAGAGGACAAGCAATGCTTTCTGATGGCTTCCCATGAATGCCTTTCATTTGTGGAGGAGTTTCAGTGGCTTATGCTGACTGTACAGAGATCAAACAGGCTGGAAAATTGTGGTTTTATGAAACTTAGCCAAGATCTTTCTTATTTTCTCAGAAGTTTTTCTTCTCCAACCTTATTTTTTAAGGACAATATTAGGACAATTAGTTTTAGCGACTGATGGAAAAAAAAGATTGTTCTATTATTTATTCTTTAACATGTAAGTATCTTCTTGGCTATTAGAAAATTTGTAGGCATGTTTAAAGAAACTACTGACCATAATTACAGACTGTCTTTATTGCATTTGGAATCAATGGTATCCAAAATTAAGCTTAAAAAAAATGTTGTGGCTGTTTGGTCTTGCAATTTGATCTATTTTGGGCCGCTGTGCCTGCAGTGTTTAGCTGAAATCACCCAGCTGGGGTTCTTTTCACCTGGCTACAAAGGTCTGTCAAACGGATTTGATTGTGAATTGACCTGTCAAAAACTCATTTGTTTCAAAAATAGTGTTTTTGGCTTTTTTTCTCAACAGGTTCTCTTAGCATTCATACAGAGATTTCCTTTCTGCTCAGCTGTTGGCAGGCTTAAGTATTGGAAAGAGATGTGCAGACCACAACATCTATTTAACTGCAGTGGTGGCGTGCTTTGCCAGCAATACATAATTTTCATTGTGTTACTCATATAAAACCTCATGTTTGTCGTACAAATTCAGTTTTTGTTGAAGGATTACTTTAATAAAACTAAAATGGCCTAAGTTTCTGAAGTGAAACCTGTAGCATCTTTAGGGGTCAGACATAGCTGAAACTTGACAGCTGTACAACATGCATCCTAGATTGTTTTTAATTGTCTTCCCTTTCTCTAACAGCAGTAATTCTTGTTTATATTGTCAAGAGCCTTTCCACAGAGCACAAGAGCACCATACTTTAAGGTCACATGCTTAACCCCACTGCGGGGTTACAATGTAAATGGGCCCCCTTTGTTTTCATTAATGTGTGAGGGGTGGGTGCAAGGCAAGGCTGTTCACAAGGCTTAAAAAACTTATTGTAAAAGCGTCTTAAAGAAAGCATATTTTGTCTCCATACCACAATTGTTTAGTGTTACTCTTGTGCATCCAACCGACAGCCAGTTTGGCAATGGAGTTTTGTGTGTCATATTGTTCTTTTGACCTGTGATACTTTTGTCTTTTTTTTTTTTTTTTTAACTGAGCTAATGGATTCATCTTGAATAATACAAAATGAAGAAGTTTTTTCTCCTTCTGTTCCTGATAGCCTACAAGGTAGTAAACAAAGCTGGAACTGCTCTTTTCCACCTCAAAACCTTTACATAACAATTTGCCAGCTACTGTTTCTGTATTGATGAATAGGTTTAAAATTAAGACTTTCTAAAAATGTCCAACTAAAATAGTATTCTCAGTGCATTTAATCAGTTAAAAATTAGCAAAGTGTAGCCTCTTGGAATGGCTTCAGGAGTTTCAAGTTTTTTTCTGCCTGTCACTAATGTATGGAGGAAGAAATATATTGAAATATTACAAATTGTTCTGATGATCTAGAATTTGCCCTGAGTCCCAAGATTTTAGATTACTTCAAATCCAGTCCTGATGGTAATTTTTGGCTGACACTTCTAGTTGGTTTTGTAGGCCAAAATAACTTGAAAAAAGTTGAAGTTATGCTTATAAGTGCTGCACAGTGTCAAAAATGGAGCCATTTTGGGAGAATAGCTCACTTTTTTCCTGGGATGAAAACTCTTCAATATGAACTTAAGATCATAGTATTTTATTGTTCTATTTTAACGGGAAATGCTGTGGCAAGTCTTGACAAATACTTCTCAAAATACTTCTTTTCCTCCTAATAACTGCTATGCTCTTGGGCTTTTGGCACAGATATTTTATCTTGAATTTTCATTTTCTTACACTTACCTCTAGTAAGAGCATAGTAGATCTAGTGATCTCTCCAGTATGACAATAACTGATTTGACTAGTTGTAAACAGGATGAAGTCTATCAACCTTCAAGGATTATTTAGCACTCAAGAACATAGTGGTAGTTTGATATTTAAATAGTTCTGTTAATAAATATTTAAGAAACAATTTTATGAAACAAAAAAAATGTATCTCATTTAAGACTACAGTAAATATGAGTCTTCCAGCATGCAGTTTTGACAACAGAGTTTTTAATGAATAAGAAAAAATAGTCAAATATTGTTAAAAACCAGTTCACATCCTAATGAAAATGTTTTAATTTTTTTTTTTTTTCCCCTAGAGAAATGTAGTTACCCTTGAAAATTGATTTGGTACACATAAAAAGATTGCATAATGCCATCCTAAATAAAAAATTTGGAAGTGGAAAAAAAATAAGAAACACAAAATCCAGAATTTAAATGCTGAGGCAAGACACCAGTTCATCAAATGACATGTTTTCCTCTTTAAGAAGAGAAATATTTTTATAAACCACGTTAATAATTTGGGTGGTTGTTCACCTCTGACGTATGGGCTCTGAATGCTGTGAGGTGTGGTTTGCCCTGCAGCATTGTGGTAAAGCAGAAAGTATAGCAGGTAGACAGTAACAGCACATGGAGATTTTTAGGGCTCTGGCAGAGTTGTCATGATGTATCTTTAATGGTAGAAGTTTTTGTATGAGAGAACACAGGTCAAACCCTTCTCCACAAACTGCTATTTTTCATTTCTGCAGCAGCCCAGGAGATACAAAAGCTTCTTTGGGTTAGTGGGGAACATCTCCTTTGTGGCATGTACTCAGTGCGTGTCTGTAAAGGATGCTCAGCCAGTTTGTGTTAATGCACCCTTGACATTGCTTTTTTACCAGTGGATTAACAGTTCCTTCTGGAAGAGTGCAGAGGTGATTAGTCAGCCACCTCTGACCTCTCTCTTAAGTTGGACTTTGCAGCTGAACTTGAGAACCCATATCTTGTTTCACGTGCCTGCAGAAGGAAGTGTTGGTGAGCGGTGGTGCAGGAGCTGGGAATGTCGTGGTGCAGGGTGACAGAACACCCTGGTACAGGGTGTCTGAGCTGTAACAGTGTTGTCTGTTTTCCAAATTATATTCTCATAATTTCTGAGCACATCATGCAAATGTCATCTCTGTTGAGTTGCCAAAATCTGCAGCACGTCATTTTTGGTGTGCGTATATTTGTGTGTGTTTGATCTGGTGATCACTGTTTGTTTTCTTTGTTAGGCACAATTAGATTATTGAAATTTATTTTCCCTGATTAAATGCTTTCATATTAATGGAAACTGTCTTTATGACTTTTTTTTGATACAGTGAAGTTTTCAAATTGTTAGACAGTCAATATCTTCAGTGTTGTATCATGGTGTTTCACTGGAACACAACTCTATCAGACTAATCGATAGCTGCCTATAATTGGCATTACCAGCTTTATAAAGTGGAGGTTTACAGATACAGATGCATTTTATTCACTAGAAAAATAAATATTACTATTTATTACTGAGTTCCTGGAATAACAGAAGTTGGCAACTGAATGTGTCAAGAGGATGAGAACATCAGTGGGAAGTCATGTGTCCTCAGAAGGGGTGGAGGTGTTCCTCAGTCTTCCTTGGGTTAATGTTCCAGATCCCTGATGCTGCCCTGAAATTAAGTGGGATTTGATGAAGCAGTAACTGCAAGTGTGGGGTGTCCTGGTGCGTACATTGTATACAGCAAACACGGGCTTACACAAGATTAGATGAAGTTTTAATATTCTTTAGTTTAGGTGGAGCTGTTTGTGTATTTTTTTTTAATTATGGAAAAAGGTTTTCTTTTGAGCCTACAGGATGTTTGATCAGACATTTTAAGTATAGTTCAGCATTGTAATTTTGCATTTATCTTTTTTTCTTGTATGATTTGTGTTGCCTTTAGGTAGTAGTAAGATATATTGCCCTTTATACCTTGTAATAGAGAATTAGTGCCCATATATAAGTGGCATATGCATATTACAGGTTTATGTAGTTTTTTTGCTTTAATAAGTCAGACTGACATGTGCAAAACTTTATTATTGAGTGTGCTCTGAATGCAAGAAAATGGAGAGTAAGTACTTGCCTTGCTCTTTCAGAAAGAATCAATATTTAATGTAAGTGCTGAATCCAAACTAGTGATGGTACATATTTTGGGCACCTGTTTGAAGTTAAATCAGTAGGCTTTTTTTTGTTTGTTCTCCTTTGTCAGCTCCCCTGCTTTTAGAATTTGCTAGTACATTGCATTTGGTTGTACCTTTTACACTGCACATCATTGGCATTTTCGTGGCCTGTAAGTGCCACGAAATACCTAGCCCATGATTTGATGTAAAATATAGTTATGTACTGTAACAGAACTGGAGAAGAATAAGGCACTGAAATCAGCCTAGGTTTCCATTGAGGAACAAGGATCAGAGCTTCCAAAAAAGTCTATTTCCTAATGCTGCTGTCATCAACTACTAGCAATGTCTGGTGGTGTTCTCATTGCTGCTTGACAATGTCATATTCCCCATACATTAAATACTTATATTGTAGCAGGCTCTGTTTTGGTTTTATTTCCTATGTTCTTCCCAGCAGTGTGCTCTCAATTCTTTGTCTTGTTTTGCCATGACAGCTGGTTCCACTACTGCACTTAAATGATTATGAATTTTAAATCCTCACAACGGTGTGCAATGGTGTCACTGGGGATAATGAAGCTGTTACTTGAGCCGAGTGTGACAAAACTTCATTTTTGAAAAAACATGGTGAGAATCCCATTCTCACAGGGCTATTCACAGACCTGGTGCATTTAGTGCTGTGAAGATGATAAAGGCATTGAACCCCTTATGTCATTCAAAGATATGATTCAGCTGTATGTGGTTATCTTGCATATGTACTAAATTGCTATTCTGCTATGGCATGTGTCTTAGACAAAGCATGCCCACAGGCACTTCTGGACATGTGGCTTGCTGTTTCATTTGATTGTGGCTTGCAGCTTCTTCATTCTGCAGTGTTTAACCCATTCTGTAACTTGGCTTTCTGCTTTAAATTGCTCCAATAAAACTAATGACATTGGAAACACTCTTTAAATTTCTGCACAACTGTATTTTAGTAGACAGGGTGTTAAAAGGTGTTGTGACTAAGGCAGTAAGTAGCTTGTGTCAACAGGTAGTGGCTTCAGTGATGGGAGGAAAATGCTGATATTCTAGGCTTTTCCATACTAAATAGATACTGAGATGTTCAAGAAAATCAGTAATGTGATGTGTAATTAAACACTAAAAGAAAGTAAAAAATAAAAATGTAATCATTAATTCAGAATCTAGCACTCACTGTTCTCCATTTTTCTTTATAGCTTTTGCATCTTTAATTTGTGTTTTTTTTGGTGACTATTATTGTTACCTTTAGAGATTCCAGTTTGCATTTTGAATGCTACAAAGAGCAGAGATCTAGTTTGGAGATTTTGGTACAAGTTTGCATCCATAAGATCCTTTAAGAGAAGCTTCTATGTAGCTTAGAGTATTAGGGCTTCAGTATAAATTAGATGAGTCAAAGCAATGCCTCATGTGTCGAATTATTTCATTAGAATCAGTAAAATTATATGAGTATTTAATTTGAACTATAGTTCATTTCAGTGTCTGTGAGATAGTATTACCTTCTTCTGCCTTTGAAGCCCATCGTTTTTTCCTTTCCTCTCTCCTCCACCCTGAATTATTCATAATAGTTGATGTGGTTAGCTTTGAGATGCTAAGAAAATTACAGCGTACTCTTTTGACTTCTTTTGAATGCAAAAATAATTTTTACAATTCTTCAGTGCTTATTAGAACTGCATGTGATTGTTGATGATGAAAATTCAACCTGCTGGCTGAGTGAGCATGTGCAGGTTGTACTCAGCATGATTCAGCACTGCAAAATGTAAGCTGTCCAGAGTGCAGATTAGCCAAGTGAGTCTTGTAGTGCATCTTAGCTCAACTGATTTCAGCAGTAGTAGATAATCACTGAAGCATACACTGCTGTGCAGTCCTTCAGAACTTAAGTGCTCAGTGTAACTACTGTTTGCATGTGACCAAAATGGGAAAAGGGAGGTGTATACAAAGGAGTGAATTATAACAAAGAACACTTTCTGCTTCAGTTCTTGCTCAGAAAACATATGTTCAGCCATGCAGGCAACAGTTGGGGTAAAGACACACTGTAGGTTTGGACACAAAAGGCTTGTTCTTTTCTTGCATTCACAATGTTTTCAAACATATTCACTTGTTAGGGACTGGCCTGTCAGCTGGATCTTCTTGCAAGCGTGATTTCTTTTTCCTGACTTCTTTCAAAAGCTTTTTCCCCACAATGTTTTACACTTCATATAATCCACTATGCATGCTAGGCCTGCCTCAGTCTTTGTGCTATTGATGATTCAGAGGTGGAGGGGCCATGCTCTGGGAGAATGTGGCTGAAGGGTAACCTTTCAGTCACCCATACATCTGAAGATGCTAAGCCACTCTATTTCCAAATATCTTAAGTGGTTTAGATGCTCCTTCATGATGACTTGGGTTATACTTCACCTTTAGAACAATGCCGAACCGATTAGTGTGGCTAAAATATTTTGAAAGTGATGATCTTTTTACATTTTTTACTTGGTAACTGCATAGTGAAAATCTTAGAGACTTGTCATAACTGCATTAAATCATCCAGTAAAAAGTATTTTTTTTTCCTCAATTGGAAATTCATTCAGTTGTGGCATGCCAGAGTAACCAAAATTTACTTGGTCATTACTTCAGTTTGGATTCCTTTTCCCGAAATATATGGTTCAAGACCCTGGTATAAATACGCTTATATAGGCATAAAGGTAATGGTTATTTCCAAATAAGCTCAACCTGGTTTAATTTATGACCTTTAAACTCATATGGCTAGAAAATGTACTGCTTTGGCTCCACAGGTATAGATAAATGGAACGACTTTCTAGTGCAGACAAGACCTACAGTTTCTTTGGAAATGTCTAAGTGATCTACTCGCTGTAGGTTTTTCTAGGTCAAACTACTCATCTATCAAGTCAGGTCTTCATCCTTTGTTGTCAGCAGTGAATACCTCAAAGCGAGGCAGGGCTGCCTACATTTTAATGCATGTAGGCTTGTATATAGAGCTTAAGCATATATCTGACTTTAAGCATTCTGCTCTCTAATTTGGTTATGTGCATGTTTAGTTTTGATGTGCACCATTGAATATAATGGTAGGGGAGAATGTAAAATCTTTGTGGCAATGGCTTCACACCAACAACTTGAGTTTCCATTCCTTTTATGCTATAAAAATTACACTTCTTTAATAAAGTTCTCTATTTTTTTATATTGTTTAAAAGCAGATATAATGTTTGACTTAAACCCCCCTGATTTTATGTTCAAAGTTCTCAATCAATAACCAAAACAGTTTTAGGGAGTTTTATGTTGGCTTGGGGATTATTCATGTGTTTTGTTGGAGTATTAATAGCATTATCTGAATTCTCAGTAGCCTGAGAAATTACCACTGATGAATTTCCAATGATTAGAATATCCCATATAAGGCCCTTCAGACCATGAGGATCATTTACTCAACTAGAAAATCCTCAGACAAGAAAACTCCATGTAAATATTTTCTAATGGAAGGTGCCAGCAAATGCATCCTTGCCAACATATGTCAAAACTGCCAGAAAATCTGTGAGGATGGGGATTAACTTTTTAGCACTGTCATCTTAAGAGCTTTGACAGGGAAACATTACTTAAGTGTTTTTCTTTGACTGCGTATGACTGAAAAGATGTTAACGGCAGATAAAACTATTATAAGGCAGTTAATGATACTGACATATATTCCAAGTCTGCATCTTTTTCTTTTCTTGAGGTCTGTGTCAGAAATCCTTGAGAATACTAAGGCTTTAAAATAAATTGTTCTTCCTCCTCAAATGAAATTTGATGATTTGTCTCCAGTCTGATAAAGAAAAGCACACGCTAGTATATTGCTTCTTTTGAGGAATTTTTTGTTTTGTTTTATAGGCTCCTTAAAAGTAAATTGTTTTAGATGTTGCAGTGACTTCTCTGACTCTCAGAAAGAAAATAGTTAATAATAATTTCTTTCCTTTCAGTTCCCATGAGCCTGCCTTCATTGCACAGTTTGCATATAACAGCTAGTAAGAGTAGAATGTACTGAACCTTAAACAAATCTATTAGGATCACCGTGGCAAGAAACCGGGAAAATGGCAGGAAAAACGAACAATGATTTTGTAAACCCTCCAAAGGTCAGAAAAAGGCTTTCAGTAAGTATGCAGAGGCTAGAAATCAAATCCCATTTCCTATCATAAGAAACCAGTTGTTTTAGCAGCAGTGGTTAATGTACTGTATGTGAAAGATTTAAGACTAGCTGGAAAGCTTTGCTTCTGTTTTATTAGGCTGCTATTGAAAAGCCAACAGCATAACTTCAACTAGGTGCTTTGAGATTTCTTAATGGGCTGTCAAGGGCAAGACACCAGGTCTGTGCTATACTAGCTCTTTCCTGTACATTAAAACAACAGGGGCCAAATGATCATATACAGAAGTATGAATTACTTGATGCTTTCTCTGTTCCATATGGTCAGCCATGTCTTTGGCAATTAATCATGTACAGAATCAGTTGAGTGCTCTCTGAAGCATTGAAGTCAACATTTAGCTGTACCTGTGCCAGTGGGGGCAGTGGGGTTGCGAGCGTAAAATAGCAGGATGAAGAGCTGCTGGCGCCGAAGCCAGAGCAGCTGGCTTCTATAAACAACACTTTTTTTCCTCTTTACCCTTTTTTTTTTTTTTTTTAACTTTCTTTGACAAACATGGCTCATTTTTCAATATCATCCAGAACATGAGGGTTGCTGAGTGAAACTGTGATATCTGGCATAGTGGATTAATAAACAAAAGGCAGAGAATTGGGTTTAATGTGCCCAAATTACCGGGTGATAACTTAAACCATACTGGCTGTTTCCATAGTATCAATGAAAATGGGTGCATTTGCTCATATTTTAAGTAGAAATTTTTAAAGTAAAGAAGAAATGAGCAGGGTTTTGTAATCAATTACTAGCTTTTTTTTTATCATGGGGGAGTTACAACATGTGATATTAGCATGATGTAATGGATTACAGGTTCTATTTCTCTCCCCTCTAAAAGGGACCACATTCTAGTGTCATAGAATTTCATCAGGGTGCTTCTTGCACTGAAAGCAAATAAAATGACAAAAATAATAGGGAAAATACAGAATAACATTTTAGCCCTGCTTACAGATTTTGCTCTTTATGTTTTTTCTTTCTGTATTAGTTATTGATTTTTTTGAGATGACTGCTTTGTTAAAGTAGAAGTGGTTGGTAAAGATTCAGAAGCTTATCCTATTTAAACTGGTGGTGAGTAAATTAAATCTTAACTTAGAGTGAAGAATCTGATTTGTTGACCCAATAAAGTAGGACCAAGAGGCAAACTGTCCCAAGTGCCACTTTAGTTCAGACTGAAGGCTAATTTGTTTGACAGAACACTAAGCTTCATGTCTCCAGTTATTCAGTGTTTCTAACCTTACGTCTGACTTCTCATGAGGTCTGTATTGAAGGAAGGAAAAAATCTAGCTTTATAAGACTGAAAATGTACCAGTGTGGGGTTTGGAGTCTTTAGCTGTTCTTTTCTTACTAGTTGGTAAGCATAGTGTGATATTCACCCAGGACACACAGTTCAGCAGGATAGTGACCTATGGATGTTAAAACATAGCTTCTTCTGCTATCTAAGGAAAAAATATTATTGTAATCCTGTTACAATATCTAGATTGGTTTTGTTAGGTATCTAATTTTATGTGCATATCCTGAGTAAATAGAAAGACTTGCTTATAACAGTTTCTGTTCAGTCCTGTGTCACTGATATGTTTTGTTGGTGGTAATCAGAGAAAGAGGGTGTTGGTCTCCTGAAATCTAATCTTAGAACCTTTTTTACATAATGAGAGAAGATGCTCTGATGGCTGCTGCCTGATATGCCTAAATTTAGTTCTGCTGCTGTACCAGGAGGAAGACAAAGAGTACGGTTTCCTAAATATTGTGTTTAACATAAAAGACTGGATTTGCTCCTGATACATGTGTACATACATATATACGTATGTATGTACATAGTTTTGGGCTTTTTGAGAGGTGAGTTGTGTGTTTATTTATAAGACTTGTGCCATTTGGGATTTACAAGGAAAGCCCTAAATACACTAATATATCTGTAAGGAGAATTGGGTAAGGTTTACTGAAAATACTGGCAGTGCTGCTTATTGAAGAGCTTTGCTGGCCAATGAGACAGGGAGTTGCTTCCCACAAGTGATAAGCAATTTGCGTAATCTCGTTGCTTAGGTTGTCCAGGATATGTTTTTGCCAGCTCAGGAAACAGAAGAAAGAAAGTTTCACCAGTTTGTAAACATTACCACCCTCAAGAATCTCTGTGAACACAAGGATGAGATAAGACAGGCTGAAGGGCTGGTTGCATTGTTTATTTATTTTCCTGTCCTGCAGACCCAAGTGTGCTGAAAAACACTGAGTCAGTGCTGAGTCCAGGTCAGAATTGTGAAGGCTTCACTCAGCGTTGGGCAAAGGGGGCCTCTGCAGGCAATTATCTGTCATTAAAAGAATTGAGACACAAGATCAGATTTTCTTTGATGGGATGTGCAACTATAGTGATGTTCAAAAGAAGGTCATTCCTGCTCATTAGAGCAGGGGTGGTATCAGCCGAGTTTTTGATGGATTTTTATCAGTGTTGATGTGAGGAAATGGCTTTCCCAGCTGATAACATCTTTGACCGAGTTTCTTGAACCCTTGACCTTTATCAGTCAAGGTATATATTGAATCCCCTTGTTAAAAATAAATCCCAAAACAAGTTACATGGAAAAGACAACTTTCAAAGGAACATGCTTTACAGTATTATTTTAATCAGAATTCTGCTTTATTTGTTACAATTCGAGATTTTTATTGTGATTATAAGAATAGCAAGTTATTAAGAAATGCCTCTAAAAGCTAGACATCAAGCCCTGCACTGGCATTCCAGGTGACCTTTCTGCCATTTCAGCACTCTTAGAAAACAAGTAAATCAGTTAAATTGCTATGTATTGTTGTTGAATGTTGCTTGATAATACTATTTCACCCTCCAGGTAGCTGTGACTGTACTCACAGGGCTCAATAAAGAAGCGTTTATGATGTCAAACTATGCATTTGACTTGAGCCATGTTCATCACCACATAAATGAAAGGTGTTAACAGAAGGCAGGAGCAATATAATTGTTCTCTCAGTAAAGAACAAATTATGTCCAGTTTCCAGAATTATGATGTTTCTGTAGATGGAGGGGACTTTATTTAATGGAACTCAGGACCAAACTTGCAATTTGACCAGGTCAACAGAATTCACATGCAGTGTGATTGTGTATACTTGGAGAAGTGATCACTAGTCTCTGAGTGATAATACTCTGTTGACATCATCTTTACATCAGATTTTAACTGAAAATTCTTTAGCGAGTACCAGTTCTTCACGCTCTGCGCTTTGTGAATAATTTATTTAGGGGATTTTGATGTTTGTTGCAGCAAATAATTATACTTTTAGCTTCGTGAGGCATAGCATCATTAAACTTGGGACTTTGCTAAAGTCTTGGAGAGAAGCAAACATCTCACCATTACTGGTGGATTTTCCTGTCCCTCTGTGAATGAAATGGCCATCCAAAGATTCTAAAAGGGAAATTTTGGTGGACTGTGGTTGGAGTGCTCTGTCAAGTCTTGTACATGATAAATATAAAAGTTAAAGCCTTAGTAGGTGTATTTACTGTGAATGACAAGGAGTGTTAATATTCACCATTAAAGAATGTACATCAGCTCATGTGAGTGTGTTCTCACTTGTTGACGCCCTCTATCAAATCCTGCTTTAAACCGTGCAGCTGCTGGAAGTGAGGCTCTAAGGTCAGGATTGTTGAAGTTGGCGGATATTGGAGCTTGTGGAAAAGATGTTGTAGGTCAGTGCAAGGGAAACCCATGTCAGGGAATCCTTATCTGAAAATGCTCTCTGGCTTTTTGTTTGCTTTGTAATGTCAAAGCAGGGTCAAGAATGTGATCTGTATAGACAGAGTTTTGAACATTTTGGGTTTTTACAAGAAAATGTTCTTTTTGATGTTTAAGTCCCATATGATGGGGTAATGCCTTTTGGTAAGCCAACTGATAGAACTGGGCAGTGGGGAGAAAGATGCTTTTTGTTCTTTGCATGTGGAGTTGGTGCAATAAAGTTATTTTCTGTCTCTGTGAACCCTGTCATGCTTCTCTCTTGGAACAACTGTGGCAGTAACAATGCTACTCCTACTTTAGATAGCTTCAGAAGTGTATAATCTGCATGTTATTGTTTCTTGTGGGAAAAAAAAAACCCTATCAGAATGAGGATAGATCTCTGTTTTCACAAACTGAAGATAATAATAATAATTTCTTTCTGAATTCCCAGAGGAATTTTAATTGGGAGGACAGAATGTAATGTGTATGTGATGTTGAGGAGGAGGCAATATGCCATGTGTTTTGTCATGTTGTTCCAATAAGGGAGGTTATGCTGGGAATAGGAATTGCAGCTCTCGGTGATCCTTGTGTTTGCAAACTCACACGCACAATTTCTCAGGTTAGAAACGTGGTTTTTTTAATTTGCCTGCTTTTCTGTGAAAATAGGTTTGCACAATATTTCTGTCTGTTCTGTCATCCTTCCCAGAAGCATTTAGATGACTTGATACATTGCAGAACATGTGAATGAAGGTTAGAATATCAGAAATAATTCTGTGTGTATTGGAGGCTGGTTAAGGTGAAAAAGGCAATATAATACCTGAGAGGAAAAGACTCTCAGTCTGCCATGGGGACACTGGTGCACATCGAGGAGCAGGTGTGCACTGATGGATGTAGGATTGGTTGGTAGCTGAGCATCAACTATTTCCTTCCTAGCTTGGCAGGCATGGGGAATTTCAGGGAAAGAAGAAGAGAAAATGGTGCATGAGTTAGGGGGCAAAGATGGAGTGAAGGATATGGAGTTGGCTTGGTGGGAGGATGAAGGGTGATAAGAGCATCTCCAGTTGTCTTACATCAACATTAACTGTCAGTACAATGTTTGAAAAGGCCAGTAGCATTTGATCTGCAGGATTTGAGTGTCCTCCTGCTTCACATATTACTTCAATCCATTGCACGTATATATAGACGTGTATTTTTGAGCAGATTTTTATTTATTCCATTTGTGAACAGACTTTATTACTTGTTTATTTGAAATATTTAATGATACAGAGAACATGTGGAGATCAGCAGAACTTCCATTCAGCAGATACAGTACAAACAGGTATTTTCTTCAATAGCTTCAACATTGGGGAGGCTTAAATTGCCCAAACAAATGCTACATTGAGGAAAATATTTCTGATATTATTTGATACAAGATAATATTTAGAAAATAACTGTGCCTCAAGAAAACGTGGACTAGAATGCACAATGTCTTATTGTGATACTTAAGGCAATGAGATTTTAAGGTTTACCTTATGTGCCATGTATATTGATTAAATACCAAATATATGGTGGCCATTTCTAACCATCATTTACTGTATTGATTTGTCAGCAGTGGAACTGTAATAAAAAAAGCTATTGATTTACTGTCCTTATTTGCTTATGGGCTTTTTATTAATTTTACACATTGTTTCCTATTTCTAGATTATAATTTTTATGTGTTTCTTCCCTTTAAGTCAAGTCTGGTCCTCTCTGAAGTTAGAAAAGAGCAACAAATTGAGGAACAAAGAAATGAGACCATCAGCTGCTTCCTGCTACTTCTTAAGGAGAGACAAAAGCTACGTAAAGAATGGACAGCAAGGTGAGAAATACTCCTGTAAATCCCCTTGAGTGGGGAAAAGTGACGTTTTTAAAAAAAAACTAAATTGTCACTGTTCAAATAGTAATTCCTTGAATGAGACAGTCCATGTTTCTGCGGGATAGGCTGCTCCCTTACTCATGCAGTAGGCTGTGATAACAGCTGGGTAGGCAGCACTCAGATCTGAGAACTGGTGCCACCTGAAGTGCCCTCAGGTTTTCCATGAATTGCTGAGAGTGTGAGCCGTGCTCTTGGCTGGAATGTTCTACTTAAACTGCACTTCTTGGCTGCTTCCCTTGTGCTCTTCCCATTTCCCCGTGGTGTCCTACTGGTGTTAACTGGGTTGTGTTGGGTGAGATGGGCTTTAATGTTGGAATTCATATCCTGACTGTTTTACTATACCTGAGTTCTTAAAGAGAACTTATTGCCATAGATCAGGAGATGCTGTTAACAGTGTTAAAAAGTTGTTTATGCTTTGGTTTGGAAAGGTTTATGTTCCTAGTATGTAATCAGCTGAATGCATTTCAGAAGCACCAGAGACACCATACTTTTTGTGTGTTCAGAAACAGGTGAATGAAAGAAGATTTCCAACATGTTCCGCATTGAGTCCTTCTCTTAAGCTGCTAAATGAGTTGCGGTCATTTCACATCTGTATCTAAAAGCTATAAGTTTACACTAATTTTGTAATTTCTTGTTATTTTCTTGTTTGATATTTACATGAAATATCTAACAGTCTATGAATTTTTTCTGCCATATACACAGCTTTTGTTTAAAACCAGATGTTCCTTACATACAGTTAAATACAGTTTTTAGTCAAAAGTATTTTTAAATCAGATTTTCTTTTTGCAAATTTAGCATTTAACTGGCATGATTGTTTTACCTGCGCTAAATGTTACCATTAAGGGAGAGCTCTTGTATTTTGCTGATGTGATTCTTGAAGGCTCTGAGATTGCTTTTAAAATGCTTTCTGTAGATTTTGAGTCTGACACTTGAGTATCTTTTCTGCTCCAAACAGTTACAGCAAATGAAGCTGAAATGTTTTATAAGCTTTAAATAAATATTTAACATAATTGCACATAATTATTTTACAAATTATGGGTTGTATTTTATAAGTTTGTGTCCAGTGAATATGGAGTGTTTGTTTATATGCTACTCGTTTAAGATTTTAGAGTAAGCTGGCTCTAAAATACTTTCCACATTATCATGTGGGGTTTATTTTTTTCTTCCTTAACATTTTAAAGGATTTTTATGGGGGTTTTGTTAGGTTTGGTTTTGTTTTATTCTTTGGGGGTTTTTTTGGTTGGTTGGGTTTTTTTTGGGGAGGAGTGGTGTTTGTTTTTTTGCCTTCCATCACCGTGCTTAATAAATAATGCAAATTTTTTTAGCTTGTGTTGGAAACAGAGGAAATCACTCAAAGCTTTTCTGTGGGACATGTGCATCTCCACTGTGAAACACCTTTTTAGAGTTGGGTTTTGCCTACAATGATTTCCTAATATACAAAGTCATCAGAAGTCATGACAATTGTGATTAATTTGGAAGTCCTGTGGGTTTCAGTGCCCCTGGCCTCACTCGATGCTCACAGAGAGCTGGGACTGGAGCCAGGGCTGCAGTTGGAGATGTGGCCCAGGCTCTGACACAGCAAAGCTGCAGCTCTTGGGGTGGTGGGAGAGGTACAAGCAGATGAAGTGCAGGCCTTCTTAAAACTAAACACCTGAAAGAAAATTTCAAGAGCATTGTGCCTTGAAAGTTCTGAAAAAAAAAGTGTCCTTTGAGTATTAAATATCCATAATCCTTTTTCTTTCCATTTGATGTTTCCCATCCCAGTGACCTATCTGAGAGTCTCATCCATCTGATCTGCATAAAGAGACTGTTACCATACACCTCACTTTGCTCCTTCAAAGCCTCAGCTCAGTGTCTGGAATGAAACACTGGCTGTGGCAGCCATGGAGCACACGGTGCTGAAAGTTATAAAACGTCCGCTGTGCTACGAGCAGGGCTGCCCGTGTTTTAGAGATCAGTCTATTGTGTACTTTGGAATTACATGAGAAAAATGTGCTTGGACAGGAAATAATTAGCACTTGTCAAAGGGCAGGCAATAGGTTACAGTACTTTACTTTCAACAGGCTATCAGGGGATCAGCTAGATTAGATAATAGAATTTTTTTTTCCTGTGGAAGTTAAATACAGATGACTCTAATTACCTTACATTGTGCATTAGAGAGCAGATTATGAACAGTACAACTTCAAGAAATTTAGGTCAATGAAGGGAGGGCAGCTGGCAGAAAACTTCACTCTGCACTTGGTCTTCGTAGAGTTGTGTAGTCATTCTGTTCTTTCTTGTGTTTTATTTGAGTCATTAACACTTGAAATTAAAAAAAGAAGTACATGAAAAACATGATAAAGAAGAACTGGAAATACAAACTGATTGAACTGAATTTGGAAATTTAGCCTTTCCCAGAGAAAGGCATATGAGCTGTTCTGGTCTGTACCTACTCAGTTAAAGCATATTCTTCTGTTATTTGCTATAAGTTGTACCAGTATTTCTGCATATTAATGAGCTGAAATTACTCTTAAGATTTTATTTCAGCTCCACAACCCAGAACACAGGGCAGTGTGCTTAGTGTTCCACTCACCATTTTACAGACTTGTGATGCAAAGATGTCATCGGTATCTTAAGTATCTGAGCAGGTCTTCCAGAGATTCAAGTTGTTCTCTGAGTGGTAGTGATCCAAAATACTTCAGGTAGGACCCAGTGAATGTCCTCTGAGTGTTAACAGAAATGGTCCAGAGTTTCCAAAGCCCCAGATTTGTTTATACTGCATGATAGTGCCTGATGGACAGGTTGTTATAGCTGTTAAAGAGCTGCTCTAGCCCTTTGAACTGACCCCTTCTTGACCTCTGCTTACAGAAGGTCACTGTTCAGCTTATAAAGTGAGGGGAACCTCAGATTCTACTCTAACAAATAGAGGGTGAAGGGAACAGCTGTGAATTTTGGACTAGCCATGCAAACCTGGATGGACTTTTTAGGGTCACTGTATGATAATGAAAATTGTTACCAAATTATATGGAAATTTAACAGCAATAGTGGGAAAGAGAGGGTGGAGTCTCATGCATTGGGTTTGATAAATGAAGTGTGAAGTTACCCATCTGGCTCTAGACAGCCCTCTTTTTCTCTACGAAAGGGAAACATTTAAAAATAACCATGGTACATCTAGAATCAATGACCCATACAGAGAGCTGGAATAGATCAAGATTTAATGGTGACTGTGGAAGAAATTATCATTTGAAAAGTGAGACAAAGGATGAGAAAGTACAGTTCAATATCTGCACCTGATTCATTTTTTAAAAAGGCCTTAATATTTTTCCCTGTTGATGATGTTATTGACTTTTTTATTTTACTTTTTAACTGGAATCAGAAAAGTTGTTATATCACAAAGAAACGGGGGGGAGAAAGTACTTGAATTTCAAGAGATTATGTTGCACTTTTCCTGATTACTAAGTGCCTGAGAGAACTGAGCTACAGTTAGATAAAATTGTAGCTCTTATTTCTCCTAATAGAACTTGTATCATGTTATAATAGCATTGTCTTTAATGCTTGCATGACATACTGCACTTAATTGCTAGTAGGTTTTTGTTGTATTTTTCATAGACGTACATTTACTACCAAACTAATTTGTCATCAATAAATCAACAAGAGATTAATTTAAAGCACAGTGTTTAACTGCATTGAAAATACTGACTGCTAGGAAAAAATATGGTGAGTTAAACCATTCCATAAATATGGGGGTTTAATGGAAAAATTGTATTAGACCAAAATGATTTGACACCAACTCTGATGTCAATTTTGCTCTTTTCCTCAGTGAAACTGTACCATTCTTCATAGGAGAAATTCAACCAGATACTGGAAAATGTAAAGTTTTGGAGAAAGACATAATGAAGTGGAAAGTTTGACAAAATTATTTAAGGTAGTTGAATTTTCATAGTTGTGCTATCCAAATTCTGAAATCTTAACTTCTCTCTAAATCATCATCTAATGACAAATTGGCATGGGGAAAACAGAGTAAGCGTTCAGTAAATAATGTGTACCAAAGTAAACACAAAATTCTTCTGGTTCATGAGAGAAATAGCAGAAAAGTGTTATTGATTTTTACAAGATATAATCAACTAACTTATAATCTTGCATCGTTAAAATAACACAACAAAAAAATCTCTTTTTATGGGGTCATTCTAAAAGCCATAACATTTTGTAGACCAGGTCACTGTATTTCTGTATTTCTAGAATGGTTGTATTATTTCATTTTTGCATGGCAGGGGAAGAAAGAACCTCTTACTTGTGACAAATCATGTTAGCTTCAGGTTTCAAGTCAGATGTGAGCTATAATTCCTCAGCAATTTTTGCCTTTGTCAAAACCCTTCTTAGATCTCACAGTTTTGCCATAACAATTTAAAGGTATGTATTTTTTCCTAGCTCAAATGAGCACTTAACTACAGAGGCAGTCTTGGCTCTCAACAGTAAAATCTGGATTTTTATGTTGATATTTATATAGGAATATAAGTTATAAGTACTTTGTGAGAAAATTAAGTCCTGATCTGTGGTAACACTCTTCAATTCTATAATAAGAAAAATGAAGAATATTAGAGTGGAATACTAAAATAGCATGCATGTTAAATAAGATAAAAACTAGAAGATTTTATATATTTATTTTTCTGTTTTGAAGAAAAAGTTAATTTTTTCTTCTTATGGCTAACTTCCTTATACCTTGGAATTTAAGTCATAATTAGGGAGGTAATTGAGGCAGATTTTACTCCTTTTACCTCAAGTAGAAGTAGAAAGTAGTGTTGATATAAAGAAGGACCGTGTTTCCTCTGTAGCAGAGGAAATGTTGATGGGTTAACGCTCAGTTTGTAACCTAAAGCAGGTTTTCAGAATGTAAATCTACTTAGACAATGTGCAGAAAGAAAATTGTGGCTCAGTAATTCCAAATACCGATGTTAATCAAGAAGATGCTTTGAGTCAGACTGAAAACCAACCTTGCAGCTTTCAAATGAATGGAGAAAACCCTGCAACATCGATGAAGTTGTCAGGTCTCCTGCTGTAGTTAAGCTTAGGCATCAGCTGCCTTCATTGACCTTTGACTTTTCTCCAGTTGCTTATTGCCAGATTTCTGTTGCTCCTCATGACCCTTCCTGTTTTCTGCCTCTGTCTTTCACCTGTGTTCCTTGTATGAAGGAATCTTTGAAGCAGCCAAGCTTGGGATCAATAGGTACAAGTATTCTGCAGAACAATGGAAATGCAGCTTGATTAAATGCTGCTGTTTAGCTGTTCCTTTGAAACTGTCTTGACCTTTTACCCTTGGAAAGACTATATTTTTACAAACTGTGGCTATTTACAGAAAATCTTGTCCCTTAGCTTGTGATGCCACTATATACACAGTAAATATGGTGCAAAAAAAGGTATGTGGTATAGCAACCAAACCAAGTGGTATTATTGGGCAGCCTAAGAAAAGGTGCAGAACTTCAGCTCTGTGTCTCTGTGAAGCTTTTGTTTGTGTCAGACTCTGTCTTTAAGGCACTTTGTAGGGCTTGTTTAATCTGAGTGTTTACTTTATCATTTTAGTTTAATTTTAATGGTTAACTTCTGAAATAGATGCATCATTTTATAACCTGAGTAACTACCAAATGAAGCTTCTTTGACATTTTGTTTTTTTTGATTTCATGATTTTTTTCTTCTTGTGCTAGATGAGTTTTTCACATAATTCAATGGAGCTTCCAAAACTGGCAAATGACACAAATTTAGTCCTTATTTATAGTGCAATTAAAGCTTCCACCCCAAAAAATGTGATCAAGAATTTTCCCACTCTATCACAGATTATTCTATGATTTGTGATTTTTATGTTTGGTTTTACTTGGACAGGCTTTTAAAATCAGCATGGGTGACATTTCCTTATTTATGTAAGCTTTCATAATTGCAGTACAAGAAAGATAGATAGTGTTGTTTTTCCAGTGGCTTGGCAATGATTTGTTCACTACCATTGGGAGACCTGGATGCTGGAAAAGGAGATTATTGCATTTCCAGGCTGCAGGATACTGGAGATTGACTAGATCACAGAGGTGACAAATTTATACTCTGTGGAGACCAAGTGTTAGCCACATCATCAGACAGTTGAACCACAAAGTAGCATTAACATCAGCTGTCATCCTTTCTGTAGGAGGGTATGGTGTCTACAAGAGGCCAGAGGAAAAGGAGAAAGACTGGGAGAGTTCAGTGTGTTGCGCTGTGCTCTGTAACTGCTCACATTAGATAAAGACCTGATGTTACAAACTAGGGATAAGGTGTGAGTGGTCCAGTTAATGAAAAATTATCATAGATTTATTTTTCTTTATCCACTGAGCTCCACTTCTTCTGTGGTATCAATCCATATTTTCCTTTGCCTTCAGCGAAATGTGCTAATGTCATGGTGTCTAGCATCCATTAAAGTACTGGCAAACTTATTGTGACCTCAAACTTTGTCAAAAACTAGACATTTAAATTAAGAGTCTAAAGACAGAATTCTCCCTTCTGTAAAAAAAAATAGAAATCTTATCCAAACAGGACTTTAATGATTTTGATACCATTATTGTCACAGCTTTACCTGTTGTAAAGCTGAATTAAATAAGTTTAATTTGGAGGTGTGTTAAATAATCTGTATACGTTGCCAATGGTGACAAAACAGAGGGTAACTTAAAGGATTTTCCCAGCCAAATGGTGCTGATCATGTCAGACCACGAGTGTAAGTGAGCAGATGCTTACATAAGTTCATGACTTAAGTCTTAAGGGCTGTCAGTCATGTGTTATTAAAGTTTTTCCTCATATATAGAACTTGATGGCTCCTGGGATTGGCAATGAAATACAAAGCCTTTTGTTTTCAGGTCAGCAGTTTAAATATGGTTCAGGTAGGTAGTGCCAAAGACTATTCCCATTGGGTGTCTGTGTTTGATGGTCTATGTAAAATGCATCAGTTCTCCAGCCCTGGTAGGCAGGTGTGTACATCACATAGAGCAACTGCTGCAGCTGGCACTAATTGGTACCCTTGCTGGCACTTCTGGAGCAGCCAAAAATTAAATGGATGTTGAAACTGAGCAAGGTGCTGTCAGTGTTCTGAGCAGTGAAGCCTGTGGTGGTGAGGTGGTGAAAAGCCAGCAAATGTCGTGGATGGCTGTGGGCACTCAGAGGATCAGCCTGGGATGTTGCTCTGAAGTTTGCTTGAATCAAAGTTATGGTAGCACATGCAGAGAATCATGTGCTGGGAGAGAGGGGGAAATTCCTGGGCAATCTTAACAGGATTGGTGAGAGAAAAGTGCAGTCCACAGGGAGGGCAAAGAATGGCTTGGAGATGGATCAACTAATCTGAGAAACTAAGGTGAACTGGAGACCAGGATTTGATTTACTTGCTTCTTTTCACTACTAATGAGATCTTCTGGGCATATGAAGAGTTTGATTTGGCTACTATTATTTGTTCCATTTGTTTTGTCTGAATTTTCAATACTTAATGTACCATTGCTGTGGAATTATTAAGTAATAAACTCTGCTGATGTTTTAAAATAGCTAGAAAGGGAAGCTGGCATTTCTTAAGCTTTAGAGGTTCTGTAAATTCAGAGAACTTGGAGACCTGTTACAGAACATACATTATTATTTGTCTTATTTTGGTAAATGACAGCAGTCCCAAACAGGCACAGTGCTTTGAGCATATGTAATAATAATTGAAGAAAATCCTATTATAACTTACTTGAGTATCTTGGCCAACTGAGAGGTCTTTCAGAAGTATGCAGATATACAAGAAATAACTGAAACAAAAGGTGTCTTGAACAGTATCAAAAAGATTGAGAAACAGGTTATCAAAGTGCAGGGTTTGTGGGAGAAGCCAAGTCTATTGAGTGTTAAAATGGGGGCTGCTAGAAGAAAAGAATATTCTCTTGAAAAATGAGAGTTCTAAGAGCTGCCAATAGGAGGGAGTTCCACTTTTTCTGCAAGAGTAATCTGAATGGATCAATCAGTTATGCCTGTGGGTATGTTGAAGTTACATTTAGCTCCAAAATTATGCTGGAGGGTGGGTTTTTTTTGTACAAGTTTGGACAATACTGTTAAAATTTTAGCTGGTTGTTTTTAGGCAAGTCAACATTTTCTCATATTTATTTTCTCATATTTAATAATGTCAGCATTTGGTCTTCCTGAGATATGAAAAATGTTTTTATCAGAATTATTTTTGAGCACGTGGTTATTGTGAATTTGAGCAAGTAGAGCTCAGGAGAGCTAAAGTAACCCAAGTGCCCACTCCAGTGTAAATGACTTGCTGGCTGCACAGCATGTTTAATGTAAGGCATAGTTTACTGCATGTAAGATCTAAGGATTTTATATTAGACCATCCTGAAAGCACTTTAGGTATTTGCCCTTCTTTTTCTGCTTGGAGATATGGATAATCCCCAAATCCAGGTGTGTATTATTAGGGATTGAGGGGGAGGTTGGAGGAGGGGAAAGGAAGGGAGGAGAAGGATTTGAGAGGTAAGAGGGTGCAATATTGGAAGAGGTTTCTGCCTGTTTTGCTTGCCTGTAGGTGACACTGTTGCATCATTTATCTGTACATTTTCACGTATGTTGTCCAGGGACAAAAAAAAAGTTTCCTTAAAATGATTTGGGGGATTCAAAAAAATACATTTCAGTAATGATTCTTTAAGCCTTGACTAGAGAGTAGATTCTTAGATACAGGTACATGAATTTCATGTTTGCCTTCCCAAAGATGGCAGCAGTTTATAATATTATTTCTGATTAACTACCTCACTAGCATTCCATCTTCAGTTCAGTATTCCCTTGAAAGGTGAGATTCTGAAAAGATTGCCCTGCATGTTTCTGAAGACTAAGGTAATAAACCAAGATGATAATGCACTGATTTAAAAAAAAAAAACCAACCTTAATTTGCTTGTATGTTACAGCACTATAAAGTTAAAATGTTTTTCTTTACTCGAGTAATTTAAATTAATAATATGTGTCATTAAGTGAAATCTCACAGAGGATTTTTTATTCTTTGCCATTAAGTCTGCTGGCTGCAGTGAGAATGAAATATTCTATGAGGCTTGAGCAGTCATCTATCTCTAAGCTACAGTGTGCCTGCTGCCAGATGTTCAGGTGCTGGTGCTGCTGCTTTGACATGTATATCTCTTCCAGGCAAAAAAAACAATATATACATCAGTCCAGGTGCAAGGTGGCCTTGCCAGCAAACCTGCCTCCTCCTAGCTGTGACACTCATCCACTCCCCGTCAGAGTGTGTACGTTGGAAGGGGATTGTAATTAACCCCTGGAAAGCCTAGGTTTCACTAAAGTGATGTGCACAGTAATGATATTGTTAGCTTCCTTAATTTCCAGTTTCACCATCAATTATGCCATGTGTTTCATCCAGTTGGTGCTACCCTCCCAGTGTTAATTATAACCTACAAGACTGTTACAGTTAATTTTATGGCAAGCATATTGTCTCTTCAAGGCTCCACAGCAGCTCATAAATTATCTTGAAGGTAAAATGTAACTTGGGGAACTAGTTATGAAAATTCCATCCATCTCGCTTAGGAGGTGCAGCTGCTACTGTCAGCTGCCTCGCTGCTGCATTGTGAAGGAATTATGGTGGGTCAGGTTTAAGAGGCGAGGCCCAGGCTGTCACTGAGGAGAAAGGC
Source organism: Petroica traversi (assembly GCA_025920805.1). Lineage (NCBI taxonomy): Eukaryota > Metazoa > Chordata > Aves > Passeriformes > Petroicidae > Petroica > Petroica traversi. The sequence continues at coordinate 8,222,290 of JAHLSL010000036.1, read as the reverse complement.
TGTCCTGGCCCTGTCAGACAAGTACCTTCTGCCAGTCCCTGGTGGTTTCACTTTGCAGGCAGTAAAAGGCAAGCGGTGCAGGTGGATGGTCCCCAAGCTGTCTCTATTCATTACTTTACAGAAACTTGTTTTAGGTAGGCAGGTACGGAGACCTTTTCACTGTTGTCATAATGTTAGGCATCATCTGCAAAGTGCAAGATAGATAACTCTATAAATAACTCGCTGTTCTGTTGGGCTGGGGTGCTGAAGAAAAGATGATTAGCACTGTAGAGGCACATGAAATAGCTCGCTGGTTTGTAAAATGACTGTTGGTTTAATTGTAGCAATAGCTTGGTCTGGAAGAGCACATCTGTTCGCCTGTATTTCGCATACACAATAAGAGGAGTTGCAATTTCACTGCTAAGTAAATGTGTTGGAGTTTCACATTAAATAAATTAGCATTGCTTTATATGGGCATTGTTTATGACATCTGTGTGTGTGCGCGCCCTGGTTTTTTTTGCAGAAGGAATTGCAAGCACTCATTTCTTAAAAAGAAATAAAAGTGAGGAGGACTAATAAAAATAAAGCAGCCCATTGCACAGAACAATGAGATTGGCATTCAGTGCTATTTATATTTCAGTAATACACTTTTATTATTACTATAATGCCTTACTCTGCTCTTTGTAGCAATAATACAAGACTACCATAGAATATAATTCCTTATTCCGCTGTCTCTTCCTTTAATGTTTTGTATTTCAATAGTTTTAAATGCTGTTAAGCTTTGGGTGTTCCTTTAAGAATAAAACCAAAGTGCAAATCAAATTTCCTGATAGGCTTTTTATTCTTCCACTCTTTTACCTTTCGAAAGGCCTTCTGTGTTTATGGTGTTGTTTCCTAACCTCATTTACAGCTGGGAGGGCACATGAGAAGGAATACTGAAAGCAGATACTTTTCCATAGGCAACCACTGTGCAGATGTGAATGTACAGACTCGTTGTGAATGAGTAAATGTTATGAATTCAATTGAGGAGAAAATGAAAAACACAATAATGAAAAACAGTAAGGATAATTCATCTAAATATATATTGTTTGTTTGTTTTGACAGTCTTCATTCAGTTTTAATTATTTTTGATGATTCATTACACAGGGAAGAAAACACTTACAAAATAGCACTGATATGTAAATTAGACCACTTATATGTTTAAAAAGGGGGAAAAAGGCTCATTAGAGCCTGAAAATCACTGTACTTCTAATGTATGTTCTTTATTTGTTTTCCATTGGCATTTACAGTAAATGTGCCTTATGATATCTTTTAAAGTTACATCCTTTTGCCAGAGTCAACAGCACATATTTTGATTTATTCCCAGAAGAAACAACTATGTTTCAAATGACCAGAACCCTGCATTTCTGTTTGTTTACTTTATTTATAGGGAAGGTCTGCATTAGGCAGAGCCTTGGGCAAAGTTAGGTGTAAAAACAGGTACACCTCAAGAGTAGGGCTGGAGGTGTTGTTTCTCTAAGTTCCTTTTTGGCTTAATTCTTTCCTTGTCTCCCACAAAAGAGAAGGGGGAAAGTTCTAGGTGTTGCTGGAATATCCCATTTAATGTGGGATTGCTGCACCTGGTTGTGTGTTTTTATCTCCTCCACTGTAGGATGTCAACCTCTATACAGAGATTATCCATAAATATTGCCAAAGCAATTCCTCTGTTGTGGAGTTCTCCCAGTCAGGATTCTGCATCACAGCTGGGGTATCTGAGGCTGCTGTGGTGTATTTCTCCTGAGTTTTTGTTCCTACAGAGGGCTGGGGACAGGAGAGAGGTCTGAGAATTCACGTGTCTGTCCATGCTGGTTTCTTATGAGGTAATTTAACTGCTGAGCGTCCAATATTGTAAGATTTCTTTTTGCTTATAATCATGTGAAAGTCTCTTGATTATTGTCATCATTGTCTCTCCCCAGCTTGGTTTTGCACCATTGCAATACTGCTGAGTTGAAGAGTTACTCTTGATTTAAGTTAGTGTGATTGAGAGCAGACTTAGAACTCAGGTCCTGGTAAATATCCTTCACATTTTCTGCTGATGGAATCTCAGACTTTGACTGTGATACTGTTGCAGAAAGACACACATCTGATTTGAGGAATCTTTGTGGTTTTAATTTGACACGTAAAATGGTCATTACCAAAGTAATTCTCTTTTATGCTTATTTCTTAGCTCTTGGCCAACTTTGATAGGGAAAATCTGAATTTGGAAAGAAAATTGTGAAGTATTGCAAAATTATTTTTTACAAAAACGGATTGAGTTAGCTGTAACATAATTGGAGAGAGAACAACCTAGGAGTTGAATCCAAACCACTCAGTTTCACAGGCAGACATATTCTATTATGTTCTATTATCAACCCAAGAAAAACTGAATTTTCAAAATAGCCTCAGTATTAGTAAGTAAATTCCAAAAAACACTTGAAAAACAAGGATTTGAAGGTTTGGATAGTGACTTTCATCTTATTTATGACATAGAATTTAGACTTTTGTTTGTTGTAAAATAAGTAATTTAAAAGAATACAAACTCCAGTGTTTGCCAGTTAAATGCACTATCAGGTGAATTTCCAAGGATAAAAATAATTGTAGCTCAAATATACATGAGTATAAAAGGGATTTAAATCTGTGATGGGTTGTGCAGATCAGTGTTGAAGCTTGATGTTTCAAAATGTATAAAGAAATTCTGATTTTTAATATTGTAGTAGACAAAAGAATGGGGGTTATAATTTCTGCTTGTTAGTAGTTAATTTTAAGCTCAAGTAGCATGGAGGGAAGGCCTTTGTGCAATTTGAATCTTGTGAAACCACTGGAGTGCTGAACGCTGCTGACCATTTGCTTGTTCTGTTTGCCCATGAAAACAAGTCATCAATACTGCTTCTCTCTCTTGTTGTACTGAAATAGAGAATGTTTTGGTGTGAAATACCAAATATTTTATTATCTTTCATTTCAGAATGTTCCCACACCTGGCTCTTTTTTACTCTGAGATGGAGAATCACTGTTCTTCACTGCCATTTTATGGCCTTCCAATCTGTTTTTTTCTCCAAATGAGCCATTCTCTTGTCATTCAGTGTAACTGCACACAGAAGTACTTTGTTGAAGATATTCTTTTGATGGAGTTGGTCCATACTTAGGATTTCTTGCTCTGTAGAGTGTCTGTACAAGGAAATCCTCTTGATATCTCATCAGAGTACTTTAAAACAAACCAACAATTTGGCCAAAACAAAAGAATCCAGCATAAGAAACCAAACCTCCCTTGGACATTATGACATACCTATGTTTATGAAATATGTAACTTCTCTTTGTTCTCACTAGAACCTATTGGCATGTACATTAACGTGCTAACGTAGATGGTGAGCTTTAAAAGTCCTGATTGACTTGTTCTGCACACTCTTAATTGCTAACTGATATGGAAGAGTCTTCCTTCAATTCTTGCTAATTCTTAATTTTAGCCTATGAAAGAAACTATGAGAAAACAACATGCTATCAAACTTTTTTTTGAAAGTTTATTTTTAAATGTGCAACTTTTAAAATGTATCAGTTATTATGAGGGGCAGTTGAAGATGAATACAGAAAAATAGTTTTGTTTGCCTGCTCATTTTTTGCTCAAAGCCTGACCTTTATTTAAGCATATTATTTTTCTGTGTCACACACAAAAAAATAACCCTACATGATTTATTGGCATTTGTATGGAAAAAATGAAAGGATTTTCATGTTTTGTAAGAAACTTAATACACTCTCACAGATGGCCCAGCTCAGGTGTGATTTTAATTATGAGATAAAACAAAGCCCAACACAGTAGGAAGTAGTCTTAATAAACGGCCTGAAGCTTTTGTCTTCATGTGTCAAAAAGCCTTTTTATTGCGTGATGAAATTTTTTTTCCTAGCTGTTTCTAAAAATTGGTTGAAAAAAATACAAGGGCTTCCAAAGTTCATGTGAATTATTTTGGTCATGTTAAAAATAAGAACTTTTTTTAAATTTTTTTTCCCAACAAGTTTAGAGTTCTGACAAATGATAGAAAAAAAATGCATTAATAATAATCAAACCTGCAAGGACACAAATGCTTTATTTATAGTTGAAATAATTTTCTAATTAGATGTTTTCATTGTTCATTGCAGTATCACATTGCTTAGCAGTAACACAAATTGAGAATTTGCTAAGCCTGGCTTAAACTGTGCTATCAGAAACTAATATTAATTTAAAGCTGGCTATGGTATTCAGCCTTCATTATTAAAACACAAATAGTATGATTCTGTTGTTAAATATTACTAATATATTATAATAATCTTGTACTGTCTTTCCCTTAGTGGGGAATTATGAGGACCTCATGTTAGGACCTCAGTGTCCTGACATAGTTAATTATCCATAGATAATGGTTTTCAGCAGTGGCTGTTCTGAACATCACAACCTCACTGTTAAGGGCTTAATAAATATTTGCAGACTCAGGTGCTGAGCACCTCCGTCCTCCTCTGCAGAAGCAAACAGCTGTGGTTGCCTTCCTGTACCATACATCACACCCAGCCCCTCATTTGTCCTGGCCAACCTAATGGTGCAAATGGCAAGTTTTATGTCCTGTGCTGGACTGGGGTAATGTTTGCTGCAGAAGTGCTAACTTACCTTTTAGGAATCATCTGTCTTTCCTAATGCAGAAATATCTTAGGAAGCTGAGACTTCTGGGGTTCATTACTCCAGTGCTGTGTGAATTGATAAAATTATTTAAAACTTCATTTTAGAGTGTATGACTGCTATCATCACGCATGCTGGAAAAACTACAACCAGATGGTTCACAATTGAAATCTGTATCCATGAGCTTACTTTTAGGGGACAGTTATTTGTAATAATTATTTCAATTATAGGACAGTAAAGAGCTTAAGCATAATGAGCTTTTACAAGTAATACAGGTTAGGGATTTTTTTTTTCTGTGTGATTGAATACAGCTCATGGAAGTACCCATAAGCTTCAGGTTGCTGTGTATCACCTTAAATTAGGTCTTGGAATATTGTCTGAGTCCTGAAAACATCCCAACTGTAATTGCTGTTGAATAATGGAGTGAAATGAGGAAACTCTAGGTTTATGTACATGGAACTGAGCCACATTCAGACAGAGGCATTCTAGAAATGGGATAACTTGCATGGTCTTTGATCATTGGTAGTCAGTGAGCTTCTCTGTCTAACCAGTTGCAATAGCAGTCATATTGAGAGGCTACCAAAAACTCTTTGGCGTTCAGTCCAAAATAAATCTGCCAGCTTAACTTCTCCATATTTTTCTCAAAGATTTAAATGCTTTCAGCAAAGGTCCTATGGGGAAGTTGTTGAGTTTTTTCCCCAGAAATTTTTCATTCTCTGCTTCCTCCTTGCCTTGCCATCCATGCACCCTTGGTCCTCATCCTCTTCCATTTTTCGATTTTTAATTAATTTTGTCTAGTCATATTCATCATGTATTATGTGAGGTATAATATAAAGAGTAATCTATAATAAATTAGTAATGATGTGCTCAAGTGTTTGACCATGTGCTGATTGAGGGAGCATTTGGAAAAATACTGTATGATCCATATTCTACAGAATTTGTAGTGCAGTTTAGGCATGAAAATCCTTGCTTGTCCTGTTCTGTGTTAAGCACTTTGATTCTTAGATTTTCTAGGAAATCAGTTATTGCTGAGCAGAAGTAGCAATCGTGATTTACTTGCGTGGGTTGCTGTGAAACATGGATCCTCAGCATTGGTTAACCTGGTCTCTGGAACACTCCTCACTGGTCAAACACACTTCTTGTCAAACACACACATTTTATCATTCTCACCATTCAGCAAACTGTAGTGACTGTAGGAAATCAGTACTATTACTGTGAGCTTTATGTTTCAATTGAAGTTGTGATTATGGTGTTGCTTATTCTCATAGTTATGAGTTTGGTACAAACCTAGAGGAAGGAATTGTCATTCTCATGTGCACTGATTATGTTTTTCCTACTTGTTAATCCAGCCCTGGTGATTGACTTTGGGTGAAACACAAGCTGGCATTACTGGTCTGTGTTGCACTCACAGATGCTGCATTCTCCTTCTGCTCTGGATGAGAGTAGTGCTAACATGTCACTAACCTGGCCTGCCTGTCTGGCCAAAAAGTCATTAATGTCTCATTAAAACCCCATAGTAAACAAAGGCTGCTGTATTTAAGTGGTGATAGTCTGTTAGTTTTATGTCTCCCCATCAAACAGAAGATCCAATGGTAATGCTCACTTTCCCCTAATTTTTAATGGTACAAACCTAAAAGTTATATGAAAAACACAGACCTAACTCCAGGATTAAAACTCAGTGTTGAATTAATGCAACTCAATCATATTCCTTTCTGATTGGTGCAGTTTAGATTCTGTTGTAACTCTTCTGTTGGTAGCCTGTGTCCCTTTGAGTCATTAACAAAATGTAGCTGATCTTCATCTGTTTGGTTGGAGAGGTTTAATCTTCAAAATAATCAAGGCGAGAAGCTTTTGGCTCATGAAAGTAAATGTTTTCAATCCTTTGTTGTCAGACACCACAATTTTCTCCACAGCAAACTTAGATGAAACAGAAAACTGATACACTGAGCCACTGGAATTGCAGTCTTGTAATTTAGAAATATCCACTTTATCCTTTATAATTCACTAAGATTCTTCAGTCTGAATCTGATATAGGTAGGAGCCAAGACAAACAGTAACCATTTATAATCATTCAGAACAGTTTGGATTTCACTAGAATGTAAAGCCAAAGAATTCTTGGCTTTGTTTCATGTATCTTACAAGGATAGAAAGTGTATTTAAATTGTAGTATTCACCATAGCTGCCTGTTTCTGTAGTATCTGCAAGCTTTTATTTTCAGCATTATAAAGATGTGAAAATACTGTACAGTAAAATTTATCACTTTACCGGCTGAAGAACTCAAAGTAAGGTCTTTTAACTTGCTAGAAATAGTGTGTAAAAAATCTGTCTGCAGTCCTTCAAGCAGGAGTGAGAATGCAGTGGTACCAGGGGTGCCACACATGTTCTTATATGAAGGGAAGGGCAGGTCTGCAACCCTTCTGTGTGGGGCACTGCCCTGGAGTGCTGACACCTATTAAGAGTTTTGATCCTTCAGAACACTTCTGAATTCACAGCTGACTTGCTGGGCTTTTGAAGAACGAGTACTGCAGCAGAGAGTATTTGCAGGACTAAGCCATAAAACTGCTTTTGTGATTTACTTGTTTTAGAAGTTTTTGCCAACTAGCTAGAATACCTTTGACTGAGTGTTCCAGTTGCACAGGACAAAAATGGGTGCTATGTTTATTTAGCTTCAAGAGTTTTAGTCCTGGAATTATAAAAGCTATCAAAATAGGCTCTTCTCTTCATTTTAGTATGTGACTGACCTACCACCCAACATGCATGTGCATGCACACCTGACTTCCAGGTATGCACATGGAATTGATAACAAGGAGTCCTTCTAGTAAGGAGAGTTTGCCAGAATATCATTCAGAATTTGTCTTGTCTTGCCCTGTCCTTCTGAATTATTTATAACTTAAGAATCAGAGCAACAGTATAATTGCTTTGTACCTGCAGAAAGCTCTTTTTAGTGTAGGTTAAACTAGATATTCTACCTTAAATTTGAAATTCCTAGATGAAATTGCCAATATATATGACAATGAAAAAGAGAGAAGCCTCATGTTTACGAAATCCATGCTGGGAAAGCATTATGGCAAAAACATTGTAGTACCCAACTCTTTACAGCTGAAATTTATGACATGTTTTACCCTGGACGTAGATAAGCTTATGGTGAGCTTTCCACATCTGGGGTCAAGCAGTAGGAAAAGTAGAGTAACCCTTAGATGTGAGCTGGGCTGGCATTTCTGACAGACGTGTAAACAGATGCAAGCGTTGTTGCTAATGACAGGTGATTATAAGTGGCATGGGTGCCAAGGTAATTAAACCATGCCTTGACAGGAACATTTGGTGAAATGGTATTTCAGCATTAGAAAAATTGTTGCAACACTTTTTTTCCCCTGCTAAGCTATAACCTGAATATCATTCATTTTGATTCTTTGGCCACAGTGCTCCCAAACCTGCTCCCTGCTTTAGGTATAGAAGTATTGAGAAATAGCTGAATAACACCAGTACATATCAGTGGGGTTTTGGAGCTTTGAATTGAAGCATCTGCTTCTAAGAAGGCTTTTAGCATATAAATACAGTATAAAGTCCAACATGGAGGGATTGGTGATGTATTATCTTACTTTATGACAAGATAGTGGTTACTGTGCCAGATTTATTAATGGCTGAATTATTGTGCTACTGTTTGTCATATTTTTCTTACTGGACATCTTAACTGCTTTTACTGCTGCAAATTGTAGTTTCTAAATCTATTTCAGATTTTTTTGTGCGTGTGAATGTACTTCACAATGAAATACAGTTTATTCTTGAAGTGAAAATAATGGTTGCTTTAGAAGTAATGCACTTGATATTAGAACTTTTTTATGAACTTCAGGCAGTATCTTCTCAGCTCTTCATGCTGCAATTTTGTAGTTTAAGATGACTTTATCTTTTCCATTCCAATTTCTGTAGCTGATAGTGAATAATGCTAAAGCTCCTTATTGATCTCAGAATTTCAAGCAACACTGTTTAAAATATTGACTCACATAGTGCATCAGAGAAGTGCAAAAATTTGGTTTAATCCTATAAATTAATCAAAATTGGTTTAATAAAATATGAAAGAGCTAGTTTAGTGATATTTTTCCATTATTCTGTGTGAAATTCATTATAATCTTAGAATGGAAACTGTTCACATTATTGATGTCCCTTTGGTTTTTTGCTTCAGCCTTGAAGCAATAAGTGTTTAATATAATAATCTCAGCTGAAATTCTGGGCTTCTACCAAATTTGGGAGCAGAATTTAATCCTGTTAATTTTTCATTCAGGGCGCTCAGGATGGAAAGAAATTATTTCTCTCTGCAGATTGGTCAGGACATCATTAAGCAGAACAAGAAACTGCTACAAATATTCAATTGTAGCTAATACAGTCTTAACATGTGGACTGGGTATCTAGAAAAGAGTGTTTGAAATCTAGTAACTTTTAGTTTAAAGGTGGTTCTTAACATTGAAATTTTAAATATGGTGAAATCTATTTTCACATCAGTTACTTGAAGAGATGCAATTAAATGATTTTTTAGATACCTTTCTTCCACAGTCTTACAAGAAGGTAATATTGACCTAAACCCATCAAGATGACAATGAAATTTTCTGTGTCTTCTTTTGCCTTTTTTTTTCTTTCCCCTATCACCCGATTCAAGTCCCTCAACTTTCCATCCCCTGAATTCTAATGAATGTGCTAATAGAAGGTTGATGTTCAGTTAATGCAATTGCAGGATTTTAAGCCTGAGAAAGATTCTGTAAATAATTTGTATGGTCCAAAGACGCTGGCTTGAATGTATCTGATGAATTCAAGTGTGGCAGAGGTGAGTGGTGTGCCTGTCAAATGCTGCAGCAATGACCAAGAAAGTGAAGTAGTGCCTCTACAGAGAAATTAAATTAGGGGATCACTTGTAAGGATTGTAAAGCTGAGAAGTGAGAGGGTAACTGTGAGAGGGTGTTTTTGCATTTAGAATTTCTATTCACAAGAGTGTTTCAGGAGTTAGAAAAGCTTGGCTGTTTTCCATTGTCTTCAGTGAAACAGGTGTGCAAATTGTGCTTCTGTTACTGTTTGCAGCTTGTAAGTAAAAAAAAAAAACTGTAGCAGAAAGAAAAGTATTTGGATGCCCATAGTTAAGGGAGGTGTAATATTTGTAAAGCTGATGCAAAATAAAATCAGTGTCATATTGGGGTCCAGAATTATATGTGAGTGTTTAAACAACTTTTTCAAAGGATTTTAGTGTTATGTGCAAGTAACCTTGGAGCTGCCAGTTCATTTTATTTCTGTGTTTCCTGCTAGTCCCTGAAGCAGATAAACTATGGATTTTTTTTGATCTTCCATTTGCTAGGCTTTCGTTATATTGTGGTTACAGTCACAATGTCAGCACATAAAATGTTAAACATCACTGGTCTGAAAGAAGCTTCCATTGTCTTCTACTTCTGGTGCCTGGGGATTCTTTCTAGTCTTGCAGTGGTGGTTCTGTCAGTGTAATATGTCATGAAGCATTTCTCAGTAATGACAGACATTGAATATGAGTGACAGGAACTCTGACCGAGTGAAATGGGTTCAATTACCAGAGATGTAGGGTTACCTGAGATAAAACCAAATGGTCCAATTGTGCTCGGTTTTGACCCTGTGACTCCCAACTATCCAGCAGCAAAGACAAATGGCTGATTAACCATCCCCTAACCCTCCTTTTCTGTGATAAACTTGTTTGGATTTCCTTGTCTGAATAAAAATCTAAGTGTGGCATGTTTCTAAAAGGAAATATGATAGGAAAACAATGGGCACTGGTGCTAGTCATTTTCTTCTCTTACCGACACAAAACAGAAAGCTGTCATTCTATCTTGGAATGTATCTAGGACATAGTGTCCAGAAATCAATACAAGATAAATGATTGCTCTCTTAACCTCACCTTTCTTCTGCTGCAGCGGTTACGTTGCTCCTGTTCACCTGTAGCCAACCTGACGCCAGAATAAATGAGAGAACCTGCCATGAAAAGTATCTTCTTGGGGTTTTTTTGTGTTGGAGGGTTTTTGTTGGCTGGGGGGGGCAGGGGTTGCTAGTCAGTATTGAGTGCCGTTTTACACTTGTTCTAGTCCAGTGCCTGCAGCTCCCAGATAGAGTTATAGCAAGCTCCCTAATTAAACTGTCGCTGTCTGCCCTCACTTGACTGCCTTTACAAAGTCATTTAACTAACAGACATTCCTGACTATTAAAGCTGGGAGCTGCGTGTCTCCAGTGCTGGAGATAAAATGAATGAAATTTGTTAATCTCCACTGACACTTGATCCTAGATGTTGAACTAATGCTGTTGCACCTGAACTTTTTCTTTATTGTAATTACTTCTCATGTTATTATTTCATGTAATAAATTGGAAGAAAATTTCAACAGGTATTAAATTATTCAAGTTGATTTATGGATGCTGAGTGAATATGACATTCATCTTGTGCATTCTTCAAAAGCACAATTCAGTGGATGTTCAGAGCTGAATTCAAGGTTTGCACTAATAGAGAACTGTAGTAAGAGGATGTGTTTCCTTCATCTGAAAGAAATGCCATTTTAAAGTCTCTGCCCTTTAGTAATGAATGAAGATAATTTTTGCCTTTGTGTTTTATCTATTCTCAATTTAAGCAAATACTTTGATTGAAAATTTAATGCATTTTCAAATAGAACATCAGAAAAATTGTGTGCCATTGGTAGAATTAGAAAGACTCAAATTACGGGGTAGAATTCATTTCTATTTGAAGGAACAAACACTTTAAAGGAAGATTTGTAGTTTATTTTTTATTTTGTCTATTTGTTTGGTGTTCTTTTTCTGTCATGGATTTTAAGTCAAGAAGGGACATTTAGACCATCTGGTTTGAGCTCCTGTGTATTTTAAGAAGTTACATTTCACTTGACTGTACTTGTAATTGAGCCCAGTGATTTGTCTTTGGGTTTAAGTGCATTTTTCAGAATGCTGTCCACTGGTTTGAGGATAGTGGGAAATGGGAATCTGCGATTAGAATTAATTGCTAATTAGCCTCACAACTTAAGAATTCTATTTTCTGCTTCCTATTGCAACCTTTCTGTACTACTTTCTTCCTATGAATTTTTTCTGCTGGAAGGAAAAAACCCAGCTTTCTGCAGAAGTGTGTGTAAACTACAGTAATTTCGGTCTTCTCTCATTCCCAAACTGGGCACACTGAGATCTAGGAGGGTTTTATACTTCATGCAGGCTTCAGGCAGAGCTGCTGCCTTGGCTTCTCGAATTTTTCATGGCAACTCCAGGGCCTGCACCACCTTCTGTTGCATACTTTTAGTCCTGTATTTTGAGTGTTGTTAAGTTTCTATGGGATCTTTACTGTTTATCATCTAAAAGGGCCCAGCAAGCCAAAATACCACTACATCTAAGACTACTGCTCATTTTCTCTTCTTGCTCTTTAGGAACTCCTAGATATGTCCAGTTATGTGATTCATTTCAAAATCTTGTACATAACAGGTGATAATTTATAAAGCTTTTGATTCCTAGTGACCTTTTACAAGTTCATCACTATCCTCATCACTTGATTGTGTTCCTTATTTCTAGGTCAGAGATTTGTTTTGACCCTTTCTGACTTTTCTGCATAGTGTGCTAGAAAAGGTATAAATACTGGGAGATCTGATTGATCATATTTCAGCGTATTTTTTTTTCTTGCTGGGTCAGAAGGAAGATGTTTCTTCAAAGTGCCTAAACACTGTCTTTCCACCCTAGAGATACTTTAATTAACTTCTTTCTGCTAAAAGCAAATAATAATGCCATTAACGGCCGAGACTGCAATTTGTTGATCTAAGCCAGCAGATGCAAAGCTCAGGACTTTGGGTGATGATATAAATGGTCATGTGGTAAAATGTCATTTATTTCTTTTAAAAAGGTTTCTTTAAAATAAGATCAAGCAGTGTTCCCTTCTAGATAGATCAGTAGTAGAAATATTATTTTGTTGTTTTAAAGTTACACCTGAAAGCTTTACTGCAAACTTGCTTATATAAAAGAGCATTTTTAGCTTGCTTTTAATGGTTTCTTGCATCTGCTGGCTGGAACAATGTTGTGATTTATTTTGGTCCTGGAAGTAGTGGATAAACATGAACTACCTTGTTCACATCTTTGTGTGTGACAGTGATCTGGTGTGGTTTATTTTGCTTTAAAAAACCTATTAATTGTTTTTCCATTCACAAATACTATTCCTACCACATATAGAGTTCTAGAGAACTTAAGCTGATTGCTAGGTGTTATCTGCCCTCTCTCCTTTACAATGAGCAGCAACCAATAAAAATACAGTCTGTTTTCTTTTTGGAATAGGAGTTGATCATACAGGATTGGATTTTTTTGAAATAGATGGGTCATGACCAATGTCAATTCTCTTCATGCCAGAAAAAACTTGGATACAACTCATCTTTTCTGTTAAATTCTTGCAGTAGAGACTAATTCTGAACTTGAGTGACTCAGCAAAAAGCTGTGTTTTTATCTACACAGTCTACAGAAGAGACAAGCATGTCCAGCAGAGCATCACAATCTTTCACCATGTCATTATTTCTTAATTCTTTAATGCCTGTGAATTTACATCCCCAGTGCAACTTTGGCATCCCCGTTGTGCCCACCTAAGAAGGGGTCTTCAGGTGAGAGATGTGTGGCTGCAGAAGGTCAGTGCAGTAAGTTTAGTGCAGTCTTTGGAAAATGCTACTGTTTATTTTTCAAATAAACAAACTATTGGTTAGTTTTGTTTAGTCGATACAAAAATCAGTCTTATTTTAAGTTGAATTTACTCCTATTTAAGCAGACATTGTAGCCAGGCCTCTAGGGCTATTCATAGAAGTAGGATGTTCAGCAAATCAGCTTTCACAGCACCAAGATACTGAACACCAGTAACAACAGCCGGAGACAGATAGATTAAAATGCATGCATGTTTATTTCCAAATTTAAATATAATATATACCTGCAAACTTCTGTGAAGCAAGCAATCTTCTCTGAAAACAAGAAATATTTCACTAACATTGAAGTAAGGAATAGTGCAATATTGCCGGTTATAAATCTACATTTATTTCCTTAATTTTATGTTATGATAATTTTTCTATGGCATCCTTCCTCTGCCTCCCCTTTCCTAAATTGACCTTTTACTCATATCATTATATCGTAATCTGCAAGAACAAATGCAGTGAAAATTACTTCTTTGGTTCATGTACATACTTTTTTTACCCTCAGGTTCCACAGCATCCAACGTATTTACAAATCCATATCAATATAAAGCAGATTCCAGTCCCACGCTGCTCTTGCCTGTGCAGCTATCCAATAAAAATGCCTTCCACAGCTGTCAGGATGGGAGTTTGCAGGAAAGCAGCCATTGCATCCCACTTGGAGCACCGTTTGTTCCCTGCTTCCCCTGAGCTTGGCGGGCCAAAGAGAGCAGTGGGAGCTGTTGATCGATGGATAATATTCAGTTCCAGGCTTCCAGAGCACCTTCTTCTGAGGCTGGCTCACTCACCAGCTCATCTTCTATGCCATGAGGAGTCTGGGAGAAAAAAAATCCTGGTATTTTGGCATTCAGAAGATTTAATAAGATTGTGTGTGTTGAATTATTTTACTCTATCGTGTAAAGAGTGCTGCGTTTGGAGTTAAAAGTATGTGACACCATATCTTTAAAATAAAGATACGTGTGCCCAATGGTTTATTGTAAAGATTTAAATGTGAGCTAGCAAAATCACCCTTCAGTGTCAGGTACATTTTTGGGAGGGTGATTTGCACATAGTGGTTTATTCACTATTTTTGGGGATGTTTGGTGTGTATGTTTTTTTCTTTTTTACCAGTTCGTCTTCACTTAAATATTTGTCTATTGTATTGCTAGTATTCTTGAGGTAGTTGGAATGTATTTTATGACTATAAAAATATGTATAGAGCAGGTTTTTCTCTCATTTCCTAGAGGCCTGTATTTAAAACCAAACTAACAAAGCAAGCAAAAAGCCTCACCCTCTTATTTCTTTAACTCCGTGTCACAGGATCTGTGAAAGAAAGCACTGCTTAGTGCAAGTGTCAGGAGCACTGGATTTCTTACGTTGCTGTAAAGCCTACAGGCTACAGTCCCTTCTGTGGCTGCCTGAGGATCCTTGTCCTTGTGTGTGTAGGACTGTCTAGTGAAAAATTTTTGCAGATATTTATTGTACTGAAAAGCTATATTTTTTTTCAGTCCTGGAAGTGATCATCTACCTCAATATAAGATGCCTCTTTCTTTCACTCCATCTTCATTTAGAAAGGCTGCCACAATTGGGTTCATAGGTTTGAAAACACAATTCACAAAAAAATCGGAAAAGGACGATCCATCAGACACAAGTTCAAACTTGGAGAATTAGATTGAAGAAGTATTATACTGATGGAGTAGGTATCTTTTATATAAATATCTTATTATGCTGGTTCATTAAATGTATATTTGAGAAGGATACAGATTTTAAAATTAAGTCTATCTATTAGATAAAACTACCAAGCTTTATCAGTGGAATAGATACCTTGGTACTTGGAGTAACCCAAAATACATTTTTACTCTTGTAAGCTATATATTAATTAAAAATCATGATGTAACTATCATATTTCTAGAATGTAATTATATATTTACATATAGTAAAATTTTGTGAAAAATAGTATTAATTACATCTTTTGGAATCTAATTGACAATTTTGAAATTACTATTCATTGTATTAGTAGGAAATAATCTCTACATTTCCTTAGCACATTGTGAGTGAAGTTTCTTTTCATAGACTCTGAAAAAGTCATGCGGTCTTAAGAAAGTGCTTTCTTAGCACTTCTGTAAGGTTGAATTAATTTCCTTAAGAGAATAAGACTTTTTTCAATGCTGTATTTTCTGTGCATCCATGAGACTCTGGGAGGATGGGTGAGCATTTTCCCTCACAGAGACTTTGATCTTTGTAGCTCTGCAAGCTAAACCAGATCTCGGCACCACTTTGGTGGGTACCCACAAGTACACGCACTTCTGTTAATTTTAAAATTCTTCTGCTTTAAGTCGGCGTCCTCTCGCATTTCATCTGTGCAAATAAAGCTCCTCGTGCAAGCGGGCCAGGAAAACATATGATACCATTTGCGATTGCAGAATGCGGCATGCTGTTCTTCTGTAATTATAATGGCCTGAGCAGTGAGGGGTTGCTTAGCCTTCCTTAGCAATCATTAATCTAGCGAGCCTTAGGTACAGTGGCCCATCTTGGAGAACAGCAGTCCTTGGCATGAGGCACCTTGGGCTGCGGGTTTGCTGGGAGCAAGGGAGAGCCTTGTTTGTTACGTGCTGCTGCTCGCCGCTCCTGCAGGAGGCTGGAGGGGCTTCTGCCCTGCCCTGATTGCTGCTCGCCCTCTCCCCGCTCTCTCGCCCAGCCCTTTCTTTCTCCTTGTTGTGGAAGTTTCTTTCTGTGTGACTGGGAGTCTGTTTAGCAGACCATATTGCAAGTGAAGGTGCATCGTTTGTTGCCTGATTTTGGCAACGCTGGGCAGTCAGCTGGGATGTAATTAAGACTCTGAGAACAGGCTGTCTTCTCCACAGGAAGGGCATGTTAGATGTTGCTGGGATTTGGGGCTGTCAGTTTGGCCAAGGCTGGAAACTGAGAGCTAGGGACAGTGATCTTTTCTTTCATTTATAATCCCTTTATGTACAGTGTATGCACTTGGCAAAGTTTACATATAACCTAGTGGCTGGAGCTTGCAAGCCAGTGCGGCTGAATTAGCATATGTTACATGTATATTTTAGTAATATTTTAAAGCAAGTGCAAATTTCCAAAGTGAATTATGCATGTATGACAGAAATAGGGTTGTGTTGCATTGGGTGTCAAATCCCACAACTTTTTGTCAAGACCATGGATTTTACATTAAAAAGGCAGAGAGACTAA
Organism: Petroica traversi; assembly: GCA_025920805.1. Lineage (NCBI taxonomy): Eukaryota > Metazoa > Chordata > Aves > Passeriformes > Petroicidae > Petroica > Petroica traversi. The sequence continues at coordinate 8,205,769 of JAHLSL010000036.1, read as the reverse complement.
ACGAGGTAAAACAGTTTTAATTTTTAACAGTTTGGTCCAGCCCAAGGAACTGCTCTCTGACAGTTATAACTGACATTTGAATAATTGGATTAATTCAGAGAGGGGCAAATCCTGTATTGATGGCTGTGCTTGTTCTATATATTTTTTAACTTAGGGAAGGAGCCGAATGGTTTAATTATTTAAAGGACACTTCTTGCAATATAAAATACTGCTGTTTTAAAACTTTGCTCTAAAACCAAGGAGGAAAAATATTTGCATTATTTCTTTCTTTACATGTAAAAGCTTAAGAAAAAAAAAAAGGATACTTACTGCTTTGTGGTTTTTAAGCCAATGTAAAGAAAAACGGGAGAGGCAGAAATAATCATTTGTGGCCCAAAGCACCAGAAATTGAGATGAGCCTGATTTAGTCAAGTAGATTTCAATCGTTTTTTAAGGAAGTTTAAACCCTCAATAATAATCACATTACACTGAAATTGCAAGATAATCGTCATTGCAAAAAAGACAGCTTCCAGTTTCCTTAAGCTAATATGAAATTCTTCTTTTATTCAGATTCCTTTTTTTTTTTTTTAATGAGAATTTTAAAATTTACAAAAGTAAATGGTTTTACTGTGCTGAAAACCAAATGTAGGAAGGCTAACTATTGTCAGGGACAGTTCAGAGCACCCGTTTGGTTCTGGCTGTTTACCCAGCAGGACATAAAGAGTATTAACACTCAAGGAGAAAATGTGGATTCACAGCTTAGGATATTAACACCCTGTAAATGAAGTATGAAACATGCCTATGAAATGTCACATGCATATATGGATGCATGTATGATTTTGGATAAGCAGAAATGCTTTTTTAAAGGACTGTGCAGTCTGCTTATGTTGCAAAACAAGCAACACTTTTCCTAAGCATTGCTGGCTTTCAGGCTGTATTTACACGTCATACTATCTTAAATTCTGCTAGCATAATTCTGTTTTCCAAAAGGCTTGTTTCAACATATTTATGTATAAATAATCAAGTGAAATTTGCAAGTGTGTGAGCAAATTCTAAATTTTTATTATTAGATGGCAAGGAAGTATTATTTAAAGTTTATTTACCTGAAGTGAATTTTGTAAATTGACATCCTTGGGAGTTTCTGTATAGTCTACAAATGTTTTATCACTTGCTTCACAAACAAGACAGTTCAGCTTTCCTATATCCAGACTATCATTCCTTTGGGAATGCTCAAAGCCTTTTAAAATTATGGGGGGTTAGGTGTTGGTTTTGTTTTGGGTTATTGGTTGGTTGTTTTTTTTTTTTTCTGGGGCAGTCTAAGGAAGTCCCAGGAGTGAAGTTGCCATCTGTCCTCTGTATTAAAAGAATCTTCTATATTATATACCTGATGTTCTTGTCCCAGAGATAAATGTTGATAATTAAAAGAACAGCATTTGTCCTTTATTCTGAATTAAAAATTCTTTCTGACAAAGAGTTACAAAACTTATGAACAATTTTTAGGTTATTTAAGCTCCTATTTTCTAGTCTGTGTCCCCTTTTCTTATTACAGAGTTTTCATAAGTACTGCAAGTAAATAGAAGAATTTATTGATCTAAGCATGTGCCTGTATGATTAAATGAAAGCTTCGGCAATGCTGAATACAGTTGAGTTGTAGATTAATTACTGTTACAGATAAGTCTGTCTTGTGGTGGAGAGGAGGGAAAGCCATGGGTTGAGAATGAGAGATTTACACAAGCCAGACATTTCTTTTGGGAATGTGTCCTCCATAGAAATTGCAAGTTAGAGACTCCACCGCCCCCTTCAGGAAAGGAATCTTCTTCATTGTATGAACTTCCTTCCCCAGCCCACCTTTGCCCAGGAACAATTCTGCATCTTTGCACTTGAGCTGCAGCTCATTAGTGTCCATAGCTGCTCCCAGTGGTCCCTCCTTTCAGAGCATCCTGGTGCATGCATGGCCTGAATACCAAGTACTTCTATTCTCAATATCACACTCATGCAAGTCAAGATTAATAATTTTTAAGTAGCCTCCTTGTTTGTTGTTTTAATATTCTCTCCATTTGTGGCTTTAAGACAATAATGTAAAGAATATATCTATCAGTAAGAAGAGTGGGGGAAGAAGAAAGCTGGGAAGTTTCTATAATAGTCTGTTGTGCTGCTCCTTCCCCCATGGTGAGCAACACCATGCCAGCTCAGACCAAAAAGCTTTCTAGCTCAGTGCCATACAGTGAGGGATATAGCACACAGCAAAAGAAGAAAAAAAAGGAATAAGTGATTTACTCTCTGGTTATTGATCTAGCCCAATAATTTGTGGGTAACAGAATATCTGATGAAAAGGTGATATCTTTAATGGTCCTGCATTAGATACTTGTTCTCAGTGAATTTATGCAGTAGTTTTTAATTTATGTGGACTTTTAACAGCATTGCTATTCTTTTCTGAGCTGTGGCTCTACACAATAAAGATTATAAGCCCCACCCCACTACCTCCCCTAAGAAAAACCCAAATCAAACCACCAAAACGCAAAATTCCACAAAACAAAAATCCCCTCAAACCAAAAGTTTTGTCTCCTTTTGCTAGCTTGTTGCTTTTATAAGAAGAGAGTAAAAACTTAATTCCCTAGTTAATGTTTGGGGGTCGGGTTGGATTGTGTTTTTTTGTTCATTCATGAAATAAAATAATTTTTCACGCAGAGTCCTCTATGCATCAGTCTTTTTTTTGTCTTTCTTAATTGCATTGTATCTTCTTTGGGACAGGTACCAAAACTATTTAGTTCTTTATGCTTTGCCACCTCATCATCTCCAAACTTTACCATATTCATAGAAATAAGTTCATTTTTCTTCCTAGTTTGAATGTGTTTTTGTTTCTAATTTGTCTAAAAGAGCCTATGTATTTTTTGTGAAGTGAAACGGCAGAAACAGGATTAGTAATGGTTGTTTTCACAACACAGTACATGTCTTGTATCTACTATTCAGATCAAAAATTGTGTCATTAAGCATACACATGGAACTGAAGTCAGATCAGAGTTTATTTGCCTGCCTTAGGTAAAAGAATGAAGACATTTATGATCTTTTTGCTAGGCAGAATACTGGTGTTGGTATATCAGTGTAAAGAAACTTCATGAATATCTGCTTTAAACTGAGGTTATATTCTGTCTGGCATATCTTGGGTATAGAAAAACGGCAGAGTTAAATTCAAGAGCTGGGCTAGCAAGACTCCTCCTTATAAACAGGCCACCAAAGATTTATATAGAACTTTATATTTAGTTCAGAAGGCTTGTTTGCATACAGTGACTATCCTTTCATTTTAGCGCCACACAGCAATAAAAATTTTTATAATGACTCCCAAAAACTTCTCCTGTAGAGCAGTTCTATATGTTTCTGTCACAAACCAGTCTTTTATTAAGATAGCAACTGCTATTAAGTTTTAGTTACTAAATATTTTCTTAAGTAATTTTTAAAATTATATATTAAGAATGTTAGTGATCTGTAAGGCATGGAAATGTATTAACATCCATTATTGCATTCTTATTTGCTCTGATTGCCATATGTAATCCGTTACTAAATTTTTAGGTCATCACTTTGTTTCATATGAAGATAAGATATTTTGTATGGTCCTCAATGGCATCATATTAGACAAATGTATGCTGTGTACAGATCCAGCTATTCCACCTTTTACTTGTTCCTTTCCCTAGAGGATTCCTGGTTGACAGTTTCGGGTGCAGTGAGTTTCCTGCTGATGATATGCATACAGGATACATGTATTTTAGGTGGTGATAAGTGACTTAATTCAGTCTTTGTTCTTCAGCTCCAAAAAAGTTACTTGTTCAATTTCTTATATCAAGTTTTGGTTTAGAGTATGTGAGGTGGCAGTGCCTAATTGATGAATGACCTTCCACAGCATATAACAGGGTTGTTAGTCTCTTCCTAAATTCATCCCTTGCAGGTTTTTCTTGTGTACAGTTTGCTTCTATCTGATGCTATAATCTGTGTGATTATTGAAAACTTAATTTTTGAAAAAAATCCTGTTCCCCCAACAGCTTCAAATGCACCAGGTTTTGTTACCTTAACATTTTTCTTTCATTAATATTGATTAAACTGTAAAGGGTTTCATTGCTGTTAATAGGGGGCACACTTTAAATTTTAGATCATTAACATTTAAATAGATTTTAATTGTTACATTTAACAAATTTATGCAGGTAAAGATTCAATTTCTTCAATTAATTTACATTTACACATTCAGAGATCTTTGGCTAGGGCTATTCTCATAAAACTTTAAGGGTCCCAGAAGGATCTCTCTATACTTATATTCTTTTCATTTTATCCCTGCTACTCTCTCCATATTATGTCTTTGAAATTGCTAGGCTTATTTCCATGTGCTACTTAATAAAATAACATTTCTTTTAGTCCTTTAAGGTGGAGGTTTGTTTCAACACATCTATATATAAAGAATCAAGTGACATTTATGTATAGGAGATAAATCTAAATTTTACACTTTTTAGACTTGATCATCTTCTCCATTTTGCCATACACGGGGTAAAAGCAGTACCTGCTGGGTTGATGTAACATGCAAATCAGTCAAAGAAACAAGTCCTGGGACTCCTTTTTCATGCCCACAGGTTCCAGAAATCCAGATGAAAATAGGTAAGCCTAGTTTGGTACTTCATCTCACACAATAGAGGAAAATTCAGAAAGGTGGTATTATATATTCCTTGACCTAGGTCTGGCATTCCCCTGGAAGCAAATTATCCTGGATGCACAAGATATAAGTATGTAGGGTAAGTTCATATTAGTTTGGTAAAAAAAATGCACGTTTACTTTATCAAAATAATTCACTTATATCAAAACAAAACATAGTATAGAGCAAGGGCAGGAAAGACAGAAGTGGTGAACATCTTATGAACAGGAGTACAAGTATCTCTTGCAGTATTAAATTTCACAAGAAGGGAGACAAATTTCTTAATTTTTCTTAGAAACAGCCAAAGGAGCTCATAATTACCGAAATATTCTCCCAAATAAACTACTAGTGATGATTACATGTAAAGCATTCTATATTTCTAAATGTTATTGTGTGTTTTGAAGTAATTTTCTGAATTACCTAACCCAACATGGAAAAACAGGGACTTGAGGGATTGTAAAAGATGGATCAGTCGTTTGAAGTTTTTAAGTTGATAAGAAATTTGCAAAGACTTGTCAGGGGCGTGATGTGAGCTTGACAGTGGAGTCAAATCAATATTACAAAGTGTTTATTATGTTGGAAAGCAAAAGTTGAATGCATTCCTTATGAAGGAACTGGTCACTTGAAGAGAGGAAAGGACCAAGGAAGAGAGGAATGGGACCAGGGAGGACAAGGACCTGCTAGAAGATAATATCAAACTGTGGAAGAGGATATCAAATGAATATCAAATTAATCTTAAGTGCTCCAACACAAACAGACTTTTAGGACTGTGGGCTCAGCAAGATTAAGGGCAATAAAAAGAATTTGAAAAATTATATATTCATAGAGGAAATAGAGCTAAGTTGTAAAGTGATGTAACTCATCTCACAGCATAAATGCAATTCAAAACAAAGGATATTTCCCTCCCAGAGACAAGAATAAGAAATGTCTTTCTTCAGCTTTTTTCTGAATAATTTGCTTTTTCATGTTTATGATTCCACATCTTTCCATTTCCAAATGCAGACATCATTTTATGCATTTAAGACAGGGGAAAACAATCTGATTTCCAGGAAGGAAAGTCTTCTGTATTAAAGCATCATGAGGGTCTTGGGGTTCTGTTAATGTGAAAATAAGAATGTTTTCTGCTGAGGGACTGAGATCTCCACATGAAATATCTATGAAGGAAATAAATATTTTAAAATGCAAGCACTAAAGTGGTATTGGCACTTCAAAATAGGGTCAGAGGCTGATTCCTCCTTTAGAAGTGTCAGTATTCTAATGTGTGTGGCTGCGTACACTGAACCTTTCATGATAAAGTAGCTACTGTTGATTTTTTTTTTCCAATGGCAAAAACAGAGTTCCTTTTTTTCGTCCAGATCACAAGTTTTCTATAAATAGTAATACAGGGCCTCATGTTATGTGAAAATGGAAGTTTTTATAAAGATTTATTCTATCCAGTCCTCACAGAAGAGAACACCAGAATAACATCTGCCTAGCAAGTTAATTCATGTTTCTTTTAATGAAGATAATTTCTTTTAAAAGAGCAAAGAATAAGCTGTGCTTTTGCAAGATAAATGTCTCTTTTTCCAGTTGATCTAGAGCTAATACTGAAGCATGTAAAAATGTACTTCAGCATCAAAAGGAGAGGTGTTCAGCATTAGGTACTTGGAAGCCAGGAATTTCTGCAGCCTGCTGTCATCAGCTCTGACTCCTCTTTGTTATCGGAGCATAAAGGATGCAAGAGGAGACCAAACCTTTGCTTCAAAAAACTGCTTGCACCAAATGTTGTTGATGTTGTTTCATTTATGTTTTTTAAGACAGCCTGATAATAAATAATAGGGCTTCCCAGTATTCGTATTTCCTTGTGATGAGCAACAGCAACGGGAGTACTCAGATCTGCTTCCTGGCTTTGCATTTTCCCCCAGAATTGGTTTGTGCCTTAAAGCACATGTTTTGGTTTCAACTTTTGGTTTCAAGGTCACATTTTTGTACAGAATCAAAGAGTTCATTATTCATTAAGTAATTGTCTGTAAATATTAAACTAGTCATGTCTGGATGCATAAAAGCAAGAAAAGAGTAGACTGTTAATAAAAGAGAATGAAAGAATACAGATTTTAAGAACCCTAAATAGTACTTTCACTTGGATCCTGAGCTCAACACATATTGAGTACCTGTAATTAAATGCTGAGCAATCTGAACTTCTGTTGACCTTGGAACTGAAGTAATTTCAAATGTGTCTCTTATCATTTTAACAACCCCCAAGTTTCTCTTGCAAATTACATATGGTTTTGGGTAAGAGGGAAGGTTAAATAGCTTGTGCTTTTACTTACCTTGTCCTGCACTCAAACTGCTGGCAGATGAAAGACATGTTCAATTGTGTTATTCCTTAGAGTTTGCTATAGCTCAAGACTGAAATAACAAAGAGGACAAGAGGGGGGTTAGCAGGGAGTGGCCACCTCAAGTCAGTTTGGTTGGATTTCTGCTGCTTGCAGTGTCAGCAAAGCTCACAGACAAGACCAATTCCCAGGTGACATTTGCTGTTTAGGTGAGGGGGATGAGGCACTGGAATAGATTCCCAGAGAAGCTGTGGCTGCCCCATCCCTGGAGGTGCTCAAGGCCAGGTTGATTGGGCTTGGAGCAACCTCCACTACTGGAAGGTGTCCCTGCCTGGTGCAGGGGGGTGGAACGAGATAATCCTTGAGTCACTTCCAACCCAAAGCATTCTATGATTTTATGACTATTCTTAACTGTTTATTGAATATAAAAATAATTTGTAAGAAAAAAAAAGACATGCTTTTGCATGTTCCTACAAAGCTCTGCTTATCAGCTTGTTGAACCTTCATTAGTCATATGTAGCCTAACAAGCACATAGAAATGTAATAGAGTACAAAGAACAGGCTCTAGCAAAGTGTAGATGAACACACAAAACCTACATAAGAGCTGCTTCATGGCAGTAGATATAAATTTCATAATCTTATTATCCACCTACACAAGTCTGTACAAGGGCCCTGGATAAAAAAGCATGCAGATGGTGAAGTCTATAAAAGTGTGAACAAATAAGGTAATTAAAAGATAGGTTTTATTGCAGATAAAAACATATGATTGCTTTTCCCCTCAAGTGGTACTCCAATAGAAGTCACAGCCATTTGCATGCAATGCAAATATTTTAATACAAAACATTCCCAATATCTTAAGTTCCTGAGAGTGACAGAAGGAATACAGAATCCTGTTTTTGTATTTCCTTTTCCAGACTACCTCACATACCCTTAGATATGCCTTACGATTGCAAATCACGCTTTTGTGTCCAGGCTTTGAAATTTTAGCCCTTTCTGGTAAATAAGTTTGAATGAAAATTAGATTAATTTTCCCTTCCTTAAATAATCAAGGAAAGTTGATTCTAGTCTTTTCACTGTACTCCCCATATTATTATTAGTCCCTCAGATTTAATTTTATCGAATTTTTGTTTGCATACGTATAAATAGAAGTAAATATGATGCTTATTCTGAAAACTGCAATTCTCTGCCAAAAATTAAAAAAAAAAGCACACTCAGGTTGAATGTTAGGATGTGATTTCTAGGTCCAGTCAGTTCAGACAGGTCTGCCTAAAACTATAATCAAGTTGAATGTATTGCACTGGTATTCTAATTTTCAATTTGGGATTTTGCTACATAAACTCTAGTAGAGTATGTCTAATCTTTATGAGACCCAAAGTCTCTGTATAAACTCCCTGAATTTTCCTCCATGTGTCTCTGCTAAACTGAGATGTGTCTTCTGGCTGAGTTGTAGAGACATTAAATTACTGAGTAAATCAATACAGTGCTGTTATGTCACTGTATGTTTTTCAAAGACCAGCTCAAATTTTGTGTGCTGTAGCTTTGATCCCTTTCATTTAATTCTAAGAACACTTGTTATTATAGTAACTGTTGTTTGTATGTTATTTTAGCTTTTTACTTAAGTAGCTATTTAGCAATTTAAATGAAAATGTAATTGGGTTACATCTGTTTTACATGCATGTAATACCACGCAGATGTAAACTTATATTAAAACCATATTTTCTTTTTGGCTAAAAGACATAAAAATAGAATTGTAGCAATCATGCAATACATTTTTTTTCTTTTTTTTTTTTTAAGTAGTGTACACAAGATGTATTCCAGTGTTTATGTTGTGATGGTAACAGCCCTTTCTATTTTTATGAGAGCTAACTGGTATAGCTGTACAAGGACAAGTACACTGTTATGCTGGTGTAAATCCAAAGGAACTCCATTGAAGTTAGTTAAAATTGCATACTGAATTTACCAGTCTCCATAACTGACTCTTTCCAGAGCCAAATTCCACTCCAAGGATCTCCACTGAAATAAGTAATCTTTGTGAGGCTACACAGTTGTGAATGACAGTGATATTTGGCTTCCAATCACTTTATTTTAAAGAAAGATGAACTTCTTGCTGGCTGATCTTACAGAGTGCTGAGTACCCTTAGCTATTGTTGATTTTGATAGTGTTGTTTTTTATGCTCTGGAAAGAGAGATAAGAGATACAGATTCAATTCCAACTTTCTTTCTTCTTTTGAATAGGTACTTAGGGAAGGTACTTAATGTCTCTGTACTGCTGTAATCATAACACAGAATTCCTCCTGCCCAATTTGTCCTGTCCTTTTTTCTTTTTTTTCTTTTTTTTTTTTTTTTTGGACTCTTAATTTTTCAAAGATGATTACTATTCTTTGTTTATATGGTGTCTAGCACAATGTCAGGATTGTGGGTAGTGTCCACTGGTACAGGTATAAGTCCCAAGTAAAATACAGGAATGAATTAGGATACCCGCAACTCCCTAAAATGGCTGGGGTCGTTAGAGACTTCAGAATTTATTTAGAAGAGCTCTTTTGTGTATCAGCAGGCTAAAACTATTAAGTATTATGTTTATTCTGTAGTCTATCACAGCTTTTTCATAATGCAATGCCTTGAAGCCTATGTTAGTAAGGGAGAACTTCTTACATAAGTTCAAAATAAAACGTGTGTTTTACTGGGAGTAAGGATATATTTAGCAGGCTTTTATTATTTCAATGTATTCCTGTTGAATAACTCTGCCTTTTTAGAGAGTAATTGTGAAAGACACATAAGAAAACTGTCCCACATACACTGTGTAACTCCTAAGTTTTATCATTTCATGGAATTTGTCTTTTGCTTTTGTGTTAACTGAGCTGGCCCAGTTAACTTTGCTGTGTAAGATACTCTAAATTTTTGTCATGAGTTTGCCAGAGAAATTGATGGATGCAGAAATCTTTACTTTCTATACGTGGTCTTCATATAATTGGTTGTCTGTTATGCAGTTAAGAGTTGAACTCAAAGATCCTTGTGGGTCCCTTCCAACTCAGAATATTCTGTGATTATACATATGGTATGTACATAGGATGGTAATATTAACAGCATGAAGATAAGAAACACAGAGGGTTTTTAAACTCTTCAGGCAAAGACTGGAAGCTGGAATGCTCCACTTATTTCCTCTTCCTTTTTGCATGGAAATATTTTTTCCCTTTCAGTGCCATTCTCCATTCCTGTGGACTGGGCTGTGAAGCACTTGCCCTCAAGTTGAGATAATGATTTATAGAAATATATATATATCTATAGATATATAAATATACATAGAGGATGTATATATACAGATGTATAAATATCTATCTGGGGAGGTGTATATATACATTTCTAAAGCCTCTTGAGTTTTAAGAATTACTGTGGCGCAAAGCCATGCTCTCAGTGCTGTAAGAACTGTCTCGGTTTCCAGACCGCTGGTGCCAAGGACCCTCAGCTGCTCCTGCTGGGGATAACTCTGCTCTCTGCACCTCTCATGGTATTTGCAGACTGGGTAAACTCTGCAGAGAATGATTCAGTGTTAACTCACTTGGTGACTGCCTGCATGATTTATGGAGACTTTCAGTAGGAACTTAGTATGTACAGTGGATTATTTCTATTTCTGGCTCCTTCTGGACAGCCGCAACTCCATTTATTCCATGTGAAAAGTAACTGCCTGAGCTTGGCAAGGAAAGCCATCTCTGAGATCTGGTGGGGAGGCTGAGAACTTCTAAGTACTTTGTCCTGGATCTACATCTGGTCCAGCCATGCTACTCAAGTGTTCCTTCTTTTGGGATTGAGATAGAACAATGTCCCTAACCTGCCCTTTTGTTCCAGTGTGATGGAATGCTTGTGGTAAATAAAAATCATTGTAGTTGTGAATTGATGTTAACTTTGATTACTGACACCTCTAGTTGACTAAGACAGATCTCTGATTATTAGGATTTTTAAAATAGTCTTACAAAGGTACTGAATGTATTTTAAGCTCAAAATATTGAGTGAAAGGGGAGAACATAGTTACATGATTAATAACAATTGTTAAAGCACTTGCTGTGGCGTGGAACATCTTTCCCTTTATGCTATGACAGCTTCCTTTGCTGAAGAGGTAAATGAGTGTCTGTTTCAACTGCCAGAGTGGGAAGAGAGCACTGAAACTTGGACTCCGTATCAGATCATGTTTCACTAACAACAAGATTGATTTATTGTGTTACATCAGGGTTAGATGGACCTAGTACTGCTTCACCACATGCTATTTCATTCCTTGTCTACTAAGTATGCAAGTACAAACAGCTTTAACACAATTCTTTACCTAGAAACAAGCCTGAGGCTTCATCCAAATACTTTTAACATATGAAAATTGAGCTGCTTTGAACTTGTATGTTTTTGATAACTGCTTGGTATGCTTCCTGGAGGATCACCTGTAGGCTTTTCTTTCCAAATCCTAATCCCTTTGATTAAGTGCCAGGACAGATAGCTCTCATTGAATAACTCCAGTCTCATAATTCTTCCTTCATTCAGAGTTGAAAGGGAGCTGCTCAAGCTTCAATAGGTAAATCCTCAGATTTAGTTAAAGTAATTCAGACACTTAGAAACTGAAATTGTTTTGTTCTGAAATAGGGTTCAGATGGGCTACTGAACATTTACATACCACTTGCTGCCAGAAGCTGTAGGATGAAGAAAAAAAACAAAACAAATTTTTTAGCAAGAAGGATTAAGAGTAAGCAAACTTTGAGAACCAGACATTAAAGACAACCTGGCATGGAAATTTAAGCCCAGAAATAGGAACAGAGTTACTTTGCTTGACTGCTCTTGTGGGGTTTTTTTCTGCAAGATCAGGCTGTGGTGCTGGGCTAAACATTCCATTCCTTCCTTGGCCCTTCTTGTTAGAAACTACCAAAATAGGGAGTAAGCAGGAAAAAAAAAAAACTTAGTCTTTTTATCTTTACAAGTATGCCTGCTGGGAACAAACCTGAGCCAGTTCAAGATTCTTCTATTTAAAAGTGTTTGTGGCAGACGAGTATGACGGGGAATTAGAACTAAACCTGTTAGCTGCTGATATCTTGGGGAAATGGAGCTATCTATTGCACATACAGCTTTGCACACGTCAGTTTGCCTATGTGCATAATGAAGCAGTTTTCTCTGTGGAGGACTTGCTCTTCACCTAGGAAATGAGAATATTTCCACATGAATAATTTGCCTTGGTTAATTCTAGTACAGCCAGAAATGGAGCAGAACAATTAGAGAATTACACTCAGTTCCTGTGATACAGATTTTCGTAGCTCCTTCAACCTGAAAATTTGTTATATTTAGCAGAATGCAACCTGTCAAAATGGTATATGAAATTGAGTATTGTGACACTATACTAAAAAACTGCCCATTCTGTGAACAAGAGATGGGGCTTCCATGGCTCTAACCAGTTTCTAGTTAAACTTGAGCAAACCCCATTGGGTGACTGTGCACCTTGCTAGCATTAGACTTTCAGTCAAATTATCTTGCCTCTTGTTACCAGATTGTTCCAAAATATTCATATCCAGACATTTTCTCTTGAAGGTAAAAAAAGATAAATTCTTATTCTGCCTCCTTGATTTGTAGTTGTCATGGCAGGCAGTACTGTTATTTCTGCATCTCTTTGGCAGGTAAGACATGTGAGCCATTTGAAGGTGTGGCTTTCCCATGGAAACAAACCAGCACTGGAATAAAGTGTAGACCTTAAACACTACAAGATTAGATTAAAAATTAGGAAATATGTAAAGAAAGTGAGCCCCACAAGTCTGCAGTAATTCAAATTGCTTTCTGTTGTGACAGTAAAATTCAATTTGATTCTTTTTCTTTCAAGAAAATTGTTTTTGTTTTTTTTCAAATCATATCCCCAATATCAAGAGATTTGTAACTGTTTTGCGTCTCAGCTACATCAGTATGGTTAAGTCTGGAAAAAGAATGGAATGGTATCCAGCTGCAACTCATAAGCCAAAGCAAGTAGGCAGGGTAACATAAATGAGCTAGAATTTGTAGGAACACAAGTGCTAATTTCTTTGATCTAGAAAATAATTATATAGGGTAGAGGATTAGGATTTCAGTCATTCCTGGGAGATCTTCCTGCAAACAACTGAGCAACACCTATCTTCTCACTCAGTACAAACTCAGTGTTACATCCAGACAAGTTCATCTCAGTCTAATATCATGAGATTTCTTAAGTTCTTAGGTCTAGCTTATTATTTTATTCCTTAACTAATTTAATAAATCCAGTAGGTATTAAATTGTTATTAGTGCAATGACAACTTGAGGGTTCTGGTTAATTAGATAAAAATGAAGTAGTTTGGTTAAATAAACTTTGAATCACAAAGCCTGAAGGCCTCTTGTTATTACCTCATTAACACGAAATGCCATTAAGTTATTATTATCATCCTGTAATGGTTCTCCTTCTTATCACTCTTGCATTCTGATCAGCAGGGATATTTAATGAAATAGCAATAAATTTTAAGAAATTACATGAGCTCAAGCAATACTATGAACTAAAAATGGAAAAAGAAAGATTAAACTTTTGAACATACACTTTTGAAATGGGGAAAGATTCTGCATGTTCTTACGACAAAGCTTTGGAATGAAAACAAAAGTTTATGACACATTTTATTAGACCTCTAAATCTGAAAGCTTAGCTGTAGTTTTTAATTTTTATTTTGCCTCCATAACTACTTTTATACCCTCTTTATAGTTGACTGGTCCAAATAAGTTCTGCTAGGAGTCTATGCCCCATTAGTCGTCTATAATAAAATGTGAATCTGGCTAAAATAAAACATGATGCCTTAAGAGCAATTAAGAATGGTCTTTTGTAGATAACTGTAACATGAAATACAATCACTGTTTTTATTAATGGATTTGGGAAAAGCAGCTCAATGATTTATAGCACAGAAAAGGGTTATTTTACATTTTTATTTCTTTTATGTCTCACTCTTCAGAAAACCTTTTAAGACTCCTGAAATAATCAAAATCTGTGATTCAAATGTTTATCATGTTAATGTGAACCTTGGTATCCATTTTATTTAGGTAGTGCCCGTGATGTCAGCTAAGAAGGCATTCTTCTTTTTTGCTATTACTCCATTTCAGAAAGTGTTGGTTTTGAAAGAAAATCTTGTTGAATGTTTTATTAGAGTGATAAAAGTAAAAGCTGTGTATTGTACTTATAAAGGTGGGATTTGAAGGACACAGACATAATCTACTGGGCATTGTCTGAACACAGAGCATAGCATTTAATAAAACATAGTTTCTTAAAAGCTATAAAGAGAGTTGACACATGTCTCTCTCATTGTATAGTAATTATTTCTTTGTGATTATTACATTAAGCTTCTAATAACTCGAAGTCCTCAAGATCAGAGTTTCAGATGGTTGGAAATAGAATCAGCACTGTTGAACTTGGAAGCGTTGTTCTTATATTTGGCACACTTTGAAAACTTCTACTTGTATTTACACTGTACTAAGTATGCTGTTTGCAAGCAAAAGGTGTAAATTTGCCATCATTATGAATGGAGAAGAGCCCTGGTTTCCCAAAGCCCTGAAAGCTCCTTCTGTGTTCCTCCTGACAAAGCAGGTAGGGAGGGCTGTCACACGTTATCCTTTACATCTCAGTCTATGTCTCTGGGGACTTGCAAAGTCGTGAGGCAGCTCAGTCTTGGTTACACATTTAGGAGTAGGTTTTCTAGACTTGGTATCCCAGATAAGAAATTGGTTATTATGTGGTAGTAAGTGTTTGAATAAAGGCAGCTCATGTTGTTGTGAAACCTCTCTTTTTTCAAAGCAGAGCTGAGTGTAGCTTTAAAAGCCATCAGCATAGAAAGAGAAGGGCCACAGCAATATTCCTCACAGGGTGACTGCTGCCATTCAGCACATGCAGGACCAAAGTAGGATGTGCCTTGTAGAGAATGGAGCATACGTGGTATGTCTAAATTCTAACTAATGAAACCAAACTAAATTTCATGTCTGATATCAACATTTGAAAAAGCAATCAAAATCACATTAGCTAAACTTATCTTCAACTAAATATCTGCAGTTTTTATGTACATATGTGTGTGCACATTTGTGTGTAATTTATACACATATATTTGGGGAGAGTGGCTATTTTAGTGTACAAGAGGCTCTTTATGCTTCTGAAGGGTAATAGGGTTATGATCACTGGGTTTATTGTGCGCTTTGTTTCACCTGCCTTCAGAAAGAGCAAGTTTTAAATGAAGTTTCTTCTACAGGAAATTCTGCTTCCAAAACTGTGGCAATGAGTAGCCTTGTGCTTCTGCGCTTAGTGTAGTTGCAAATGAAGCAATTTATTTGATTTGTAAGCACATTCACAAATGTTTTGACAGCCTTCTAGTTTACACCACAATTGTGTGGTAGCAGTGACTTCTGGGGTTAAACCTCCTGGCCCAAAGCCAAGGGTGGCCTTCACTGCCTTTGAATGCTTGGCCCCAAGTATTATTTGGTAGGGACAAATAGTAGCTGATGTACACTGTGCTGGTAATATCCTCTGTCTGCTGTAACAAGATCCTTCCCCAGCCAGTGCAGGGCCCTATTTTTGAAATGTGCTGGCTGGCAGTACAAAGTGGGCAGTCAGTCACCTTGAGTTCCACTCACTTGACTTTCACTCCCCAGGCTCCCAGCTCCTTGCTCAATGCTAGCTGCTGTTGGCACAGGCTTTGAGTCAGTCAGAATTCTGTTCATCCTTCAAGATAAGATCTGAAATAAATGTGGCTTTTGAAAACTTGTGTGGTTGCCATAGCCATAGGAATGCAGCCTTCATTTAAAATCAGCAGTACATCAGAGTCACTGTCTGTGTCTTTCAGAAAATGTTTCATGGGATTATCCAGAGATTCAGAGTCCAGAGAATGAAGAGGATGTGCATTTCCTTAGCTTAGCCTACCTCAGTAAGGTAGCAAAGAAATGTTAGACTAAATCAAGAAAACTCAAAGAATCTGGTGTGAGGATTCTCTTTAAAAGTGATAGGATTGTGCTCTGAACTCAGCTAGGACAGCTCTGAAATGTGCCACAGAAAGTCAAATGGAACTAAAGAGTAAAGTAGTCCAGGAAAAAACCTGCATTGAGACTCAGGAATCCACCTGTGCAAATCCATTTGCCCCAAATTCATCTCCAGAAGAGGCAAGGGAACAAAGGGTTCTGTAGTAACACAGGTTGTTATATTGTGCTGCATCATCTGAGGAAATTTGGTAAGGAAGAACTCAATTCTCTCTCTGGCAAATCTCAATTAATGTCATTAATGCAGATGAATGATCCCCACCAAATTCACACAGGGATGTAAAATTTGAGGAAAAATATTTACCTTGGCATCATACCACAGGAGCAGGAATGTACTGTGTTACTGGTTTACAAAGGTTAGATGTTTTTCTTATCTCTGCATGGTTCTGAAAATAGTCATTGAAATGAATGATAATTGTCATTTTGCTCTAGCCATTTATAAGCCGTTCATGTAATGCTTCTAGTCAGCTTTCTCTTCTAGTGTCAGCATGGCCAATTTCCAAGGGTTTGTCCAGGGTTTGTGAAAATGTACTTTCATGTGATCTTTCTCTTATTGCAACTGTCAACACAGTTGGGAGATCTGCACGATAATTTAATTATCACTGTTTTTTTCACATTAAAGCAATTAAAAGCAACTTGCAGAACAAGTCAAACAGTTAAATATGCTCATACAGGCTAAAAACAATTCTTGAAGAAAAATAGTTCATGTTTGGAGACAGGAGTCTCTGTGGCTGAAGGGAGTGGGTGATTACTGTATGGTTACTGCTCATCACAGATGTTCGCTTCCTTCTTTTTCTGTCTTTTCCTCTTTTCTAGGATCTTTGTTAAATAGTTTCTATAAATGCAATAATTAGTCTTTTTTTAGCATTTAGTATTTAGTATTTCAGGCATTTTTGGAGGAAAATGGTACAGTGGAAATACCATGGATTGTATTAAACAAAATGGGTACTTTGGTGTCTTAGTAGTAGTATTGACTTGAGAGTGAATAATAATGAGATTTAAGATGTATAGATCCATTCAGGGCCTTCGAGGATTTGTGTTGATGCAGTTCCCATGTTTTTTCACTCTCCCTATCTGCTGCTCAGCCTTTTACCTTCAAATCAGGTAGTATGACTCAGACAGTAACCTTGTTTTTTAATTTTCACTGGAACTTGACATTTTTTAATAATATTTTTCATTATTTGATTGTCCTAACATGAAGAAATTCAGGGCTACTTGGATGTCTGTGAGAGTATTGCCATTAACAACAGCAGGGGCCATGATTTAGTTCAGGAAATTTTGTAGAGATTTTGCTTGTAGTAGGTGCAGAGCTTCAAATACTGTCCAGAATCATAGAAAGCGTGGTGTCACATCTCAGAGAAGGTGACTAATGATCTTTTGGAAAATTAGATGCATGCTAGAGATCAATTATGTAGAAATGAGTGTTGGAACTGTTCAAGTTTAGAATTCAGATCCTAGATACTTGGTTTCTTTGTTTTCTCTTGATGCACATACCTAGCCAAGAGCAGCTAATTATTGTGTTTGTGGCACAGTTGATGAGGTGGCTGTTCACAAACCAGTCAACAAAAACTGTCGTAACTTCTTTGCATTCTTGGCATTTTCTGTTGGCATTTAAATTCTGTTTTTATTCTGCTGTGTAAGTATTTATTATAGTATCCCAGAGTTATTTTTTCAAGATCACAAAAGAAAATAGAGGAGCATAGGCAGAAATAGTATTACTATGTAGAATCACTGAATATATTTGTGTATTCATTGAGTTCAGTCGTATTTTAAATTCTGTTGCTGTGAGATATTCCATACTATAAAAAGGATTTTTACTACTATAAACAGATAATAGGTAAGTAAAGCTTAGTTTGGTTTTTATTTATAGGGCTGATCATTGATATTCATCATGGATGCACAGTAAGACATGCCTTTAGTTCTGCTATGTACAACAGATCTCCAATTAACTTTGTGCTAATTTGCACATATGCATCAGCTTTACTTTCAGTCTACTGTTTTTCCACTCAAGTCTCTACCTACAACTGTTGCCTGTGGTGGGATGCTATTTTCAGTATTTGCAAGTGTAGAATACTTGGGGTGAAACTTAATTTTTAATAATGGTTCATGAAAGACCTATACTTTTATATAGAAAACTGAAAATATTCATTTCCTATCTACTTAATTGCTGAATAGAAGAAGAACAAAAATACCTCTTAATCAATTTCTTTCAAATCTTTGTGCTCTCTGCTAGGAAATGGTTTTGCTTTTTTATAGTTCACAGAAGGTACCTTGTGCTTTCATGTGCCAGTTTGTGACACTCAGTTCAGCACTGCTTGTACTGAGACACCTAATGTTGTTTATGTGTCCTCTTAAATACCATAAGTGATATGAAATATGCACTGAGGACTTCCATAGAGAGAGAAATACTTCCTTAAAATTTAGTTTACACAGGTTTGGGATGAAACAACCCACAGAGCAGTTGCTGAGATCGCATACACAGACATTGTGCTTTCTGTAATTTTTAATTGCTTTTTAAATTATAGACTAGAAGCTGTTTGATGTCTTGAAAAGGCCTGAGTCTTTCTGTGGTTCGTGCTGTGGTTTGGGGGCTGTGGCTGAAATTTCCTAGTCCTTTCAGGAATTCCCTCAGTGAGTTTGGAGGAGTCTCCTCATGAAATGTGAGAAAGCAGTAGTTAGCTAACTGTGCAGAGCAGCTTGTACAGACAGGAGAGTGGATGTCTCCAGCCTCCATACATAAGGTATATTTAAAATCACATTTACTTACAAGCTAAATGGTGTATTTGCACTACACTAACATATTATGTTTAATGGATGCTGGAAACACCACCAATAATCAAAGGATTTTTAGTGAGATGTGTTAGTGCATTGAGGCTGGGTTAAGATACTCAAGTACCAATGTTCTTTCAGCAGGAGATATAAACTTGTTTGTGTTCCCTCATTTAAGGCCAAATGTCAGATCATCTTTCAGTAATGCTAGATCTTTCTTTTTTTTTTTTTTTCTTGGGCAGATAATATTGTGACAGTATTTCAATGTTGTTATTCCCATAAATTACATGTTGAATGAAAATATTTCAAGAGTATCAACTGTTTATTGTAAAGGTGTATTTGCTCTGCTTACCTGAATCTGCCTATTTCCCTTGTAACATTTCTCTGAAAGTCTGTGAAATAATTTTGTGTATGTACACAGAAGAGGGGGATAAAAGAGCATTTCAATTATGGGATAAATAGATATGCTTATGTCCTTTTTGTAAAAAAAAATCAGCTCTGTATATTTCCGAGTATATTACTAGAGTGGCCTATTGAGAGGTTTCTTGCACGAGGGTCAATTTAATCTTTGTGTTTTATTGGACACTGTCTACACTGGCTCTGAAAGCTGCTTTCTTCAGAGTACAGTTGCTTTGAGTAAGATGAAAAGGGTACTAAGAACGCAATAATGTTGGTAAAACAGAGTTCTTGGGAGCACTGTGTTATCCCTGCTTGTGAACTTTTAGTAGTTTGATTTTCTATCAGGATAAACAAGAGCTGAAAGATGACTCGGTCCTACTGATTATGTGCAAACTTTATCTCTCAGCTATTACCATCTGAAGCCTTGTGTAAACAGCTGGACCGCAGGGGACCTTCTCTAAATTGCGAGCTCTTCCCGGTTTGCTACCACAGAAGGCTGACTGCGAGTCAAGCCTTGGCAGCTCATGTTAAAACAGAACCAGTCCCTGTGTTAGGTCATCTATTAGAGATACATCTCTCCCCTAAATCAAATTAAGCTTTTTTTTTGGGCATCTGCTTTTTATCATCAGGATTTTTAAACTGCTAACACTCATTACCATGAACAAAGTTGTCTTACTGGAGGACTAAGCAGCTGCATATGGGTTTCTATGCCTTGGACATGAATTTCCATGCTGCATCTACGTGCCTTTGAGGAAAGAGGCATTTTCTTGATCTGCTTGGGCTTGTGTTTGTATAACTACTGCAGATGCTTTTAAAAAATGAAATTTGCTTGTGATTGAAGTTGAGAAGTTAAGGAGACTTCTTTGCCTCAGTTGTAAAATCTATTGAAAGAACTACCTGCTAAAAGGGCTGAGCAGGACTGCCTGAGAAAGCTGCAAGAAAGCATTTTTTTGTTTGTCCTCTGCAGATCCCGTTGAAAAGGTACTAGAAAAAAAAACTAGGTAGAGAAGTAAGAGTTGTTCTTAATAAATATAAAGGCAAGTGTAAATATGTCATGTAGAAGTTAGAGTAAGTAAAAGGAAACAGTGTGAGGAAATTAATAAACACTGACTTTTATATTTGCATCATTCTGCTTTAAAATAAATATATAAAAATAAACATGAGACTGTACAGGCATCTTAAGATTGATGAAACCTGATAATGAAGCAGCACACTTGTTTACAGCTCAGGAGTTCAAGTCAGATGGCTGAAGGAGTTAAACACCTGGAGCAAGGCTGCCAAACTGCTAAGCTGGCTTTTGGCAGCAGTGGCAGCGTGCAGGGAGAGTTTTCCCTTCATTATGGTTCACTGACTAATTCATTCTAAGCTGAGAGACCAATTGAGAGTTGAAAATGCAGGAAAGCTTCTTTTCCTATGCTAACCTTTATATATATTGATATGTAAGAGGACTTGAGCTGCAGATTTTAAAAGCTTCCTGGACATGAAAGACAAAAATAAAAGAATTAAAGGTTTGGGGTTTTTTATAACGTTTCCAATGAGCTAAGTTTTATTTTCATTAAAAAACAATTATTCAATAAATTATCATCTTGTACATTTTCAATTTCATTTCTAAAGATAAACCTAAACCATATTTTTTATCAGTTTTACTAAATATTTAAATAGTAATTATTTCCAAAGTAGTAAAATATATAGAATTGGCTAAATAAGTATGTATTATGTAGAATTGACAAAATGCATTTCTATCAAGTACAGTAGTTATCATATTGAATTGTAAAACAGTTTTTAATAGTTACTAGTCAGTTAACAGTATTTTTGTAAGAAAACAACTAAAAGTTTTAATTAGCACTTCTTGGCTTCTTACAAGTACTCTCTTCTTTTGGTGCTTCCATTTCTCTTGACTTTGTTGTTCCTCTGAGCTAAAACTATTCTTTGATGCAAAATAAAAGTTCACATGTCAGATCTTGAGCATTTACTGATAGCAATAATTGGATTATGAAAGTATCTCGGGTTTGCCTATTTGAAAATAAATACTTTAAAAAGGCTAGAGGTCATATATGTTTTGATAAATTATATTTTTTAACCAGATCTTTTTTATTCTGCCTATACTTTTAAAGAAGTCTCACGTATGTTCTCAAATTCAATTTAAGCCCACAGCCTAATTTGTTGAATATGTTTGGGAAATTTGGAATAGAGTTTTAGACAAACATGTGGACTTATAGAGAATTGAATTACAGGAAATTCTCAGTTCAAAGTTTTAATTTTAGTTTTTCCTCACCTTTTGATTTGGGAAGTTAAACGTAAGTTAGAATACTTTTAATCTAATATCCACTTTTGGCTGTGATCTTTTAGTTATTTAAACAAAGGCTGAGAGCAGTGTTCACAGGAATGCACCAAGTATTGGTTGATTAAGATTTCAAAGGATTTTTTAGGGTTTTTTTTTTTAAGAGAGGATTGCAATTGAACATAAATATTTTTCTAGCTTATTAAGCTCTATTTCATCCCTCTGTAATTTCAAGTTTTATAACCTTTCCCTCTTATTTCAAGACACATTTTGTATATGAAAAGATCATGTCAAAACTTAGCTCTACCCTTCATAAGGCTTTTTAAAATCAGAGTTAGAATTCTGTTTTTAAGATAAACACATTTGGATCAGAAAGATTTTCAACTAGCTAGTATTAATTTTGGCTGAAAGTTCAAGCAACATCTTTAATCATATTTTTGTTGATTATTTATTAGTTTCTGTGGGAAATCAAAGGACAGACAACCTAAAATACGTCTTCCGTAGGATACATCATGAATCAGAAGCTGTAGCAAAGAATTTTTAGGATGTGCCTTTCATGTACTTATATGAACTGATTGAGAGATAAAATATACATCTTTAGTGTGTGTACAACATGCAGATCAAGGCTGACCCAAAAATGGAAGGCACCAATATCTGGCTGGAGTAGGATTTGTATTTCATTACCAGAGTAAGAAAATCTGTTGTGGGAGAAAAGAGCATTTCTGTTCTGCTCCTTGTCATCTGAAGGCCAGTGGTTATCACTAATGCAAAACATCAAAGAAAAATGGCATAAAAGTGCACATTAAGAAGACTTTGGCTACCTTTGGGAATCTTGCAAAATGTGTGTTCTCATAATTGGCGTGTACTTGTATGTAATAATAAAATTTCACATCTTCCCAATATACCAATGAGACCCCCATCAACTTTTAGCAGACACTGTTATGCGCTTTTGGATGATGACAGTCAAAGACTGACCTTGGTACTCACACTAACAAGGAGACAGCAATCTCTGCTTGGAGTGTAAATACTCTGTGCATTTTACTGCACACATCAGTGGTACAAAAAAAAAAACCAATTGATTGAAAATGTGATTAGGTAAAACTAATTCTGCATTTTGAATCTACTGCTGAAAAAAATTTCATTCTGAGATTTTTACAATTTTAGTAGCCCACATTTCATTGATGAAGCCCCTTGGCCAGGGAGAAGCACTTATTCTGTCTAACAGAATAAGTAAGAAGCATTTAGCTCATTTCTAGCTGCCAGTTTATGCCTCTGAGCTTTTCTAGCTTCTTCACATTGCAGGGGATTTGTCTCCTTCCCACCTTCCCTTCCTCAGTCTTTCTTGGTACACAATTTCTAGGTTTCCTACTTCTTTAGTAACAGGGTACCTGTCATCAGTGATATAAATTTTCACTGCAATAATTTGTTGATTCAAACTGAGCAGACAGAATGTCCATCATCAAATGCTCCGCCAGGATGCTGCTGAGAGGATTGAAACACTGAAAAAGTGATGCATGCCCCTAGCAAGAATACTAGAGAAAAAATAAATGGTGAGCAGATTCATGCCAGCTTTGTGGTGGAATTTGGATTTTCTTCCAAAATGTATTGACAGTTTAATAAAAATAATGAAAGTATGGAATTTTATCATTAAAACAAATTATTTTTCCAGTGTGAATAGCAAATACATTTTTCTCTATGTATACCAGTTCGGCAGGAGAAATCATTCTATTTTATTCCCCTTCAACACAGGATAATAGAAACCAAAAGACAAATATAAAAATTTTATAAAATAAATAATATAGCATGTTCTTCATTTTTTATGGGAAAGCAGTCAAATATCTTGTTACAAGAATATTTTTCTTCTATAAAATACATTGAGCTTTTTTTTCAAAAAGCTCTTTCTTATGGGGGAGAGGTAATGATTCCATTTAAATCTTTGGCTTTTCCTTATTAAGGTTTCTCCAGGCTGCTGGAGTATTAAAACAGAGGTTGAGTGCTTATTTGGAATTGGGTGGTATTTGGCAGTCTGAGTATCAGTGCTGCCAAATATGATATGATTCAAACACCACTAACAATTTTTTACTTCGCCATATGTGTGATTTTGCAAATGCCTGTGGAAATTGTGCAATACTCATTTTTTTGGGATGATCTATGGAAGCAAACACAAACTGTGTCCTCATTCTGCATCCTAAGGCAAGATCTCCAAATAAGAGAAAATACGAGCCACTAGCAAAATTACAGCGTAGCTTTTATTTTGAGAGCTTGTGTCATCTTCAGTGTAGAAGTCCTGTCTACCCAAAAATAAATTCATTACCTTGTCCTTCATTTTCATCTAATGAGCTGAGTGCTTGAAGAATGCATCAACTCTTAATTAGAGAATTAAATAAGAATAAATAAGGAATAAATTAGGTACAGCCCCATGTTTGCATGCCTTTGTTGAGAAGGTGAGAGATGCTGCTGCAGTTTATTTCTTTTGCATCTTAAAGTGAAAGCAAAGCCTGCTGTGTTTTCCACTGCCCTTTTCATAAATATTTTTTTTCTTTATTGAAGTGATTTAAGGACACTTGGGTCTATGAATTTTTATTTTTTTTAAATAGTCATTATTTAGTTTCTAGATGTATTGGTGAGGAAACAAAGATTACCTTGTTCATAAGGGAATTGGTGCCCCAGGTTAATGTCCAGGTGTTCTTTCAACTGATGGCTGAGACTAATTTCTTCCTGGCCCTCTGGTAACCAGCTGAAGCAGAGCCCAGCTGGTATATCTTCACTCTTGCATACCAACATCTTTCACTGATTCACAGATTTCCTTATATCCTCAGTACTTCCTCTACTGCTTAACAATCTTTGAACTGTAGTTTGAAGAGAAATGTTTTGCATTGCAATGGCTGAATCTGAACCAAGGAATGAAATTTTATTTTTTTTTTTAAATAATAATCTTGTAATGATCCTTGTAAGCTCCATTTGTCAAAAGGTCATAAATTTGAGAACCCATCAAAGGGTTTCTAAAGAAATACTTAACACTGAATATTATCTGGTTTGAATCTTGTGAGTTTGGATGGCACTTCTGCAGGTAATGCTACAAAGAAGAGTTCCTAATGTGTTTAAGCCCAAGTGTTCAGTCTCTTATTTTCTCACACGTGCACATGCACACTTATCTGCTGCCACCTGTCAAAGTTCAAAATTTCAGTCAGATTTTGCCTGCTACACATAGACTATGTCAATCTAAAAATATACTGAGCAGCAGAGATGTCTGATGTTCTTTCATTGCATTCTGAATTTTAGGATGCATATATCACATGCTTAGTTTTTAAGCTTCCTTGCAAGATTTACAGATTTTTTGCATTCACCATTGTGCTTTCTTTGAATAAGGGAGGTAGTAAATGTTAGATGGGAGCAGGCAAGGGGACAGCAAAGGGGATGCCATCAGTTTTAACTGCAGCTTAAGAAAGAATAGGCTTACCCTGAGGGTACTTGGAAAGTGTAAGTTTCAGAGTTGGAGTTTCTTGTGGGAAAAGATGACAAACAAAGTGATCTTTGCAGGTGCTGTTGACCACTGAAGTAGGAAGAAGGCAGCTCCCTATCTGTGTGGTGGAAAATGTATGGTGAGAGTGCACGGAATAGAGAGAAATAAATTTAACCTCATGCTGTAAATACCACGAGGAAATAGACTCTGAAGACCATTGTCGGGGCAAAACAGCACACTCACGAGGGATTCACTGAAGTGAAATAGCTTTAGAGTTTTCATATGAGCCAGGATAAAAGTTAACAGCTGTGAGTGCTGCTCAGCACCACTGTAGATGTATTGGTGTGATGTTACTTGGTTGTATAAAATTGAATATAAATGCTATGTACGTTTGGATATTTAGATCGAATTGAATTCAGAGCAAATTACACATAATTGCACTGGCTATGAAAGACTGGTAATTAAGATGTGGGAAGAGAAGGAAGTCCTTATTCACCAGAATGTCCATATAACTCCATGTCTACTTTCACTGTAGTCATTCAGATTTTTCCGTCCCTGTCAGCATGAGAAACATTTAAATGGCTATTGACAGCTATAGAAGAGGGAAGGTGGAAGCTGCTTATAATGGTTTGTGTAAAGGGTTGTTGTTTGAACAGCTCTTTTGAGATAACTTCTTTTTGCATTGTCTGTAAAAACTAAAGTGAAGTTCAGTGAGTTATGTTCATTCTCTCAGGTCTGTGTAGAGTGTCTTCTGGGGATTCTTCTGTTCCACAAGGACCTTCACAGCATGACTGCATGTTCTAATTATATCATCACACGTTTACACCACTTATGTCATTAAGTATAATTGCACTTGCCATGTGAACATGCAATGATAGAACAAAAATTACTTTGAGAAAAATGATACAACAAAATCTTCAAAAAACCTTAAATACATATGTAATACTTATCAAAATATACTATATACTAGAGACTAAAAACTCCCACAATACACAAATATTTGCAAAATCTCAGTGTTTTCTTATGCAAGCACTTGTGAAACCTTGGCCTTAATTTGGGTGCAGTTTTTGCTGTTAAACTCATCTAATGTCAGCGCTACATAGAAATAATACTGGTTGTTGAGAACTGTAATTCTGGACGTAGGCAGTTAAACCTTTGTGTATGGATTCTACCATCATATTTAGCTAAGGAAATATGATCTAAATAGTTTTACAAGACTTGAGTTACAGAAAAACATGGTGCAGGCGTTAATGTGGCACAAATCTTTAAGTAGCACTCTCCATTCTATCCCTGGTGTGGTATTGTCAGTGGGAGCTGCTGATGGAAAAACAGTACTTTCAGTGAGACCAAAGTTCTGTCTTTGAGGTAATGTGAAGATTCCCAGTATGTTTTCCACAAGCCCTCTAGAAGGAGGAGAGCCTTGGTCCCCATGGCCATGCAGATAGGTGCACTCAGACTTATTCCCCAGACTTTTTCATTTGGGCCCTGATTTATCTTTTCCTAACACTGTTGATTTGTGTTAAACAGCTGTTGCCTTTTATTCAGACCTGGATGGAATTCAGCGATTTATCTGAAGTTGTGAAGGTAGTCTAGGATAACTCATCAAAGGCTCAGCAAAAAGTCTTTTAATGGGAAGTAATTTTCCAATCACCATATAACAGAGCTGTAATACTACATTGGAGTATCCTTTGATGTAGCTTAAGGCATACAGTTGCCTAATAAGAATGCCTAATTGTGCAGGTTCCTTTACACAGATGAGAAACAATTTTCAATAGCTTCTAAGATATTATGAGTTACTTTTGAGTGAAATTTAAATTCCAGGTTATATCGTATAATGAAAATGGAGACATGCTGCATTAGCATAATTATATCTCTCTGGTTGTAAATATTTATATAACAATACTGCAAAGACCAAATATAGTTATGAGCTTTTATTCCAGCTGGCCTAAACATTCAAGAAAAACTAGTTCTTCAGCAGTTCTAGGAATAGTTTACTTGTCAAGTTACAAATGAAGTTTTTAGAGGATTTAAGCTCACCTTTCTAACATAGATTTTTTTTTCTTGTTTGCTTCAAATATTTCACTCTTTTTTTTTTAATGGTATCCTAAATTTCTCATACTTCTAAAAAGATTTTTAAAAGAAGGCCACTTTGACATAAAAGTTTCTGTTGGAAAAGCATGTTTATAAAACTCACCTGTACCTTTCTTTTAAAGAAAAGCCTGGAGAATGGACATTGTCTGCTAGATATCTCTCTGAACATATGGGCTGAATTACTCAGCAAAGAATTGAACTACACTGTTTCAGATTGGTTACGGTGGTAAAAACTGCCTCGCACTGCTCTGCAGAAGAGGGATGGATAAAATGCTCTTTGAACAGTCAAGATTTTTTAAAAATGTCAGTGCAGAGGGCTTGCATTTGTGTTTGGCTTTCTAGACCTGCCTCTTGACCTTCTAATTACTTGATTTGAAACAGCACTGAGGGTATAATAAAACTGGAGGTTGTCTCTCGTTTGCTTTATCATAAATTAAAGCTGTTAGTTTGGTGAGGTGAAAGTAAAGGCAGAGTGTTCATTACTGCTCAAGTGACGGCTTGTCAATAGCACTGCCTTTTAGTTTGTTCTAGTCAGCACTTGCTGTGCATTTTGTTGGACCACTGGGAAATAAATACAACAAGATTATACATTTGGAATACCACAAGAGTTCATGAAGGGAAAAACCAAAAAAAACCCCAACCAGATGATAAATTATACACTTGGTAGAAAGTGACATGCTATCTTGTGCTATTAACAACCAGAGATAATTGCAGTGAATTGTAATTGCAGTTTGCAGCTTACAGTACAGTGTGTCCAGCATCAATCTTAATAGTGAACAAAGCAATTTATATTAAAAGTTAATTCACTTGGTAAGTTTCGGCTGTATACAAGGGAGCTAACAGATGTAGCTTTTCAGAAAGTTCAAAGGCATTTGGAACATGGAGAGAAATGCTAATGTAGTAAGCCTCAGAGAAATATTGCATTACTACTTGTAATGAAAACAAATGTATGCCATTATATCCCAGTTTGTGTTTATTTAATAAACGATGCAGTTTTGTACATTGAAGAAATTCTGTTTCCGAATGTAACAAAACCCGATTTTTACTCATAGATTACACAAGAATAGCAATTACAAATGTATATAGCAAATAGGGTCTAGGTTTCTGTGTATTTGATTCTATATTCAATTTTAACTGAATCCTTTTATGAGTCAGTACTAAAAGGAGAGTGTGTGTGTGTGTGTATGTGTTTATATATACATATTACTGCAATTTTTAAATCTAGGCCTTTATTCTGGAATTGTTTAGTGGTGCTCTGAGTGTTTTGCTAGGTTGCCTGGTCATAATTACTCCAGATTTTGAGCGATATCTTTAATTGGATTTAATTAAAGTGAAACTTTATTTTGGGAGAGCCTAACACCCCTTCTCAGGGAGATGATAATCTGGCATTCACTGACCATCCAGTGGTGCCCTCTTGTCTGGGAGAGCTGCTGCGTACCCGCTGACTTTGTTTTGTGGGCTGCAGCACTTCACATTTATTTTAACAAGCATTACCATTCTCTGAGTGTTGTGGTCAGTCCTTGGTGCTCATCAAATGGCAGAGAATTCCCTGATCTGCAGAGTCATGTTCCAAACACGTAGAGCTGTGCTCTGGGACTGGCTGTGCGTTAGAGGGTGACTATCGATACAGTTTGAAAACACAAGGTAAAAGTGCTGTCATTTTCGACAGTTAGTTGGCAAAGTATGAAAATCCCCAAATAAAGACATAGTTATATTTGCCTAACTGAAGAATTGCTACATTTTTTAGAATGGGGAAAAACGTTGAGAGGGAAGGGGGTTGAGGAGGACCTTTTACTTACTGGCACCTTACAGATCCCCACCTCTTTCAGAGGGTTCATCCAACAGAAGGAACCGTGGGTCCCCACTTTTGAACTATCTGGATTTTGAATGGCTCGTCCTTATGAGAGAGCAGAGTTAGTTCATATATAAGTCTTGTCTAGGGTTTCACCCAGTGTGAACTGCTTTAGTTCTACTGAATTCAGTGGAACAAAGACATTTAACACTTGCTAATGATTGATTCTCATAGGAGTTTGGGGAGTAGCTGAAAGGCTGGACTGAGGCTATTTTTCTTCTTCGTGGCATTATTTTTGTTAGGTAGGTAAGAGTGTGTAATTCAGATCTAACAATCTTGTTTAGATGGATAGCTTGGAGCTTTGCTTGTCTCTGCTCAAGGAAACCCAGAGCTGCACTAAACATACGTGTATCTTATATTGTCTCTCTTATACAACAGACACATGCGCATTAGGCAGCAGTTTGGTTTCAGTAAAGATTTAATATCCTATTAAAAAGAAAATCTGAAATTATTTAATCATTAAAGTTTTAATGTGGAGGTAAACTAGTGGTATGTAGTAGCACACTTTTAAATTTGACTATAAAAACTGGCTGGAATTTTTAGAATGATACAGAAGATAAAAAAGAGTTTGCTTTTTTGTTGATAATTAATTTTGTCCTGTATAACATCATATAGAATCTGACAAAAATTGGGAGGAAAGGTAATTTGAGGAACAAAGCTTAGCATGTTACATATAATTTTCTATTTGTTTTAGCAAAAGTCATCTATAGATCTAAGGGATGTTTTGACAGTCATTCTGGTTGCACATTACCCAATTAAATTTTTTTTGTTTACTTTTTCATAGATAATAGTAGAATTGTTAAAAATACAGAAAATTATATTTTATTTCATTTTATCAGGAGCAAAATGACATATTTTATGTCATAATAGGAATTGAGTTCTTTCCCTTAGCTTTGTGACTCTAAGTGCATATTCCATGTATTACTCTGCTAATAGAACACCTATCCAAAAAAAAAAAATCAAACCAAATTAATCCCAAAATGTGTCTCGTCTGTAATCCATTTTGCAGTGAGGAGTTGAGGGAAGCTGGAGAGAGCAATGTGTAGCATCACTGCTCCTGGCACTGGAACATCTCTAGCCAGCATGGATAGCCCTGGAATAGTGCTCCAAGTTCAGAGCAAGGATCCATCAAACTGCTGCTCTGCCTCCACCTGCAGATACACAGGGAATACGAACAGGGCAGGTGCAAATGGTATTTTATTCAGTCTCTAGGTATGAATGAAGGGAATTGCTATCCATGATGCCAGGGCCCCAGTGCTGTGTCTGGACAGCCATTCCAGGTGTGTGCACTGGGGCAGTGGTGGAGTCCTGCCTGCCAGGGACTTGCTTTCCCTCTCCTCAGATAGCACTGGGATCCAGCAGCACTGCAGGAGGCTGGGCACCACAGGCTCCAGTGGAGTAATGCTGGAAAAAAGCATTGGAAAACACAAAGAGTGCCCTTTTGAAAAGCTCAGCAGTTAAGACCTATTTAACAGTCTGGTTAATGGAGACAGGTTTTCACAGGAGTTCATGTACCCTGTGTGTTTACTCTCCTTATAAACACATTCCACAAAAAGGTGTGCCACTCTTCCCCAGGCACTCTTTGAGAAATGTCAAAAGTCGAATTATAGAAATAGACTACTTGGGACCCTTCATTCACCTAGAAATTAACATAAATCATAATCTGGGCACAAACTTTGTCCCTAGGTTTTATTGTCTCCCACTAGAAGAGACATCAAAATTACTGAGCTGTTAGGAACTCTTCACCCAGAACAGAATTTATTTGGTTGTTGCACATGCATATCTGTAGAAGAAAAAATCCTGAAAATTAATCTCATGAGTCAGATGTTGCTTAGTATTGTCTTTTCTTTGTGGAAATTATGTTGCTTTGTCCATTAATGGGAATGTTTAGCATTAATTTGTAGTATGTTTAGTTCCTACTTCAGAGAAAAAGTTGCAAAGTGTTAAAAAAAGAACCTCAGTGTCAGGAATTTATTTATAATGAAAATGAGCTGCATGGGAAAAGCCTGAAGGAGTCTAAAAAATAAGTAATGGAGCATGCAATGAAATACATTTTAATGTAATTGAAATTGAAATAATTTACAGTATTCCTGAAACAGAAAAATATAAGTAACAGGAGGATCCGCTATGATATTTTTACTTCTTTGAAACTGAAATATATTAGGGCTAAGGAGAGGAACAGAAAGCAGGAGACATTGACTAGCAACTTCTTTTCAAATATTAGGGTACTAGAACTAGATTAACTGATTTGCCAGTGGAGTTGGGGAAATAAAAGCAATAAGTTTCATAGTCGTAAATTTTAAATTCCTATTATTTCTTTGCAAGAGTCAAAAAAATTTGTATGCACGTAGGGAAATACTTGCACATTTTGGTAAAAATTCAGTACCTTTAGTTATGGTTTTATGTTTGCGTTATGTGTTCATTGATACAAACATTGTTATGTTAGTCATTCCTTATTACTTTTTGGCAGTAGATTTCTGTACATCTCACTAAGAGGTAAAAAAGGTTATATTTCAGGTTATAAACTGCTGAACAGAGAACTCATCTGAAGTGACTTTGAAATATTGTGGTCTTTTACTTTCTTTAACAACTTTTAATTATCCTTTCAAACATTCAAACCAGTGCCCTATTTGGATAGCATGCCACATAATGGAAATGAAAAATACACACTACAAGAAACAAGATTACATAGACTGTTGTCTGAAAATAATTTGCTGAAAGCATTTAGGCCATTCTTGCAAAATAAGGATGTGTTAATTTTTTTTTTTATTCCTGCAATGAATTTTAATAAGATCCTCTTCGAACTTGAACCTAGCTCCAGTTCTTAGGACTTTTGTGGGGAAAAACACATCTAACTCTGGTTACATCAACACAAATGAAAGAAGGTCAAGAAACCCAGCTCCTCCACCACTATAGTCTGTGAAAACACGATCCAGCCTGAATATTTGGTGTGGTGTCTGTGCTAGGAAGAAGCATGAACAATTCTGGTAAAGCAGTGAAAATAGGAATTTGGGGTTTGGAGGGGTTTTTTGTTATTGTGAAATATGCAAAACCGGTGAAGTTATTGCAAGTGGATATTTGCTGCAGTGCATTTGTGTTTCAGGATCTCAAGCAGCTCTCTGGTTTTAGGCATTGGAAAAGAGATGTCAGTGGGGGTATTTTTTTTTTAAAGTAAACACACAAGTAGCAGGGTTAAACAAAGAAAAGTTTAGGTTATTAAATAAAGTTCCAATACTTCTTACTTGCTCAAGATATTTGCAGCAAGTTCTCTGGAGTAGAAAATGAAGGGAATGTGCCATGCAATTTTTCTTTAGCCTTTTTGCAATGCAACAGGGCAATCGATACAAATCTTTGCAGTAATCATATATTGATTTTCCTAGAATATAACTCCATTTAAAGCATTTTTATCCCCAGGAGTGAAAGCATTGGAGGCTATCAAAGGAGGAAGTAGCTTTCCTTGACCCCATCTGCAGTTCACATTGATTAACAGAGGCTAGGTAAAATAAATAAATATGTGTGAGAGAGAATAAAGAAGAAAGAGTCACAGAAAGGTTAATACTGGCTGGGGAGAAACATAATTATAGTGCATTAGGGTTTTTGTAAAATTATTAGGTCAGGATAAGCTAACAAGTGACTTGGAGAAGGTGGATTCTTCATTAAGTCAGAGCCAAATATTGCAATACCTATTTTTCACTGACTGTGCTACAAATTCAGATAATGTGGAGCTTTCTAATGATCTGCCCCAGTGCACATGCAGGTACCAGGAAAGCGAAACTGAGTTGAAACTGGTATGTTTACACTTTATCCTGTAATGGAACGTCTGTTGTGATATATTGAGTCTGGGACAAATTCATAGTGAGTGTGCAGAGAAAGAAGCTTGATGAATCCATGACATTTTATTTTCATTAATTGTAAAAATGCTATTGTTCTAGATGGTTTTTAAAAGTTGCAAAACCACAGTAGATTTATTTT
Organism: Petroica traversi; assembly: GCA_025920805.1. Lineage (NCBI taxonomy): Eukaryota > Metazoa > Chordata > Aves > Passeriformes > Petroicidae > Petroica > Petroica traversi. The sequence continues at coordinate 8,172,952 of JAHLSL010000036.1, read as the reverse complement.
TTTAATTTAATTTTATGTAAGATTAGTGCAAGATATTATTTTAATATCATTTTAGTAACACTGAAGCAAGTCTCTCCTGCTCTGATGTGTGGAATAGAGTTTTCAGTTTTTAACCACTTGTTTTATTCACTAGAACTGCAAAGTATATTATGTCGCATCTCATATGAGTGTCACCCTCTCCTAGAAGACAGTAAATCCAAGGCCATATGCCATAATTTTGGAGTCAGATTTTTCTCAAAGCCAGTTTTTGGATTTTGTGATTCATCCTCGCTGCCCCAAAAGTCCCTACAGCCCATCCCATGCATCTCTGTACTTTCATTCTGAAAGTTTTATCTCCTCTCCTGTCACTTTGGTCGTTTCCTTATCCTCCTTTCCCTATGTTTTTGCATCTGATGCTCAATTCTCATAGATCAGCCTTTATTAAATTAAAAGGTGTGTGTAGCATCATTATCCTTTGCAGTGTTTTGTAGTTGATACTGTTTATTTTACCAGCAGCTTCAGAGCTTTTTTGCTTCAGGCAAAGCAACTACTACACACTGTCAGATAAAGTACCTTATCTGTCAGCAGCACTCTTGTGAATTAATCATAATTCAATAGGTTTGCTAATCAAGATTTGAGATGAATGTTTTGATAGAGCAATCAGATTTGTCCAATCTATCATTACTTGACAGTTGCTTTAGGCAGACTGCTAACTTGGCATTAGGACCTAGTTTGGATGAGTTTGGTGTGGCCCCACCAGTCAGTGGCATCAGTTATTGAAGTGATGGACTTCTGCATGGATACTAATTATAGTTCTTTTTCAGTTTTGAGAGAGACTGGAGTGAAGCTGAGATCAGGCAGCTCACACCTACCCTGTTCCATATTATCAAAACATTTTTGAACCAGGAGTTCACTTTGTAATTTTCACAAATAAAAATACTACTCCGAGCTCGTTGACAAATTTGAGACATGATTTATGGTAGCCTATGCAAACATTGCTCAGGACTGAAAGGGTCGCTGGAATAGAAAGGAGATAAAGTTAATATATTGTTAAGTGTTGCTAATTATGAATCAAGTCACGTCTGATGTCACTAAAATTTGTTCTTTATTTTGTCCAGTTAAACATTCTTGGGGGTAATTTACAACATAGCTTGCAGCAGTTTCCTCAATTTGAAAGCATAAATGAAGGCTTTCATTGTATATTGACATATTTTTCTTGTTAAGCAATGTTTAAAGTACTGATACAAGATGCTGTAATAGTGGGTTAGACTGCAAGTGCAAGTTTGGTACATTGTAGTCAATAATGCATTAGTGTGGGAGAATGAAGAAGAGAATTGATGTGTTTGGGGGTTTTTTAACATGGGTGGAGAAAAACGGGAAAAAAAGTCTTCAAGCTTCCACAGTTAAATATAGACCTATTTTCCTAGTTAATGTAATTTTAGGGTATGTGTTAGTCATATGAACACAATATATATGTGGACCTCTAGTTTCATCATCATTTCAACATACATTCCTTCTCTCATGCTAATCCTCTGGTACTTGTGACACTGGGGAGAGGTTGTACGTGGTGATGTGATGGGAAGTCCACTGTCTTCTGTACTGACAGTGTTTGTAGCTGAAGCTTGTTCTTGTGCAGCAGGTACAGAGAATTGTCTGCCCATTACATTCTCTTGAAGCTTAACCAGAGCTAAAAACATGCATCCCTTGGCATGTCAGCTCTTCTGTCTAGTTTCAACACAGATATTCAGCCCTAAGCCTCAAAAAACCCAAAAATGTGCAGGCTTAACATGTTATATAGCAGAAATGAGTGTCCAAATGCCTTTGCTGTTCCAGTTCGAGTTTAGTACAATGTTGGGATAACTTGCATTGCTGATATTTTGGTAGTAGCGTCATTTAGTGATGAATTCAGAAATCTGTAGTATAAATAATTGTGTTCATTTGATGCTAAATAAGCAATCAGAATGCTAGGTCTTTGCAGCCCTGCTTTAATTGCTTTCCTGGAGTGATCTGTGAGCTCCAAAGGCTCACTAACTTTCAGAGTACCTCCACAGCTGCTTTCTAAAGTCCTGGTGCAAATACTTTTTGGAAAGTGTGCTGGAATGAGGCTGCCAGCAGCACTAAAGAGCATTGGCAGGTGAACTGAGTCACAGTCTAATGCTCACCCGCCCTGTATTGCATCTGTGGCAGACAGTGAGGACAACAACTCCTCTCAGTAATTATCAATGAGATACTTTTCTGGTTAGCTTCAGCACGAGTGGAATGCCCTCAGTATCTGCTGCTTGTCAGAGAGAATGTTCCTGTATCTTGTAAGGCAACACTGACTAGTAAAAAACCCCAAAGTGATACTCAAGTGCAAGCAAAAATGAACCTCTGATTTTAACATTGTGGGTGTTTCTTGGAGTAGTCTGCCAAATTAAAAAAGGGGGAAAATTAGTATTTTATGACTTTTATTTTAAAAAGAATTTTTGTATTTTTGCCAGTCACTACTGTGCAAAAAGCCAAAGTGAATATTATTTGTACTCACTCTTCATAAAATACCATAGGCCTCTTTCTGTAGAGTGAAGAGAATTACATTGACTTTGCCACCACAGGATTCCTTCTAATATCCTGTCAACATTCTCATGCCCTGTATTTACTGCTGTGCTCAAATCCCATCTCTCCATAACATTTAAAAGGAATAATGAAAGAGCATCTTTGCCAATACCAAACTACCCCATTGTTTCATTTGTGCACTGAACTGCTGTTGATTACTTTGCAAGTTCCCTCTAGCTGGTGAACTACCTGAGTGAGACTTTTTCCTGTGCAAATTTAGATGAAGAAAGCTTTTTGATGATCACTGAAGTACCATGTATGTAAAGTGGTTAATTAAATTTCTTTCCTTCCTCCATCAAATCCTGCAAGTTAAAAATCCCATTCTGAGGTTTTCCACTCACTCAAAACCCAAGTGCCTTGACAGCCACCTTTGACTTCATTTTCTTCTTGATAAAATCTATCATGACATGCAAGAGAGCCTTGCTCTCTTAGTATGTGAGATGAATGATGGTCCTTCATGCTTACTATAATAACATGAGATTAACATAGATCAAAGATTTGCTAGAGTTATTAAGAGTAGGCAGTCTCCATATACTTAATATATCTGGATTTTTTTTTCTCTTTTGCTAGTTAACATATCAAACTAATAAATAGCAATGAGTCATTCTACACTTTTTCCTTTAGAGTGCTAATAAATGTATATGAGTTGACAGTTTTATAATGGTGAAGAGATAAAAAATGTTCTTGGTAAAAAGATGCTCTGTGTGAATACTTGTATGCATTTCTGTATACATGGTCATATATCTAACACCTGTGTGATCCCTCAGGCAATTCAGTCACTCATTTTTCCTGCCAATTTGCTTGCTTCATTTTGATCTATGTTTGCCATCATTTGTCAACTGACACCTTTAGCATGTTTTCACATCAGTTGTTTTGAGAACATGAATGCTGATAATTACATCAGTGCTGCCCCACTGCAGAAGTACAGACCAGACAGTCACCTGGGACTGGTTTTTATAACTTATTTAACAGTTGGTAATTTCTGATTTTCATGTGTGGGACAATTGCTGGTTGCTTATCCATGTCTCTCATTGCAGGTTTGTAGCAGTAGCTACAACTCCTCCATTATGTGCATGTAACAATGGCTTCAGTATCGGAGCTTTTGGTTGGGTCTTTTCCGCAGCTGTACATCTCCTACCTCCCCTCAATAGATGTCAAATACCTAAAGAATAGTCTCAGGTTTGCAGTGCCTAGTTTTTCTCAATTTCCATGGTTTAAAGCAGAATTCCCCAGTTTGTGCATGCACCACCATCCTGCGTTCCTAAACTTCCGTGAAAGACCAGCCTTTTTCATGACTTACTGAGATTCCCTAAGGGCTTTTTGCAATACAGTGGCAGGCATTCCTTGTAATTTCTGTTTTTTTCTCATTACCATGGGGTTCTATCACACAGTTTCAGGTGCTGGTTTTTCTTCCTTTCTGTGAGAGCAGTCTTCTCTCTAGCATTCACTTTAAAAAATGAGGGTAGGTGAGATCTAGACCGAAACTGTGGTCCCCTGCATATATGGCTTTACACAAACAAGATATCCCAGAGACTCCTTGCCAAAGTTAATTTTCATTTTAGTCAACTGATTCATATGGTTTTCTTCCCCAAACCTCATGCCTTGAGAATGGAAGTGTTCGGTTCAAGGAGTAGCTTGTCTTTCTGTGTATGTGGGACTAAACATTTCACCAAAGTGTTGTCTTTTTATTTAGACAAAGATCTAAAGATCAAAGATCAAATAAGCCAGAAACTCATTGAAAGAGAATCACATCACTGTAACAGAAACACATTTTGTATCTAAACAGTAGGTGAAGTTCCTTAACGCAATAAAACAAGAATTGTTCCAGTAGTGTTAAACAGTGCTACTGCTTTAAAAGAGACTTACCCCAAAGGGCTTATTACTACAATTTTCCAAGTCTTTAATTTATTACGTGCTTGGTGTTTTACTGCCTTTCCACTCACAGCCTTTGCAGTGCACCTCTTGACCTTTCAGCACTCAAGAGTGGGGCTGAGATAACTAAAATCTGGGAAAGGCACATCAATGCAAAAATGTTTAGACTATTTGAAATCAAGAAATACAATATAAAGCTGTTTACTATGAAGTGCTTGTGCATATTTTGAAATCCAGCATAAACCCTCTTTAAACATTATGATGCATAATTAGCATTTATCTTTGTATCTATGCATTTCTTCATAAGTGTCTAGAACAGGATTTACTTAGAATTCAGTATGTGTCCATCAGGTTTTCAGCCTGGAATCTAAATGTGTGAGTTGCGGGGTTATGTTTTTACCCTTTTCCTTTTTTTGAATTTGAGGCTTTTTTTACTGAAATGCTGGCTTTTTAGCATGTCTTCCACAAGGAAACAAAGTGATAAGGCATTCACAACAAAAATGCAGTCTGCAAACATTTAGGTGTACTTGTGTTATAGGGGACACACAGTTTTTTTGTTTAAAAATATAAATATATAAATATAAAAATAAATTTATGTAGCACCTTTTATCCCCAAGGATCCCAACGTATTTTAGAAAACTCTTAACATATGTTGGATCATCTAGCATACCACTAGAGTATTGGCACCTGTGGTACAGAGCAGAGTGGCCTTTAAAAGGAGTAAAATTATTTTAAAAATAAGATAAAAAAGATGATAAGCATTCAGGTCAAATGCTACGAAAGTCTTCCCATTGATTTTGATGGGAGTACACAAGAATAAAATTCAGAATATGTCACCTTTCTATATATCAGATTGAAAAAGAAAAACATTTTCCACTTTTCTCCGCCCCAAGATCTGAAGTTTTACAGAATCATTAGTATGCTGCTTATGATTTCAGATCTCAAGTAGACTTTTTAAAATCATCTTAGTTTAACTTCAGTTGTGTGTACCTGAATTTGCACTGTCCAGCTGGAGGTGAGGAGCAGGTAGGGATGGCACAATCACTCCAAGGTACCACCAGTGGTGTTAGCTCTTTTCTGGAAAAAAAGCATCCTTTATCAAGAACAAATGATCTTGGTGAAGACCTCTGATAATATATAATGTATTATCATTATAAAAAATGTATTTCACTTAATTTGTCATAATAGCCACTTCTTGGAAGAGAGATGGAAAATACTCTTCTGAAAGTCCAGTGGATTTAGCTGAGTTTTGAAAAACTTGGAACCCAGTATCATAGCCAGCCCAGGCATGTTTTTAACTCCTGGGAAACATCTGTGTGAAAGAGGTTTTTAATTTCTGATGTAATAGTTTTGGTTAAGAAACCTCATTTTTTTGGCAGTTGCATGAATGATTTTAATTTTTATAATTAAAATACTTTGATTAATTTGTTTCATTTCAGTGAAAACGTCAACAACATTGATTACATTTAGATATTGCTAAGTCAAAATTAAGTGATAAATATTTTTATAAATGAATTCATCTGTTGTTTAGAGAACATACAAGTGTAAAAGAAAGCAGAGTCAATTTGTTTCTTACCCCATTGACCGTCCTGCTAATATTCACCATCCCTTTGTAACACAAGTTACAAAGTGTTTAATACTTTAAGTCTGAAAACTATGTTGGCATTCTTACAGGGCCTTTTTAAGTATATCTGTGGCTTGGGAATGTTTCCACACCCAAAATTCCCTCAAAAGAGAAGTAGTTTTAGATCCTGATTACTCTTTATCTAAGACTCATGTTTAGTTGCCTTTGCAGCCCCTGCATGTGTTAGCAGAGTAGGATGGAAGTGGAATAATTACTTAAAGTCATTATATATAATGTAAACCCAGTTAGGAACCCAAAGATGTGATTTTTTTTTTTTTTCTAAATTCTTCTCCTCACAAAGGTGAAGGGCAGGTGGGAATAAGATAGCCATTGCTGTGGGAAATAATTGTAGAAATATCCATGATTATTCTGTGTCCATTTCATTGATTTCATGCAAACTAATGGCTTTTGCATGTTTTTAGAGAAGCTGCTTGGGTGTCATAAGAAATTAATACACTTTGGAAGATGTCCAACACTTTAATAATGCCCTTTTATTTTAGTACTAGTCATTAAATATTCTGTAGTTAAAATAGGTGACAGCTGAGAGTTGGTTAGGGCAGGATAAATCGGAACAAATATTAATATAACTTGCTTGTGTTCTGCACAGGCAAAATTTCAAGTCAATGATAAAATATTGTTAATCAGTGGATTGATTTGACCATAAAGCAGTTGTACATTGAGGCGGTCGAATCATTAAATTTGAATATTGTCTTCTCTGTGTGTCTGAGATCTGAAGGCTGCATTGCACACCACAAATTCCGCAGTATTGATGGTAATCAGAGAAGAGGATTTTTAATGGCGATATCCACCCTCTACAGAATGGAAAGGGTAAAAGTTCTCTAATGAATATGATGCAAGATGATCAAAGCAGATCATCAAAGTATACAGGAGCTACTGTACCAGTCATATCTCTACTAATGGCCCTTGCTGTCTGCCTGTCACTGAACTGTAGAGGGAGGGAGGGGGAAAGTAGCTCAGAGGACAAAGTAACATGGTGGGGAGTTTATTTTCCCACACACATTCATGATATTTGAGTCCCTGAATCTGAAATGGTAAGTCGCAGTATTAAGCAGCAATTTTAAATGTATGACTTTTACTGCACTGGAAGTTGTAGTTCAGTGGACTCTGAGGTCCAGATTTAATTCTCCGGGAGGTACTATTTGGATATTTATATTGACATTAGCCATACACTGATTCAGAACTAAAAGCTTTGGTAAACAGCTGATCTTTTCTTCTTAGAAGTGGGTTTTCATTAGATGGTCTCTTATGACAAAGGAGTTGTACTGAGATTAGAGAATTTATTTTTTATATCAAAATAAAGGGCATTTGAGCTAGGCACAAGAGAAAATGTCTACTCTTTGCCTCTTTAGCACCTCTCAAATCCATTGGAATATGTTTATTAGTTCTCTGAAGCCTGATAAGGCTTTGAATTGTCAGTGGCACATGTACTCACACACAGAAATCTGAGGGAAGCTGGAACTTTTTGGTTTGACTGGCACTTGCAAGACATCAGCTAAGTGAAATGCACTACGTAATGCAGCAGGTAGCTGTGAACAATTTCCTCCTCCTTTTTTTTTGCGTTCATATTTTATTTACTGTAGCTTGCTCTCAGTGCTCCAAATAATCTTAAAATAAATCTGATCCTATTTGATAAGACCAACAGTTTCTTCCCATCTTCTCTCTTCAAATCCAATCAAATTCCTTATCAACCTAAAAATAATCAGATCAAGTCTCTTGAGAATTCTCCACAGCCATTGCCTGAGTTTGCCCAGAATATTTCCTCATCTCTTAGGGAGAAGGGAGTGCCAAAAGAAATGCCAATAGTCTGGCTTCAAAGGGCGAGATCTCGCTCACTGACTGGTATTTTTTCTCCTGGGGGCTTCTTTTGTGAGCAGTTGCAGCAGTTGCTACTGTGGGCAAATTAAAAAGAGAGGAAGGGCATCTAGACAGGTAATTTCCTGAAAGTTTTGGTAATACACAGGAAGAGCTGCATTTAAATAAGGTGCTTAGAAGACAGCAGTAAATAGAAATTTCTATTGCAAGGCTTTGCAATGTTTAAGGAACCACCACTTAGGCAAATTGCACACTGGTTACATTTTCTAAATTGACTTATTATAGATACAAAACATTAGGGGATTGTCATTGCCATGTTTTCCAGTGTAAATGAAATAATCGTTCAGCAGAAAACAAAGCCAAACAAAAGCAGGTGGTGTGGTGTCCATTGCTAGGGATCTGTTCTGAAGCATGGCGCAGCCACTACAAAAGCAGAAAAGTTGTGGGATATCTTAAACCAGTAATGCATGTTGCATTAAACATCCCAAATGAAGCCAGAACAATTAAAGAATTAAAGACTGGGTTTAACTTTATTTTTTTCAAAATCCATGCATTTTTTAATAGCATACGGAATTTCATCTCTAATTGGGGTAACATTATGTATGGTGTGAACAGATGCCCAGGAGTCTGAAATGAAATTAAATTAATGTCCCTTTCTGTAGTCACAACCATAAAGGAAAGAGAGAATTACTCAAGGCCATCTAGTGATTTCCTGGGCATGCCAAGGAGAAGCATCACTCTTTTTGGAACCTCAATCCAGAGCTCTGTCTGCTGGGGCTCACTGCCTGCCTTGTATGGAGAGATGCTCCAGCTTCCTCCAGCTTAGCTCTTTGATTCATGATCTCAGAACATAATTGAATAGATGTAGGATGAGAATTCTTACATTTTTACCTCTATAAAATGTAACTCAAAGGAAGACGTGAACTGAATGGGAAAGCTGTCATTTTACTCGTTAATGCTCATTTCCTCTTTGGGCTTAGCAAAAACAGGCCAAGTCATTTGATAAATATTATGTGTAGTAATTTGTCTGAAGTTTATTTTCTCATTGTGCTTTGGAAAAAAACAACAGAATAGGGGTAAAGACGACAATTTACAGCTGTTTTTAATAATTAATTTTAGCATTGACATGTGATAGAAAATCTCCATTTGAGCTCAGAGGTTGAAAGCTATTTCATAGCAAAAGGAAGCGACTTGTTTGCACTGGTTTCTTAATACAGAATGCTTAAAGAAGCAGAAACTACATTAGTAAAACTCTATGAAATAAATACAAATATATTGAGGGGATTTGGGAAATGCAGTTTGTGAATGAAGACAGAAATGAAACCTGTAGTGTTTGGGTAGAGATTATTCCTTAGGCTGCAAACTGCCTTTAGGTCCATATGCTTCTCTCATCTGCAAGTACAGAGGAGTCTGTGCACAGGGGAGGAGAGAAATGTGGCCCTTCATGATGAGTGAATTGAGAGCTTGAGTACACATAAGCACTGTTCTATTCGCACAGCCCAAGACCAAAGGTATTGCAAATTAATTGAGCAAAAGAATTTGTGTACAGTTGGCATGTCTGTTCTTACATGAATCAAAAGGAGGAATTGGGCAGAGCTCCTTTTAGGAAGAAAAGAAAAGCATATGTTAGTTATTGTATTGAGAGGATGTTTTTATGAGAAAAGGGGATGCTGCTTCATTAATAACTGACATGTCACACCAATTCTGGTAGGTCTGATAGATTAAACATGAACCTCTCATTATTCAAGCAGCTGAAATGTATTGGCTGCTTTACCCTCCTAATATTTATTCCTTGCACAGTATAACTACAAAATTGACATCTTCTTTTAAAATTGTTTGGCTGTAATAAATATAAAACTTTCACCGCTGATGTAAAGCATTGCTAGCTGGCATCATTTCCTATCCCTTTTTAATTATTCTTGACACTGTGGAGAAACATCTAATATAAATCTGTAATGTGCTCTGATGACAAACTACACGGTTGGAAGACCATGTAATCTCTCCACAATTAATTAAAGTGCACAGAGCTGCTTTTTTTTCCCTTTTTTTTTTCCTCCTTATTTTCCACCCCCCCCAGCAACCAGATGCCACTGACTGGCTCAAATAACGTTGCTGTCAACTGTAAAAAATTAAGATCCAAACCCTAAGAAAAGTACTTAAATAAAGAAACCAGATGCCAGGTTACTTTTTGGTATTATGGCATACATCTTGGTGGAAGGCACTATTGTTCAACATCTGTAGCTTTACATACTTAATTACTGACATAGCAAATCTGTTGGCAGTTTATTTCCACAAGTATCTGTCACTTCAGCAAATCCTTTATTGAAAACTGAACTATGCCAATCGGTGTGAATAGTTCACCAGCATGCCTAGAGCAATGAAATTAAGGAGGATTTGGCTGCTGTTTGTTCAATGGGCATAGCCTTTTGTTTTTGAATGGGTGTGAATCTGCTTCAGAAGAGCTTCAGCTCTGTGCTAGAAGCACTTAGCAGTCCTGTAAGGCTTGTGGACACATGGAGTTGATCAAATGCAAATTAATAACAATTTTTAGGCCACATAAGAATGTTGTTGTAACATTTATTGACTGTAATAATACTGTGGATGGAAGACAGATTAATAAAAAGTGTTTATTAAATATTATTGTAGCACCATATGACTTTTGGTGGTGAAGTCTATAGCCACAGGAAACTGCAGGTGCAGGTTAATTTGCAAGATAGCAAAAGTTCAGGTACTATTAATTAGCAAGAAAGAATTTCATAAGCACAGTCATTTTTTGTTGACATTATGGTATGAAAAAAATCACCTCAAATTTATTATTTAGCATAGTTTTTTTGATACAAATGTTTAAAATACGTTAACATGCTTTCTGCTGTTTCTGTAAAAATAAAATGAAAAGGATTACATGCTGGTGTCTGGTTTTCCTACCCACCTGGCAAGTGTATTTAGATCAACATGGTAGAATATTTTGGGGTCATGGTAATTAAGTAAAACTCCACTATGCTTAATTACTTTTCAGTTAGGGTTGTTTTATTATTAAAAAGAGTTTTTCAGCATCACAGAATAAATCCTTGTGGTTGTTAATGTGGCCTTTTGTGGGTGGAATGTGCAACTGTAGTGAGGAGCAGGGAGTTTCCCCTCTCCAGCACCTCTGCAGCTCGTTCCTTGTGCACAGGGCTGGCTCTAGGGGAGATGTCCCAACTATTGATCTCCTCAGGATCTGCAGCTCCATAGCTATGGACCCCACTGTCTCAGCTGATTATGCACGACTGAAGGCTTTGGGTGCAGTAGTAGGTCTTTAGTTCTGGTTTTTGGAGAGGTTTCTCTTTATGAAATACTGTCAGTGTTGATAAACTGTTCTCTTAACTCATCAGCTTTTGATTCACATTTCACTTTTTCATTCCATTTGCTCACAGGTGATATAAATAATAGGATTACAGTCCATTTCCTTGCTGTGTGGTATAGTTTTTAAAAGAAATTACTGCTACTGCTAGAGACAGAGGGAGTTGTTTTTTTCTGCAATACAGTTGGCACAGCTAGAACCTAAGCTACACTACTTGTTAATGTTTCTCTTGGAGAGGAAACTCCTTTTTAGCAAACTTTACTGACTCATCAGCTTTCTGATTCAGCTCACAGTGCTTCCACTGAAAATTTGTTAAAATAGAGCAATCAAAACTATGGGGCAGTTCCTAAACTGAGACTGTGGATGCAGTGTGATGGTATAAATCCATAGGAAACTGATACAAACAATGCATTGGCTTTTCTGCGCTGGTTATTTTTGCTGTATTTTTCAAAATACTTTGTGTTTGGTCAGAGTGTGTAGTGTATTCTCAATAATAAACATTTTTTGAATCATCTTTTTTGGGGTTATATACAGCATAATCATGTTATTTATACTTGCATTGTAGTCGGGGGATTTGAAACCGTGTTACAAACTATGGATCAAATTTCACTATCAAGTACCTCCAAGAAATCCCATTAGTTTCACCCATTTTAGTGGGCTGTAACTGAGAGCATGTAGAGATCCAGATGAATGTGTTCACATGCAGGACAGTCCTTGCAGCCATTTGAGGACTGGACAGAGCACCCATAGCACAGAGCAGGCAGGGGGGACTTCTCCCTGCAGAAATCAGGAGTGGAGCATAAAACTTGTGCATTGAAAACATTCCAGTTTGGGCAAAGTCAACAGTCTAAGGGCACAGTAATTGCCGGGGGATTTTAGTGACCACAAATGGTTAGGAACTTGGTTTTACATCTCATCTGACCAATCGTTTATGACGCGCTGTGGTTTTTGCTTTTCTGTAACAACATGTTTCTTGGATCGTTTAAACTATTTGGCTTGCAACACCTCTGAGGCATGGGTTAGCTTGCAGTAATGCATACTTTGATGTGCCTTATTGTTAAATTATATAGTGCGTACAATATTTCATTTTATTTAATACAAATCATTTTTATTTATTTAAAAGGAGCAAGCTGTCTTATTATATGTGTTTGGCTTAGAAACAAAGGAATTACATTCTTTTAAGAGGTGTTTTATGTTTTATGGTTACTGAGAGAATAAATGGCCTTTTAATAGGCATTTATATAAGTGGGATCCATGTCTCCACTCTATTATATATTTTCAAATAATTAAAAGTACTATATGAATGTTATATGATAGTCTTCCAAAAAAAAAAAAAAGGAGGGAAACCCATGTGGTTTAAAATATCAGGAAAAAAATCCTGTTTCTTGGGGAGGGGGGAGGTAGAAAGGTTTATTAGGGTAATTTAATTTCTACTGATGCTACAAACATGCATGGGATGGGGATGTAGGGGTTCAAATATAGACCCTGCTTGCACTGTTCCCTATGGTGACCTGTTCTTCATTGAGACAGGCAATTGACACAGACGCCAGTGCATTTATTACTGAGTCTACTGTAAATGAGGTTTTCAGCCTTGCCAGGGATAGATATTTTTCCTGTGTTCACCACTATCACACATCACGTTCGAGGACAGGGGAAAAGGAACTTTTAAAGCAATAATATCAAACAACTTGGGAAAAAATGTTAAATATTACCATATGAAGAACTGATTAAATTTGTATGGTTTTCTTTCAGTAAAAATTGATATGTGATGAAACACAGTGCAGCTGGATAACTTGTTTTGGCTAACGTTCCAGTGTTCTCTGATCTCTTTACCCAGCTATATATAAAAAAGAGACCATATCACCATCCTTGTTCCTGTTGTACAGGCTCTGTCATAAATGCCCCCTTTTGCTTCGCCCCATACCATCTGGACTGTAAAAACCCTAACATGAGTTTGCCAGTGAGGTAGTTTATCTTCGTATCTTCTTCATATTCAGATCTACTCTCAAATATCTTTTTTTTTAGTCCACTCATTGCAGTTTTCATGCATTTAATTTGTAAAAACTACTGTACGTGGATATTCTTGATCCATCACTGCTGGGAAACCAAGGAGCAGATGCTGCTCATGTTTCCTTTTCAGTGCAGCCCAGAGAAAAGTTTGTTCTGATAGCTGGGAACCAAAGACTAGGGCACATATTCAGACATTGTCTTGTTTAGTCCCTCACACTTCATGGGGTCTTACACATGGTCATTAATTAGTGAAAATGCCACAATCTTTAGGTACCTCTTCCTGTTTCATTGCAATACAATTTTTTTACTTGTTTGTGCATATACTGGGTTTCTTTTTGTGGTATTTTTTCTGTGTTGAAGGAATTCAGAAGCACTTCTTCCATGAGGATAATGTGCTCAAAAAGTCAGCTCATTTTTGAAAAGGCATAAAAGCTCTGTCAAAGTAATAAACTTCTGCTTGTCAATATCAGAGGTTATTTTAAAATTTCGTATTCCTTATGAATATTCCTCAGCTCAAAATGCAGGATTTTGAGTTTAGGTTAGTTTGCTTACTTCAAATTCCTTTCTTCAGCCAAATGTCCTTATATTGCAGGCTTTTTGGCTGGCACAGGAAGATCAGACTTCCTGCTCATTGATGTAAATAGAATTTTTTCTTTTATTTTGGGAGTGGCAGGGGGTTGCTACAAAGTTTAATTTTCCATTTTGTTAACTAAGAACATATGCCAAGGGTCTTGGACTCTCTGAAGTACTGACTGACATAAAATATAATGGCAATCCAGCATGGGCTGGGGCTGAAAAATTTTGGATATTGTCCCACTTGATACTGGAAGACTGCAGATTTATTTAACTGGGATAGATAGCATGGGTAATTTGCTCTTCACTTTGGCACACTCTGTTTAATTGCAACTACAGCAGAGCAAAACCATCTGCTAAAGTGATCAAGGTCGTGGGTTTTGAGTTATGAACATTAGAGAAAGTCATGGATACAGTTCTTCTTGTCATTTCTTGTGGTGGAACCCCACGGAGAGATCCCCCGTGCGTGGTCTGTAGTGTTGTCTCTATTGTTTGATAAGTGCCAGCCATGTGCTCCATCCCCTGCCAGCCCCAGGCTGCTGCAGCTGCCACCACACTGTGCTGCTTCTGCTTGCTCTGCTTGTCACTGGTGTTCCTAACTCTTCCATATTTTTCAAGGGTGTTTGGTGTAACCCTGTGTTGGAAAATAGGAAACAACAAAGGAAAGCTGCATAACTAAGTTAGGAACATCTGGAGCTATGAGGTTTTCCACACTTTGTAGCAACAAAGCTCTGTTTTGGCCATTTTAATCAGATTTTCTGCTTTTGATGCTATCACAACATTTTTTGCTTAGTAAAAGTGTGTGCCTGTGGCATCCTTGTACTGTCCATGTGGACTGCAAAAGGAATGATTCCTCTATTCTTGTGTTTGTCACTGCTCATCACCCTCTGTTAGCTTTCAAATTGCTCTTCATTCTCAACATAAACTTGTTCTACAAACATCTCCAAAGATTTATCTTTTTTTCTGTGTATATATTCAGAATGCTACACTTTCCTAGGAAAAAAAAAAAAAAAAAAAGAAAAGAAAAAAGGAAAAAACGTCCCTAGGAAAAAAAAATCTATGAGGTCCTCAACAGAGAATTAAATAAAAATGGGAATTTATATCCCTGCAACTATTATCTGAATTTAAAAGGAAATAGCTGCAGTTCATATACTATTAACACACTAATTCTACAACAAGCTTTCAATTTCTATTAATTTAATTCACAGTAAATGCTAATAAGCTTTTATATTAAATTTGATATATTTTCTGTTTTAAGTGAGGAAAGCTTATTTATTGAATGGCAAGAGAGAAAAGATTGCAAGGTACCTTTATCCCTCAAACACTTAGAGCAGAATTCTGACATTCTGATGATGTTCTAATTGTGTTTAGCCTTTCTGAACATGATTTTTATATAAGGATACTACACCTCCTTTTTTGTTACTGCAATGCACAATTATACTTGTGGATTTTCTATGCTCAGACTTTGTACTCTGTAAAGAGAAGTGTAACAGAAGCAGCTTTTATTGTCCAAACTCCTGACCATGGACGGGAAGGCTGATAAGAAGCAGTAATTAACTTCTACTTTTCGAACAAAATTCTGGTGCAGTTGTAGCCATTTTCTGTACACATGAAGAAAGATCTTGGCCTTTTATGCCCTTTAAAACTTGCTTGTTTCATTTTTCTATCATATCATTGCTACCATAGCTTTCTTTCTGTTCATATCTCTTAATGTTATATTTGTGTTGCCGACTTAACCTTCTAGGGTAAAGAGTATCTTAGTCACAATAATATAGAAACTGCTATGGAAGTTCAGGTGAAAGGTTCACCTAAAAGAGCCATCCAATGTGAACTGTGCCTGGTTTGGAAAGCACAGAGGAAGGATGGAGAGAGGATGCTTGAAGGAAAAAAACTTTTTTTCTACATCCCAAACTTACTGGATCTCTTTTGTATTAGTATAACTAAGTGGGAGTTAAATCTGTTGAGATACAGTAGAAGTTTGTAAAAATAACTTAAAAATTCATGTACCGTTCTTTGCTCATAATTTAATTCATATTTGTGTGTATTAACTCTGATTTCAGCATGGTGTGATGTATATGCTAAGTTATGACTGACAACCTAAAATTAGAATTTCAGTTTGTACAAAGAAAAAAAATAATTTAATAGATGCACAGAACAGAGGAATTAAGTTCTGTGATACCTTTTTTCACACAGAGGAATACTGCACGTTCTCTGTAGTAAGGTTCACACTTTAGATTTGTAGATTAAATAATAGATTTCATCAAGTCAGTAATTTTTGCAAGGCTCAGTTGCTTCTTTCCAAAAGAGTATTGTCTGATCTGTAAACTGGAGAACCAGAAAATTTTCTGAATTATTGCCATCCCCTCAAATTGCATTGTGTTATCCTAAAGCCCAGCCAAGCAACATACTGTATCTATGTGTATATGGGATGATACGTTTTCACTGGAAGAAAGAAAATGTCCAATTTTTAGACTCTTTTAGAATACCTGTTACATTCTTCCTTTAAATAACATCAGTTCCTAAGTTTAACTAATAGGAAGGAGCATATTTAAAAATGGTGTATGTGTGGTCCTTAACTTCTGAGAAGTGGCTACTGCCTGAGCTTTGTGGCTATTGCCTTGTTTTAATTCTAAAATGCTGGTTCTGAAACGATACAGAGACAGCAGAAATGATCTGGAGAAGGTAGGAATTGGCTAAAACAAAGCAAAGCAAGTGCAAGGGAGCAGTTAAAAAAAATTCTGTCAATTCAAAGTCTTGTCCATCTGCTGCTAATTTACTGTCATGCAGACATTGGATATTTCACTGCTGTTGGGCCACACAATGAATCAAATCCTGTTTCCTAATTTCCACCATTTTAAGTTATGTTCCTAGGAAATGGAATTGTGCAGTTTCTTGCCCCTCTTCATGACAGCTGGAGGAAAGGAATGAGGTGAGGAGAGGAAGCTGGCAGTGTTGAGCTTTCACTTGGGACTTACCTGGATCCCTCACTTTGGCTTGCAAAGAGTTGAGGTTTTGTGTGTCTTTTACAGACTTTAGGAAAGGACTTTCTGTTGCCATTGCATTCTCTCTTTATTTGGATACAACTGTGAAGAATTTGTCTTATTTTTGCTAGATGCTTTCGATTGTTTTAATGGTATTTCTTACGAATAAAGGTGAAAATATTCTACGGCTGAATACAAAAAGAAAATCCAGATGGCTTGCTTCATGCATTACTTCGCTGTCCTCTTCCAATAAAGGCAAAATTACATTAAAACCTTGGAGTATCCCCTCTCAGATTTTATTTGATTATTTCAGTATGCCTGATTTCTTTATTTCAATGATGTTGAATTAAGGATATATAGCTGGGAAAGAATTTTAAATAAAGTTTGGGCTCAAAAAGACTCCAAACCAAGTTTGTGGATCTGCTCAAAGGTTAACTGCTTTTCATAGGATGTGAGAGGCATTCAGTATGAAGTGACAAAAGTCTGGGTATTAGGCTTGTTCTAAAGATATGAAGCTGCAGTCACTGCTCTGCTGTGTTTCTCCAAGTGTCTGTGCATCAGGATTTGCAAGAGCTGCAAAGTTAGAATGCCCACACTTCATTTGCAGTGCAAAAAAAACAAACTAAGACAGACTTTGGGAGCAGACAGAGCAAGGGAGATTTTGGCAGATGGTATCCAGGTCTGCTTGGAGTGCCTGTGTACAGTGTGGGATGAATCCATGAAGAATATGTAATGCTTTTATTTGACTTCAGCCTGTTATTGCATGGTCAAATAATTATCTGATACCTTTCATTTAAAACTGAAAGTTTTAAAATACAGAAAGCTTGATGGACAAAATTGTGGACCACATCACCCTACAGTCCAATCCCATTTGAAGCAAAATAAAGGCTACAGAACAAGGAAAGATTTTGAGCAATTGTACTTTATACTGCAGTGAAGTAACAGCTATTGTGAAATTACCTTTATTGTGGTGAATGTCTGTAGCAGATTTCCTTTCCCCAGAAAAAACGTGTTGAAAAGATGTTGCTGTCTCAACTCTCAGAAGAGCTTTCCAAATTAATTTTTAAAATCTAAGCGATTAATTTACTTATTGTGTTACATTTATATAAGTTGTTAAATGTAAATGCTTCACTTTCAAGAGAAACCTAAATCATTTGTACATTGTGATGTAATCATTTTCCATCAGAATCAGGAGAGTTTCTGGCGAGGTTTTCTCCCACACAGAGTCAGTATTCATCCCCTCTTCTTACACATCCTGGTGTGGGTTTTTCCATGAACACTTTTTGCTCTTTAGTTATTTGTTGTAATTATCAAGTTCATTTTTCTCTAATAGATGTGATTAAGTATAT
Source organism: Petroica traversi (assembly GCA_025920805.1). Lineage (NCBI taxonomy): Eukaryota > Metazoa > Chordata > Aves > Passeriformes > Petroicidae > Petroica > Petroica traversi. Next base: position 8,154,799 of record JAHLSL010000036.1, on the reverse strand, counting down.
TTAGCACTGTGTAATGAGTTTTCTGCCTGGTTGCATTCTGGCTAATAAGGAATTCCTCAGAGTCTCTTCTGACAGCTGCTGTGGATCCCAGGTTTGTGCTGCCACAAGAGACCTCTTCCATGAATTGCTAACATTAGAGAAATTAACTCGGTTAGACTAACCATAAAATCTGGGCTGAAATTTGATTACTAATAGATCTCGTGCTAGCTTTCAGCAGCACCGATATTGTGGTGTTCTCTTGCACAGAAAGACCCTCAAAAAATCATAATAATTCAGAAATACTTTTGTGTTCACACATAGTGTGTAAACTTCTTTGTGGAGGCTGCACTGATTAAAAAAAAAAAAAGATTGAAAAAATACTGCCAATAATTGTTCAGTGTTCTTGTTGCAGTAGCTTTTTTTTTTTTTTTTTTAGCTCTTATGATCCATCTGCTAACTTACCGGTCTATGGATAATGGTTTTGGTATCCATACTACTTCCTATTATTATACCACCTCCCAAATTTGTGAGGCTGAAAATGATGGGAGCAATCTGCACTTGGTGATGCAGTGCTGTGGCTGAGTTGCTTAGCAACAGTGGCTGCAGCCCCTGCTCCTGCTCTCCGGAAGGGGGATACAGAGACAGGGAGATGGAATAAATGCACCTTCAGCAGGGCTGACTTGAGGAGGGAATGATAAAGGTTGGAAGTTATTTTTCTGCCAAGTGCCAGTTACTGTGGGAAAAGTATTCTCTAAACAGTTCTTGTGAAAAAGGAAAAAATGGAAAGCGGTCACTTGACTTTTGGAATTACTGGAAGAGAATGAAAATCCAGCAGTAAATGGGTTTTCTTGCAAACTGTGAGCCTGTGCTGCATTATGAGGTCTTTTCTACTGTGGTGCATAATCGTAACAGAAAATGCGTAATCATAACCATGTGTCTTCTATTTATCACTACAATTGAGTACCAAATTCATGGAGAATAGGGATTGAAAATTAATGCCAAGTACCTCTTAAATTCCCTGCTGGTATGTTAATTACATAAAGACTGTTCATAATAGGGTTAGTGGTAATGTAATAAATATGGATGGGTCTACAGTTTTAAATTCTTTTGAGATCTGAACAACTCTACATTTAGGATCACAGTATTAATTGCTAGGAACTATATTTCAATCCTCTTCTGGTTTCCAGTCAAATATTTTACAAAGACTTGTGTGATTACTGAAGTATCGCAGTGTTCAGTGTTATTTTCAGTTCTGAATATCCCACACCCTGGAGCCTGTGGAAATCATCTGTGCTTGAAGCCTCTCTGTAGAGTGAGGTATCACTTTGCTATGATATTTAGTACATAATATCAGCCTTTAGGAAGCATAAAATGTAGAAAGGAGTAGGAAGTTGATGCGGATATACCCAAGTTTGTTAAGGGGCTCTTATCTGCAGTCACCAGCATCAAACAGGATTTTTCCTGCTAGTCAGTGCTGCTTTGCAATTAGTGTTGGAGCACCTTGATAAGGTGGATATATAGGAACTAAGAACAGATAACATAAATGCAAACAAAGGCATTTCAATCTTTTAACCTCCTTTGTACTTGTTTATTTCTGAACTGACTCTTAAGCAAGGGAGTGAAACAGGGTTCATTTTTTCAGTTCCTTTGCAGGAAAAATATGTCTGAAATTTAGAAAGACCTAATGATTTAAGAGTTTGTATTGCTTTACTTCCATATTTTACAAATGGTGCTGCACTCATCATAAGCCTGGTCCTAAAATTTATCGTAAGAAAGGCACTGCTTATCACAAAAGCAGAGGTTTTGATCTAAGTGGGAGTCTATGGGCTCATTTTTAGAAGGTCAGATTGATAGACAATATCTCACAGTCTAGATAGTGACTCTATCAAACTAATTCTTAAACACATAGTAGTACAATGAATTATTCCTGTCTTGGAAGTATGGTATATGACCTTTCTGCCCCAGGTATTATTGCTGATTATTATCTGAGAATGGGTAGTAGCATGCTTTTTGTTTCATTGGGTTTTGTGGTTGATTTGAGTTTTTTTATTTTAACTCAGATTTGTTTTTTAAGCAAATCTGTTTTATGAACCACTTAATATAGCAGATTTATGATAAAATAAATTCATCTTATAGCATGGTAATAAAGAAATGCCCTTCACCTTCCTTTTCTCCTAGAGGTTATTGCTTAAACTAGCAGGTTGTACAGATAAATATTTCTGTGGTCTTTCGTTTTCCTTTTTTTTTTAACACAAATTTGTAGAAAAGTGTGAGCATTTTAAAATATTTTATTTTGCAAAATCTACACTTGCTAATTGCTAGCTTTTCAAAAACAAAATAGTAGAATTCTTCATATGAGGCTGCATAAAAGATGGACCTATTTTGTATATAGAATATTGCCTGTCCTTTAGATCTATGTGTTTTGCTTATGGAATAAACCAAAGTAGGAGAGATAAACTAATATTTTGTATAAGCTCAGCCAGACAATACACATGATAAAGATGTTTCATCTTCTTATGTATGCAGAAAATATGAAAAATTGTAGTTTACACATATTTTCTCAATTCAAGTGTAAAATTGGGCCCCCAGATTGCCCTGGGCCACGGTGGTTGTGTTAAAGAAGCACTATTTACCTAGCAGCTGAGTGAAAAATGATCAGAATATTAGACTCATCTAGGCCACATTAAGGAGCCATTGCATTTCCCGACAATTTTATGCTATCTCAATATGAAAACAGAGCAATTTCAGCTCATATCAGGTTATGATCGGCAATTACAGTTGCATAATTCACCTAGTCGTCTCTTTTCAGGGCCTTTATTTTCCCTCTTGGTGACATTCCTGAGAAAGTGCCTGATAAAAATGTCATATATCATCCTGGCTTTAAAACTCGTAAGGGGGTAATCTGCTATGCCTTGCTGAGCCTATATTCATCACTAGATTTTTGACTTGGAGGGGTCATGACACTCATAATTTCCTTTTTGATATTGTCCTCACTAGATATGACAAGGGGCTGTAAAAGCTCCGTTGTAGGCTGTGGTTAAGAGCCGTTCCAGTGGGGCTCATCACCAGCAATAACAGTGCATTACTGGGGATTGTGCAGTACTTGGCCGTTTCGGAGATAATTAGATTTGATGTCAACATTTCTTTATCACCTGCATCCTTTTGTGCATCTGCGTGTCAAGTTGTTATTTCCGGATTTATTAGCACCCTCAGAGCTACTATCTATCTGTCAGCCTGTGTGGTGTTTGTGTTGACAGTTGTAAAGTTAATTACTAGTACTAATGAGCATCGGGCTTTTGGTGGACATGGCATTTTGGGCATTTAAAACTGTAATTAGATTTTTTTTTCCTTTGTGTACAGCCACAGGAAAAATGCAGGAAAAAGAAAAAGAAACTGAAACCGAGCACCCTGACCTCAAATCTCCATCTCCAATTTGACATTGTTTGCAGTATCTCTAATTCAAAAAACTCAAACAGGCAGCTTTATTTGCTTTATGCTGCTTTTTCTTCTCATCATTAACTCCATGAATATTTGTTTTATCATGTCATCCAAAACCAAAACTTTTTTACCCCTTAAGATTTGGGTTTGGATGACTTTATTAAAAACATGTCCAGATTGCGTACGCATCAGCCATTCTTTTTCTGTTAAAGTATTTGTATTTTAGCCCACAGACAGAATAAGTATTGTGGTTAAAAAAAATTGTAACAACATCAAAATTAGCCTATCTTCTGATCCTTCTCCTTTTAATATAATAATGTATTAAACCCAGTGAACACATTGACAATTCTTGTTTATTATACAATTGTAAATCCAGAGAAATTTCAGTGAAGTGGGATTAGCAGAAATGTAACAGAAAGTAGAATTTTGATACTTATTTGCCTTGCATACATGTTAAATTTCCTATCCTGTAAATCATATTACCAGCTCTTTTATGCGATGTTCCAAGTAACATATAACTCATAGGATTTAGAATAATGGCATTTATATGTGACATATACTTTATGTAAGTATATTGTTTATTCCGCTGCTGCAACTAAGAACCACTCCCTTGCTGCTGTTTCTATTTGCTTTCTATTTATCATTATCTGCCATTTTGTTAAACAACTACCCTTCCCAGACATAAATCATCTATAAAAATACTCTGGCTCAGAGAAAATTTCACCCTGGCACTGAAATGATGAGATAACCATTTTCATCTCTTGTTGAAGCATTGAGATTTATTGGGTTTTGATGGGCTACAGACCAGACATCATTCTCTGCTAAACAGACTCCCACTTGCATTTATTCTTATTGCATTTAGCAATTCAAAATGGAGCTCCTGAAGTCCCTGCAGAGCCCCTTCCCAGCTTAGGTGGGGCACAGGACGTCAGTGTTATTACTTTATATTAGATAAGGAAGGGACACACACTGAAGCATGTGGTGATTCAGATGATTTTTTATTTCCGTTTAGCAGTGATGACAGAATGTCATAGTGAAATGACTTCAAAAGTCATTTTTCCCTCTGCCCTGGTTCTGCAGCCTTGTCCCTTGAGGGCACTTCCATTGTACAGTTATATTAATTCTGCTAACTTTCAGACTTCATTGCTGACAATAGGCCTTTTGGCTTCCTCAGACTATTACATTAAATTTCCCATCAAACCATGTCAGCCTCTGAGGTCAGAGATTCCAGGAGAAGCTTTAGATATTTTGCCTTTTGACTTCATGGGCACGTATTTCTAAATTGCTTTTAGCTTTGTTTTTCCAGTGTCAGAAATCATATTGAACCTATCTGAGAACTCAGACAATGAGTGTTTGTCAGGTGAAGGACAAATGGTCGGCGAGGTGGGGAGGGTGTGCATGGACACCCAAACATGTGTCTGCTGGAACACTCCTGTCCTCGGTGTCAGGGAGGGTCAGGTACCCTTGGTCCCACTGCATTTCTCAGGGCAGACACACACACACACAGACACACAGGCACACACACACTGGGTTGTTCTCTAAAGGTTCATCTTCCAAACAAAAGGCTTTTATTTTATCTCGGTGTACTTTTAATGTTGACTATTATTGCTACTCTGCAGTGTGTTTGGCATTTTTACAGGAAAATTTGGTGTAGCAATCTTCAGTTCAGAACTGGGGAAACTGAGGCACAAAGATATAAAACTGAGGCTGATATAACAAGGTGATGAAGGGACAAAAACACAGAGACTCTACTTCACAGAGTCCTGTCCACTGTCAGTGTCTGGAAACAGTTACCTTGAGGGGGTTTCAAAGAATTGAAGTACAGTGGACTTCAACAAAGCAAAATTTATTTCCATAAACATGGTTCATCTAAAAATCACCAAAATCTTAGATTGTACCATGAAGTAGTTTTTAGATTATTGAACAAGCTTTGCTACCGAAGCATTCTTTTTCTCTGTGTTTATCAAGATTCTCAGCCTTCTTCAAATAATATATAAATTGTTTTAACTTGATGGATTTTTTTTTTCTCCTTGGAATGATTTTACATTTTGAGGGGGGAAAAAGTTTTTAAACTAGCACTTGTCAAATGAGATTTTAAATTTATCACAGATAAACACCCAGTGTTGTACTGGAGAACATGTTCTTTTAAAAAAGGTGTTACTATGTGCAGAATACAATTAAGTAAAAATGCAGCAGACTTATAGGAAAAAACCACAGGCTTTCATTGAAAGAAAAACACATTTAAAAATTAAGAGCATGAATGGCATATGGAATCATAGGAAAAATCACTGTATGCAGATTTTTAGCCAGTTTTGAATTTGTAATCATTGTTTCTGTATTTAGAAAATAGGAATTCTACAGTGCATTCTTCTCCCAAAAATCTATTATTTAAAAAGGTCAATGAGCAGACTTTTCAGAGAAAAATATTTCCCCCCTGAAAGCAAACTCTGCTCTTTTTTTGTTTGTTTTTAATTTATTTTTTTTTTAGCAATTTTAAACTACCAAAATTAGAGCTGCCTTAATTTTTAGCTGAGGTTTACATCCATAGAGGGGAATGTGTGTGCAGAATAACGGGTGGGTGGCGGGGCTGGAGAAAGATGAGCTGGGGAAGGCAGTGTCGATGTGTTACTACCTGCTTGCAGCCATAAGGCCAGGGAATCATTTGTGACACTCTGGGGACAATTTTGTCACCCTGACAGTAATGCTGTTATGCACCAACTTGACACACAGGAAGAATCCATAAAGACAGATAAGTAACTGTGAAAGTGGCTGGGGATCAGCCTGAGTGCTACCACTCACCTGCAGTGACAAATAGATAGTCATGAAGGATTGGAAATCCTGCCCAACGCAGAGATATGTCAGTCCAGAGCCAGAGTGCTGCGTGCTCACAGGGAGCTTGTAGTAAAAATACACACCAGGCACATGCACAGAAGAGCCCCCAGGCGTAAGTATGAGAAGGTTAACTTCAAAGTATATTAGTTCTTCTTCGTAGCGTTTTTTTTTTCTTAAGAATTCTTGATGTCTTTCACAATTGGACCAAATTCTTGTATTAATTGTATTTGATTGGGCTGATTCCTGCAGTTTTAATTGAAATGGGTATATGTTAACATTGGTGTGATGAAAATGAGAATTTGGCCAATGTGATTTTTGTAGGAGCCAATGGGTCTCTTTCCAGGTGTAATTTTTTTTTGTAATTATTTTATACCAATAGAGGTCCCCATCTGCAAATTCAATGAAGAAACTGGTGACTTAAGAAATACATTCTGCTTTTAAAAATACTTACTTTAGCTGTTGCAGTCAACCATAAGTGCTAAAAATCAATGCCAAACTGTTTGCTATTTGTTATGTTCAAAGCTGTGTTAACTACTACTGCAAATGCATTTCTTTTCGTAAAAAAAAAAAAAAAAAAGAAAAAAGTGTTTTGCAGTTTAAAATATATTTTATACAAAGCTAATGGTAGTTTTATGGCTTTTTTTGGTTTGTTTGTTTAAGACAAAGTGATGTAATCTAACCTTGAAGACCACTTCTGAATTCAGTCACTCTTTTGTGACTTCTGTTTCATTATTCATGTTTGATAATTTGAAGTTTATTTCTCAGTAAAGAAGTGAGTTAAAACCAAAGACAGATGATGTGCTTGAGTTTCTATTTTGTTTACTTTATAATCTCTGCTTTTCTCCTTTTCTTCTCAGTCTGGCCACGGGCTTTCACTTTTAAGGAACTTCCCTTTGTAGGCAGTCTCTGAAGTAATTTTGATCCCTGGAAGAAGGACTAAAAAAAACCTGTCAACCATGCATTTCCTTACATCCCACATGCTCAGGATTATTTTTTTCTCCACGTCTTTTCTTTTTTTCTTCCTATCTGCAAGTTCCTTGTTGTGTCCTGAGTTCCTTTCCCCACTGACAGCTTTGGAGCAGAGTCTGCAGAGCTCTGAGGAGGTGCCTGTTCCCCTCAGCCTCGTGCGGTGCCGAGCTGGAGCTCAGCAGGGTGAGATGGCTCTGGTGCCCAGCCCCAAATGCCAGTCCCTGCTCCTTGCTGAGCACTTCCACACATCACATGCACATCCCACTGAACTATTTATTTAGTTCATGCATTGCCAGTTCCATTTTTATTCTTTGCCTCTGGCATTGTGTTGGGCACAGACTTGATGGTTTGTGCAAGGTGGGAGGTGGTGCATTTGGCCTCCTCCCCACATGATCTGCATGGTCTTTCCTCCAGTCACCCTTTTCTTGAGCTGCTCTGGCATCAGCATTTTGTTCTCTTGATAAAGTCTTCCTCTTGACACCCTGAAGAGTCACGTAATGAGCTTTAGTGCAGTAAGATACACTGATCATCATTTTCAGCATTTTCAAACTATTTAGCAAATACCTAGCTGGCTTCTCCTTTGCTATATTTTATTTGAAGCTCAGATAAAATAAACCTAATAAACCAAAATGGCAAACCCTAATAAAGAGATTTGAAATCCCATTTTCTCCCTTGTCCCCTGCCCCATCTTGAGTTCTTCATCACGTAATGCTTTTTAGGCTTCCGTCAAAATATCTGCGTCCACCTGGATCTTACCCCTTACATCTCTGTGCTATTTTATCCTTTTCTGTTTGTTTTGTTAATTTCTTTCCTTTTGCCCACTCCTTTTGGTGGAGCACCTCTTCAGACAAGCCTGCCATTGCTAGGTCTTCTCATACAGGTGCACTACCAGCCTGGACAAGTTGTTCTTTTTCTTTACATGCTTCCATCTTGTCCAAGGCTATAACAAGTGTTGCCTTTGTTAAGAATGATGTGTAGCCACTTTAGCCTAGTGTAAGACTTTTTTTCTGATTTTTTCTAGTTGCTTCAGCAATTTGGAGTACCTAGAGAACAGTTTTACTGGAAGAAATTCGCAGGAAAAAAGGAATTTATAAATTTGAGTTAAACAGATGTTAGTTTATCTCACAACTGTTGGTGAGATGGTGTCATCCTCCCTCTTCAGGCCCAACCCCCAGATATACATTTCCAGCTTCTCTAAGACAATTTCTAATATCTTTTCAGCTTCTATTTTTGAGCAGGTAGGGTTTGTGTTTCCATTGCAATCTTGAACAGTAAAGCCATTTTTAAAAAAAATCAAGATTCATGTCTTATTCAAGTATATAGGAATTATTTAATAAAGATGCAGCAAATACTCTGAAATTTTTGTGGTAAGAATTACCACAGCAGTATCTTACTTCCCATTTTACCATATTTTTGTTGAGTTACAATTATTTGAGCTAATCGAAATTAAGGTCAAATACTTCTTCACTAAAAAGTACAATTTTTGCAAAGCTAAAGCTTCCCATGATAAATTTCTCTGTTTTATTAAAATAAAACCTGTTTAATTTTTGAGTTTGATCTAAATTTCAGGTTTTTGATTATTCAAAAAATTTAATTTTGTGGCACTTGAAATTGCCTTCTAGAAGGGTAGATCAAACTCCCATTTTGTTCAGTTTTTTCGGCTTCTTGCCAAAAATACTGTATCTTTGATGTATTTTGGACTTTATAAGATGAAGCTGTGTAATGGCCTGTAGGAGTTAAATGACTGCTGAATAAATTATGGCAGATGTCACCTCGTCCCACAAGGGATGTCAACCATAGAGTGAATGTGACTGTCAGGCTCACCTGCCACCAGTCCCATCAAGCTGAACATCACCACAAAGAAACAGCCCAATGATCTGCTGACTAAAAACCTAGTGTTTCAGCTCAGTTCTATGAATCAGAGTGAGTTTTGCAATTTGGAATTATTTGACCATTATTTGATAAAATAAATTCAATATATAAAAAAGCAGTGGAAATTTCGAAATTTCCTCTGGCACAGAGATTTGTGGTTTCACTGAGCTTGTGTGCAATATGCCATTGGCAAAGCAATTCCATTCTATAGTCAATTGCTCTTGTTGGTTGAACTGAATGCTAATGCAGGAGCTTTTATCTCATTCGAAACATATTCGTAAGAACCCAGAGAGCAAGAGGATACTTGCCAAAAGGTGTCTTGTACTGACAGCAAAACTTCTAACTTCGGAGCTTGTCTCCCCCATTTCCATTCTAACCTTGGCTCTGATTTAGGTAAGGAAAATACAGTTGTTTCCTCTCACTCCCTAAAATTTTTGTTTCATGTTGTCCTTCTCCTTTTGTAGTGCCTCTACCCAGAAGGTGCATAATTACTGCAGTGTTTATATTTTGAGTGATGTTAAAGCAGCACTGGTGCTTTATTACCTCATGGATTTGCAAAGGGTATTGGAAGACTTTTTTTATACTGTGTCCCATACACTCAAGAAAATAATTGCAAATAATAATTCAGTGGATTGGAAGCATAGTACTTAGCCAAGATCTTTTTATTACTGAAGTCTGAATCTCAGAATGAATGCCTCTTAAGATTGGGCTGGAAATGAGTAGGTGTGGTCATTTGTCAGCAAGAGATTGAAAATGATAGGCTTAGATAACCAGAAATTCAGTATGTATGTTGATTGCTACATCTCCCTTTGTTAACTGTAATTATTCTGTATTTCCTTGGTGATTGCAAGCAGACTACTTGTATTTTCTTCTTTAAAAAAAAAAAAAGGAATATCTTCTTTTTCGCAAAGACCCTTACTAAACCCATAGCTCTGGTGCTTTGGCTGGTACACATCCTTCAGGCACAGTGTAAGTTGGGCTGATGGGAAAACAGTACAACCCAGGAAAAGCATCTCATCCTTGACTGACTTGATCCCAACTAGAGAATGTTCACTGTGCTCCACGGACTGCCATGGCAATATGTGAATTTATGTCATTTAATGTCACTTTTGAGTAGATTATGAAACCTAAATGGAAAAAAATTGTAGGTTGCACCCTCCCTGGGAAGGCAATGTGTTGGTAATTTGGTGGCAGGAGACTTACAAGGCCAGATAGTTTTCTATAACACTCCACATTTTTGCCTCTATACACAAGGAAATAATGCCATGAGCCATTGTGCTTAGTCATCTCCTGCAAAGCTTAATATCCAAATTTTTTTTCTGCTGTCCATGCTTCCAGAAAAGAAGAACCATAAATTGGAATCAGGAGAATCTGGATTGTATTTGTTTCTAAACTTGCCAATCATTTGATACTTCAAGCTTCTTTAAAACAATCTTAAGTACTTTCTGAGAGACAGGGATTTGGTCAGAGAGATCCATGAGGGCTCCAGGCTGGTAGGACATGGGGTGGCTGACAATTTAGGAAAATTGCTGTCCACTAAATAAGCAATTTGGACACATAGAATTGTTTTGCAGGAATTTTTAGTGTGAATTGAAGTAAGGAAACACCACATGTGTTCTACTGCAGAGAAGGCTGGAGTTGTGCACAGAAGCAGGAAAGTCACAGTGTTATGGGAAGGGCTCACAGAGGTCAAACCCTCCATTACAAACTGAATGGATTGTAAATAATACACGTAGGCCACAGACATATCTCTTTTTCCAGTGATTAATTATGCAAATCTGGCATTCTATCTCCGGTCAGATCTCTCACCATGTAGTTCACTCCTTTTTTGTGAAAAATTTCTGAGTTCTACCCACTCCTACCTGAAATGAGCTACTAGCAGAGTTTCAGGACTTTAAAGCTGCATTTTTTTTGCTAATTTATTTCAAGCAAAGTGCCTTTTATGGGCTTATCTACTATATTTTTGCATTAAAACACAAGCAGAACTCAACCAACTTGAACAGGTTGAATGCCACATCTGTGCAGAAGATATCAGCACTCTTATTTATGGCTCAAAGAAACAGAGTCTAAATTAAAGCAGCTATTGCTATAGAATGGATAAGCGGCCATTATGAATTATCCTTAATTATAGTGATTTCCTAAACTAATAAACCTGCTAAATCTTTTTTGCAAAGGTTAGTTTACACAGTGCATATAAAATCCACATGTGCTACGCATCAACCACCAGCTGTCTGACAGTGTGTTGCTATTGCAGTGAGTGTTCACAAAAATTTTATGTTGGTTATATTAACAGTCAGTCCATATCACTACCCACAGATGCCAGTAGACATAAAAATTGCTCTCCAGTGAGCCTAAATATCCCTAGAAGCTAGTTGTGTCTAATGTTCCATGTAGTATTTGTACGTGAAAGCAGCAGATTGAAAAGTTATTTACAGATGAATATTTCAATCCAGTTAGTTCATATTGGCCTACTTAGGCTTCTCTGCTGGTTTATTTGTATGCTAAATAATTCACTAAAGGTTCTTGTTTACTTTCAAAAGTAGTTTCTATGAAATGCAAACAACAGAGCCAACTTTAGGTGCTCTAAAGGCTAAGCAGCCCTGTTCTAAATGCAGGTCCAGGCTGCAGATAGCATCTTGCAGATGGGCTGTCACTCCCAGTTTTACCCTTTCAATTGCTGGGTCTTTAAAGCATTTACTGGGATTTGATGCTTTAATGTAAATATTTTGCAATGATGGGTTATTTTTTCTTACTCAAGCCTTTTCTATGGACAAATGTGGAGTGTTTCAGGGTCTTCTCATTAAGCAGACAGGGCTGGCATTTTGTGGGCTAGTTAGATGGATTCTTGAGAGTGCACAGGACTAGCAGGTGCAGTAGATTTGAGATTCCTCCTGCTGTAGGACATAAATGCATTTTCATATGAATGTCTGTAGTCTAATGTTTGCATACCATTTGTTGTATACTTTGATTTTTTGATTAATCAGAGCATTGGACAAATGCAGTCATTGTCTTTTCCTTTACTGATATGCAGGAACTTAGCAACACTCCTAGCACAGCACTCTCTACATCACAGTGTTCATCTTTGTGCTAACTTTTTTATTTTATAATATTGATTTTATCATTTTTACTGTTTGTAGTAGGAGTTGCTTTATTGATATTTACTCAACCCCTCTTTGTGCAAACACTGTGGAATACTTTGTTGCAGGTATTGACATACATTTGCTGGTTGCTTCACCAGCATCAGCTTATTTCACCCAAATGGTATTCAGATGCTGTAATTGTTTCTTGCTATTGATTTTAGATTGCATTTATAACATGCTTCCGGAGACCGTGGCACACATGCTGAGTCTGGCTACAGCTTTAGTTCAGCCCTTTCAACAGGACTGTAAATCACATGGATTAAAATTGCAACACCATAATGTTTTAAGTCTTGATTTGCTTTTCAAAGATCTCTCAAGAAAGATGGAGACCAGTCAGTTTTTGATAGATGGTGAAGGAGTATCTTACAGCTTCCTGAAGAATTCTGAGCTATTCAGGAATATTCTAGCATAATACTAGGGATTATGTACTGTCAATGCTGGTCTATTTTCATACAAATATGTCATTGCTCAGGCATAGGTTCACAAAGACATTTAAGAGTGAGTTGTTTTGTTGCTTGCATGTCCTACCATTTGTAAAATGAGGACTTTTGGGCAATTCTTATCTTCAAAAATTACTCTGGATGGGCATAGAGTGCAACATGTTTCCTGCAAGAGTTTTTTTAAAGAATGTGTGATTTCACTTGACTTATGCTCAAGTCCCACTCAGTCTTTCCAATCTTTATTAATATTTTGACCTGCCAAACTGCCATGGAGGCACAAGCATTTAGTGACATCTCCCAAGGAATGAAAACCCCAAGTATAAATTCAAATAATTTCCCTAGGAAATACCCAAGGATGAAATAGAAGCTTATGATACCACCTAAGAAAGTTAACCAGTAAAACATGCATTACATGTCTGGTGACTTTTATTTATTACATTTTTATTTATTTATTAGCCAACAACTGTAGACCAGAATTACAAGTTTAGGTAAAATTTGGAAACTTGACATAACCTTCTAAAAAAATCAGAGCAAATGTAAGTGCTATAAAGAATAGGAAGATCTCTTGGGCCCCTTATGTATGAGACGGCTCCTGATTTATTGCTCATTTACCTGGTGGTGCATTTTGCAAGAGCTGTGTTCCCATGCTAGAATAACTTTACGTATGTACAGAACATCTCTTTGAAGAACTGAATAGTAGCTTTTAAAATTAATTTGCATACTTGTTTTTGAAAACGGAGTTGCATTTTAATAAAAAAAACCAAAAGGTTTTTTTTATTAAATACATTTAAATACAGTTAAAAACAGAACCCCTAGGAAGGTTCATGGAGGTTTGTATCAAAAGTACAAATTGGTACAATTGGGCAGATTTGAAAATTTTGCTTGCATTAAGAAAAGTTTTAAAAGGGCATCTCATAAACATGCAAGAGTGTACATTTATGTGGAGGTAAACTTCATTATATAGAGAATTAGTTTTCCCAAAAGACGAGTTGAACATCATTGGTATTAAAATACAAAACCCATTTGCCAAGATATCAGCGATTAAATGCAGTCCTCATGGGATTGCACCAAATAGAAAACTTGGCCTCACTGTGTTATATGAGTAAAGACAAATCAGCAGTTCTTCTACAGCAGGCAGGCAAGAAAAAAAGCCATTATGAAATATTAGTGAACGTGTCATGAGACATCAGTAGTTTGCAGAAGCTGTCCTGTTTGTCAGTGCTGCCCTAGTTGCTTAGAATACATGTATTTAAGGAAAAATTCTGTGTAATTCTTGCATGTAGAAAAACCCCTGAATTCATCCAACTCATCAAAAACACAAGTATTTTGAAAGGAAGTAAATTGCATGCTTTGTATTTAGATAAGAATGCAAATGTTTTGCAAGTGTACTAAATATTTGAAATGCAGCATTTTAGTGTGGAGAAACTGGCATCTTGAGAGTGATTCTGAGCTTTCTGCTTCCTGAGTGCTTTTCCTCAATTCAGGGGAGGTTTCCTCTGGGCAAGGAGCTCAGGACTGGGCTCTGTCATCGTCAGTTAATTGGGCAGAAATCTGAAAATGGCAGTGTTTGAAAGAAGTGTGTGTATGAAGGCAGACAGGCATCCTGCAACAACTAATTCACCCACACAGCACATCTTTGAACTGTCTAAGGCATAGCTAACTGTTTACATGCTACCAACAAGAGTAAATACTCTGAACAGAAGGAAGAGACAGAGTTGCTGTGAATAAAGAAAAAGATTACAAGACAGCCCATCTGCTAGAGAGTACCTGTCACCTCCAGTTACAAGCTGGAGGCAGCCCTACCTCAGAGCAACTAGAGAGACCAGTTTATTATTCAAACAGGAGAGAGGGAGAAGCTAACTTAGACCTTCACTTTCTGTCTGATACGGTGTCAAAATATCAGTTTCAGGGAATTTTGTGGACAGAGTAGTGAGGATAAGTTGAGTCTAAACACTAACAAGAAAATAGCTAAAACCAACTGCTTCAGCTGAGTTAAGTGGCTCTCCTGACTAATAGCTATGCAGGGGATTGAGTACCCTGGCTCTCAGGTGTAAACAAGAATTCTGCCAAGGAATGCAGTACTGGCAACAAGGATGAGAATTATATTAATAACTAAGGCAATCTTGTTATCCTTAAGAATCCTGATTAGAGTAATTCAAAAAAACAGTCACCTGGTTGTCATTGTACTGCAAGCCAGACAAAGGCAATTTTAGAGGGCCTTAAGTTAAGCCATGTAATTTCCTTTCCACTTTGGAATACCTGTTGTGTGTTTGTGTGTGTGTGTGTGTATATATATGTATGCATAAAAAATATAGCAGGGATTAGAATACCTGTTGTCTTTGGAAACCTATTCTTGGTGTCTACAACCAGGTCAAGTTTCCCTCCTTCCATTACCATTTTCAAGACCAAGTAGGTGCTCACGGGAAGTTTTCACTGCTCTTACAA
This sequence comes from Petroica traversi, assembly GCA_025920805.1. Taxonomy (NCBI): domain Eukaryota; kingdom Metazoa; phylum Chordata; class Aves; order Passeriformes; family Petroicidae; genus Petroica; species Petroica traversi. Next base: position 8,139,684 of record JAHLSL010000036.1, on the reverse strand, counting down.
TGAGTGAGGAAAAATTTAATTTCAATTTATGCCTCAACATTGTCGATGTTATTTCTCAGCCAGTGGGTCTATTTTCTGACAGCAGGTCTAAAATTGCTAGAGGAGGTGTACACCATATGCTGAGAGTCCTTACATGTGGCATGTGTAGAGATCAGCTAGCACACGTGGTTGGGGTGGAGACCACCAAAATTACAGTCTCTAAGCACGGCCCTCGACCTGCTGGTTGGAAGCCAACAGTGCACCTTGGGATTCTGGTGATCCTGTCCCCGTCCTGCTTTTTCTCTCTTGGTCTTTCTGTCCCCCTCTCTGCTTAATTTTCTCTCTTCTCCAGTCGGAACCCATGCCCTTCTTTATCAATAAATGGTTCCCAGATACAATGTTTGCCTTTTTGATTTCGTCCAAGAAATCTGTTGAAAAGAATGCTCCCCATGATTCCCTTATAGAAGAAAGCAACACAAAGATTTTGTTTTACCTGGTATCCCTTGGGGAATGGACAAATTGGGTGCATACATGTAGCAGGCTATCTTGACATTGATTTTTGAAGGTTCATTAGATAAATGCTGACATCATAGATTGATGTCTCTTTAAAACAGTGCCTGGCACAGAACCATTGGGAGAATCAAAAATATCGACTTACCATGTTCGTGCAGGAGGCCCATGGAGATCTCCTGCATTAATGGGTCTATCAATTTAGGTATTCTTTAATTATTCTAATTGTACGCCTTGCAGCTGGAAAGTGGCTTTATTAGGATTTCTGGCTAGGTAGTCACACCTTTCAAAGAGAAGAAAGAGCAGTGAATTATGTATTTTGTCATCATATCTTGAATTGTTCAGGGGTTTTTTTAGTTTGTTTCTTTTTCTTTATTATGTGCTAATTTGCCTGTGTAATGTGGTGGTAAAAATGAATAGGGATGCAGTGATGGGCCAATGCAGAGGCCAAAATGCTGTGTGGTAGTTTAGAGAAATAGATGCTGGTAAAATAAAGTTGATGGTTTTGTTCGTGTTTAACCCCTCACCCTGGCACCATCAATAGATTGAAGACATCATTTGTATCTGCAAGTGTTTGTTTAATTAAGACCTCCTAAAAATCTTTGCTATTGATTCATTCCATTATCTTATTGATTAACTGCACTGGATCATGTACTTGCTCTTTAGTGGAAGGCAACAATTTCGGCCTGCTGTCATTTACCCACAGATGTGAACAGTAAGCAATGTTCAGCATCCATGTCTGCCAAAGTGTCTTGTGTTTTAATGAAGTACTGGCTGCAATTCCCTGTATTACATGAGAAAAGCCAGTTGTCTCCTGCTGGTGGTGTGACCAAGCATAAAGGTTTTCTTCCAGTTATTCATAAAGCAGCTGCTTACCAGGGAATGTTGGAAAGTTATGCTTTGCATTTCTATGTTAAAATCTAGAGGTTTGAGTCAGAGCAGCAAATTAACACAGATGACCTGCATATCTCATTTTCACGGTTTGTGGTTTGTTTTTTTTCTGCACTGGAAAATAATGTAAACTAGGATTTTTTTATAATACAATATCATATTTGTGCCTTGCAGCTTCACCTTTTGATGTTTTCTGCATAACCTGCTATTAATATTTGTATATACGTGATAAAAGCATCCCATCACTGCCTCTCTGAAGATTTTTCTCAGGAAAATGATTCGGTAGCAATATTCTGAGTGCTCAAGAATTGCACTGTCTGGCTACATTTGTGCAGCCACATGAGCCCTTGTTTGTCAGCTCTTTGTCTTTTTACTATTTTTTTTTTTATTTTAAGAGAAGAGTCCTTTTCTTGTACCATTGTGGTAGCAGTGTGGCACATAGTACCTTAATTTACAGATCCAGAAATGAGTTTCTGTGTTGGAAGTGGGAATCCAGCAACTCCGACCTGCAGGGACCAGCTGCCACAAGGTCACACAAGTGTAATGTCCTCAGCTGCTTGGGGTAGGCTGAGTGCTGCTCTCAGAATTGCTCATGCCACCTCTCAGATTTTTAGGGGATACCATTAGTGGCAAGAAAAAGCTGGTGACTGACAGTGAAATTATTGGTAAGTCTAAAGCAAGGGAAAAAAACCCAGCCCAGCATTTTCTCTTTCTGTCCTGACATTTGAGTGACAATCCAGATTGGACCAGGGTAACAGCCAATATTTCAGTGGAAAATTTTAAGACATTATGCATGCCATATTGAGGTGTTCCATAGGAAATAGGGCATATATTTTTTATTTTCACGTGCAGCTCACTCTTGACATTTCCAATATACTGTAGGTACTGTGAGTGGTCTCCTAGTGAATGCCAGTGGGTTCTTTGCTGCCCTTGTGAAGGAGGGGCTCAGAAACTCCCACACTGACAAAATCACTACTTTTTCCTCCCTTTTTTACATAAAATGAAAACTTCTCCACTTGAGCTGTTTTAAAGTTCTAGCTCAGTGAATACTTTTGTGTTTAGTTAAATGTATATATCTGCTGGCATACTTTGTTAATTTAAGTCAAACCCTCAACTTTACTTTGGCAGAGTCACTGATTTTGTTGGGTTTCCTGCACCCTATTAAATGGGCTAGCACCAAAGCAACATCCAGTGGACAGATGACTCTGTTCTGATTACTTTTCAGGGTCTTTGATGGCAGCAGTTGGTCCTGACTCAGCCTTTTTGATGCCGTAGTATGGCACTTTTTAGTGCCTCAGGTTATTTGTAACTGCATAAATGCTAAAATTAAATCACAAAATACACGTTATTTAAGTTCTTGTTCTTTAAGTGTTCTCTGAGACAGTGTTGTACAGCCTTTTTTCTTTTTTTTTTTTTTAGAATCCATTTATGTGCAAATAATAGGTTCTTCTGTTTGCTATCATAAATAACTGTAATATTTATGATATAGATATGTAATATGTATCATATATGAGAAGTTGCTAGTCAGGTTCTGGAATGTGCAAGACAGGGTAGAAAGGACTACCTTGTTGCAGGAATTGTCTTTGTTTCCCTTCTGGTCCAAAATCATTAATTTTTTCTGTTTAATTAACGCAAATGACTGCATCACTTTGCAGTTGCTGTTGTGGGAGATGCTGGCAATCTCTTAGGTGCTGGTAATATCCTAGGAGGCTTTGTCTCAGAGCAGATCTAGCACTGAATTTTGTATTTGGTGGGGAATCAGTAGGAGCACAAACATTTGCCTGACAATCCCACAGGGGGCTGAAGGGCTAAGGCAGCAGCCTGGGGACACGTGACAGGATGGGACTTGTTCTTCCTTTGATGGGCTGTTCTCAACTGCACGGGCTTGGCATCTCAGTGATATTCTCTCTGTGCAGTGTTGGCTTGGATTTTTTGCTTTGCTGCAGTTTGCTCCTTTCCTTAGGCTCTGAGCACTTACTTTGATTAGAGAACGCTCAGCCAGAACGGGCTCTGTCCAGTTCTTACCAATAATTGAAATAAGGGAGAGAAGCTCCACGTGTCCCTTCTTATTTTATCTACGGGTGATCTGATCAGATCCACTTTTTACATATTGCAATGAATTCACCTTAGTTAATTGTGCCATTGAATGCTCTAGATGAGCTGCAGGAGGTTTTGGTGAAGCACAGCCACCCCATCTTGTGTCCATCATCTTGTGAGAGCCCGGTTTCCATTGCCAGATCAGAGACACACACTTTATACTGGGCACTGTTAAACTGTTAGGGGTATCCTGGCTAGCTCAGGGAAGTGGGGTCACACCTTAGGGTTGTGAAGAAGTAAAGAACAGTACAGTTTCAGTGTTTTTCTGGAAAACAGAATGGTTTTGTTTCTCACAGCTCTAGAATCCAGTTAGTAATCTTAATTCATTTATATCCCTGCAGGAAAAAGTAAATAGTAGTAAGGAAACACTGATATAAATGGCAGTTGTAAGACCTGGATAAAATGTCAACATTTGAAACAGTTTCTGTAAAGACAAAAAGTCAAATTCTTAAAAATTTACCATAACCTTCAATTCAGAAGACACTTTAGCATAGGTTAGTGGAAGTATTTTGTGTTCCAAAAATATGTATGACTTCTGAGAGATCTTTTGGATATATTTAGCTAAATGCAAGTTACTTGTTTTGAATATGTTAAAATGAGACTTTTTTACAATTGGAAATGCTTTTCCAAAATATCTTTGAAACATTTAATAAATTGAAACCAACCCCTTCCATCAACTTTTATGATTTCAAGAAATTAGGATTTTCTGTGGAAAACACGTTTAATTGAAAAGATCCAAGCTAAATCTATTGAAGATTTATTATTTATCATGCACCAAATCTTGCTTTCTGTACCTACATAAATAGTTAATGAAAGTGCTTCCAAGCATAAAGCATGAACTATTTGGACCAGTGTTATAAAGTGCTTTGAGCTGGGAGAAATAGAAGCTGAAACATGGAAGTTACATTATAAGCAGAGTTATTTTTGTTCTGTAGAAAAACTTTTGATTGTCAAAGACTTAAAAAGAAAGTATTTTCCCCCTTTTTTAATCCTACAAGCATTAACTTTAATACATGTCTAATATTATATTGCAGTTGTCAAAAACTCAATGCTACTGTTTTGATTACTGAAACATAGGTGGAGATCAACTGAACAATTATAACCTCCAAATAACATTTCAGGAATTGGTCAAACTGAGTATGAGCTTCCAGTGGAAAGGATTTATTTTTAAAGTTGAAATTTTGGTGTATAATGTCTTTGCCAATTTATAGCTTTGCTGACTGGAGTATACAAGGGTATTTCACTAAACACATCTTGGTCTTTTCTTGAGAGTGAACTTACTACATCCATATAACAGAAATCTGAATTCATGTATCTTTATGTAACATTGATAAAAATAGGGTATTTTAGAAGAAATAGCACTTAAAATTGCTGAAACTGGCACAAGTGAATGCAGTACTTTGAAATCTGAATAGAAAGAAAACACTTTGAAGTAAGGTCTATGTTAAAACACAAAGGTAATCCAGCATCTTGAGGAAGGAAAATATATAGGATTTACCTTACTAGATTTCTCCCCAAAATTGCTGTTTACTGTTTAAGATAAATTAATTCTGAACATGCTTCCTATATAATACTGAACACTGTTCCAAAGTGAATGCGTGTCTTGTATGAATGAGAACAGCAGTATAAGACTCTATACATTAATATGAGGCATTACAATCTGAAAGATGTGTGTTTCAAAAAAGTAAATGAAAGCTTCATAAATCTTTCTTGTTAACTATATCACTCTACACGTGCAAGACAGCTTTCTCAAGAGATGGGGACCACTGGTAGCAACCGTAATTGGGCAAAGCATGTCTAAGAATGTGGGATATCATCCTATTCTGAACCTTTCATTGCTGTCAGTGTATTTGCAATTTCCAGGTTAATTTTCACATGGAGTACTGCACAATAGAACCATCCTAAAATAAAACTTCAACCATTCTTTGAGTTCCTATGGAACTTGTGCAGTTCAAATGCAAGCTGTGACTATCCTTGTATTAAGCATGTTTGCCAAAATAAGACATTGAAAACTTTTCTGCAGATAAGACAGCCAGGATTTTCACTGCTGAGGGTAGGTTCTTGTTACTTTGCTTGTATTTGCTTATACTATTGGTGAACTTGCCCTTCCTGCAGAGGGTTTGGTAGGTCATTCCACACCAATGAGGAAAAAAGTGCACAACAGCACAAACTAGAAGTAAATAAACAAAGGCCTCAGTGGAATTTCTGCTCCTTAAAACACTGTGTTGTGAAGATTTCTTTCTAACTTCCCTTCCTTTCCTTCCATCTGAACCCAGATGTATGTCCATTAGAATTTCTTGGAGGTTGTAGCAGGCTACAACAATCCTTGCTGTGCTTTGTGCTGCACTTATGTGATTCTGTCCTTTTTCTGCTGCAGACGGAAGTGTGGGTTTTTCAGAATCTTTGGCCAGGGCTACCCTAGCAATCTTCTGTAAAGGGGACATACTTTGGAAGAAGGATCCAAAAGTGTATAACTGCATGTTGATTTTCATGCACCCCAAAAGGCTGGACTGTTTCTATTTTTCCCCCAGCAATTACTCCATCTCTCTGTAGGTAGGCAAATAATTTCTCACCTGGAAATGAAACAATGAGCAAACTTGTATGAATTGCTTTTGCTTCCTGACCACTTATTGCTAAAACACTGAAGTTTAGTTTTAATCTTGTCTATACTTCTACAGAGTCCCCAGGGAAAAGGAGCTGTTTTATGTACAGCTTAGCCTGAAGCACTTGCGTCACTGTACAGTTTTGTATTGCTTGTTTAATAGACCACAAAAGTCAACATCTCTTTGGAAGAACAATTTGTGCTTAAAGTAGTTGCAAATTCCAAGAGATCCTGTTGAGGCAGGATGTTGTGAGAAACCCAAAGTTGGAACAAAACCTCTTGTTCCCTAATTATAATGTTAATACTTGGGAAAACTTAAGCCACTCTGTGTTGGTTTATGTCAGTTAAGGTTTGGGTTTTTTCTTTCTTTATTGCCCATCCTTCTGGGAAGCTGGAAGTAAGTCAACATTTTTACATTCAATGTAAGAATGTTTCAGTTGCATATTATTATGGAAACAGATTAAATCTCTGAAAAGAGACAATCTGCATTTAAAATAATTTTAATGAAAAGAGGTCAAAAACGTCAGATCACAGATTTATAAAATAAGTGAAATTGAAAGGGATTTCAGGAGTTGTAGGGACCAACCTCTTGCTCAAAGCATTATTATCAATGAGGTCAGATCAGATTGTTCAGGGCTTTAGCCAGTCAGAGCTTGAAAACCTTCAAAGATGGAGACAGTGCAACTTTGGTCAACCTGTTTTACTACTTGGCTGTCTTCATGGGAAGGAAGATTTTCTCTTATATCTGGTTAGAATAGCTCTTGTTTCAGTTTTGATCTGTTACCTCTTCCTCTGAAGAGCCTGGCTCCAACATTTCCTTACATGAATCCCTATGTGCTTTGTTGGTTTTTGTCATGCAGGTGAAATGCAAACCATTAACCTCTTTGCTGTGAGGCCCAGGTTGTCAGAGTAATTTTTGATTTGCAATTGTAGGTGTCCATTCAACCTGGGATGACTTTTTTCTTTCCTGCAGTGGTTGTTTGTAGGTGTATGACAGATAAATCCTGCCTTTGGTCACAAGCACAGAACATTAGGCTCTTTAGTGTCTTAGGTTCTTCGCTGGTGAAATGCAGCTACATCACTACTTTTCATAGGATGTGAATGTGGATGCACTTAAAGAGTGCACAGTATACATTTACACAGGAAATTAAGCACTGAAGCTAATATAAGATTGATGAGAGAAAGCTCACTGTCAGCATGTCATAGGATTACAAACTGTATCAGATTTGTGTGCCCAGCATTAGGTTTAAAGAAAGCACATTAAAAGCAATGTATGGTTGCCGGATTTCTTCTTCAACAAAGCCACACATGAGCAATTTTGAGAGCTGTATATAACCCCTCTGACAATATCAAACTCTTGAGTTCTTCTGACAGCCACTGGTGTGAAGCCAGCTGATTTGTAGAATAACACATTGCCCATTCCTTCAGACAAGTGAAATTACTGTCCTCACCTGGCCCTATTGAAATGATTTAATTTGATTTTAGGAAAATCCATTTCTTACCACCTACAACTTCTTAGCAGTTTCTGTTGTGATGGATAGTTTTACAGATTTCAGACAGCAACTAGAGCTTCTATCCTCCTACAGCAGTGCTGGATAGTTCCATGTATACACTCATGTCTATATTACATATGCTTCATTCCACAAGTTGCTAAACGTTCCATGCCTGCTAACACAAGCTGTATGTAAGAGAATCAGGAGTTCTATTGAGACCCATGTGTGACAGTGGGTGCATGATCAATGACTTGGAGCAGAGTATGCAAAACATTGTGGGATTGTTAGCAGTTTATTGAGGTTGACAAGATCCTAAGTGTTTATATTTTATATTAATCTTAAATTTTCTATCAAAAATATTTCTGTAATTGTGCTTTTACTCTTTTTGAAGGAAAAAAAGTCTGTGAGCTTTTAAAAGGTGGAAAGACCAAGTGTAGGTACAAGTGGTCTGCCAGCTTGTCTGAAAAGCTGTTTATGATGGAAAATCTACGTGTTGCCATTCTCCTAGAAGATAGTAATCTGAACTGCAGTTAATCTGCTAGATTTTTGCTATAATCAATATTATTATAATTTCCTGAAATTATACATGTATGGTTCATCTGATTGGCATTAACCCCCTTCTGCACATGCATAACACCTACCACATTTGATTTTTTTAAACTGTCTTGTTTCCTGCATTGCATTCCTTTCCATTTCAGCATCACCCTCCTTCAGGTTAATTTGAACATACTACTTTGGAAGATTATCATGTATCAATGAACATTTTCATTAAATTCGTTTTATTTAGTAATTCTCAAGCAGAATGTGTATTTTGATTAATTTAATATTCTGATGTTTTCCTTACATTACCAAATAGCAGATTTTGTCTCTTGCAAGGCAAGAATGTTTGCATGTAACATTTCTCCCACCATTCCCTCAGTTTAGCAGGGATGCCTGATTGTGTTCTGACTGAAAAAAGGAATGCATTTACAGTACCTCTGCATCTTAGTCCTTGTCACAGCCCAGCCCAGACAAGCTTACAGTTTGTAAAGCTAGTCACACTATATAGTTTATGCAACTAGAAACATTAATGACTAACAAGGGGAAGAAAGTATGGCACCAAGGAACAACAGTGTTTGCCTCTCACTTTTATCTTCTGAGTTTATTTAGTTTTAATAACCAAGTAAAACAAGTTGAACACAGGCAAAGCTAATTAAATAGAAAATGAAATGGTTTTTGTCTGTTTGAGGACTCAACACTTATGGCAAGGGAAATTCAGCAATCTTATGGAATAAATATTAAGGCACATTTTTTAGCTGTACCATAGAGTGGCCGATGTACTAAAACATAATAATGAACTGAGGGAGATGTGTAAAGAAGCAAGTGTATGAACATTTGGTCATTCCAAGTTGCTGGGATCAAATTTGAAAGCAGCTTGTTCAAATTGCTAGGCTGCTGTGCCCTAGCCCCTTGAAAGGTGCCTGTTACTTCCTACCCATTTGTTATAGTATCCTGTTCTTGGCAGAATGCCTACTATTTAAGGTTACTTTCATTATTCAGCCATAAGTTAATTTCTTTGCAGGCAGAATCTCTGATCTCATTGTGTTGTCTTTAAAGCTGAAGACCTCAGGTTGTTTTATTTTTACTTTGATATCACTGTAAAAAGATAGTCTTAAGTTAAAGGACTTTAGGTTAAATATGTCTCTGAGGAATCAATTGGTAGTCTTTGAAAAAGTGACAAATTGGGCAATCATGAAGCGATATTCATATCTTTAGTTAAAAGTTACAAAATTCAGTGACTGATGCATTTCTGGAATGGGGATCATATCCTTAAAATAACCTGCACTCTATGGATTGCCTTGCAAGGGTACATAGAAGAATTATTCTCACAGCTGCCTGGTGTCAGGGCTACACACATAATCAAGTCAGTGATAACATGAGAAAATAATTTTTCCTGCCCAGCAATTCTTTTTCTAGGGGTTATGTGCATATTTTAGCTTAGAGCTTTGACTGTCTTTGTTATGTGTCTTTCTGATTTTTTTTTAATAGTAGACAACATGTTTAAAAGTTTATAGACTGATCCGTGACTCCTGTGTAGTATATTCCTGCTTTGAGATGTTTCTTTTCTAACAGGCTGATCACTTTTTTTTTTTATTTTAAAGATAGATGGCCATTACCAGTACATGGGAACAGCAGTCTGACTTGATATGTTGCATATACTATGAGTTTAATGTTTTTTTCCCTTGCACTTCATTTCCCTAATGCTACCTGAGGTACTTCGAGACACATGCATCCGTCTTCTGTCTTTGAGAGTTAACTTCAACTGGAGCAATAAAATCCGGGTGCTTTTTAGAGCATTAAATCTGGCGAGTGGATGTTTGTCGTGATGTCTTTCAGGACCACCAGGTGTATGTCAGGGAGTGGGAAAGTTGCTCCACAGGTAACTGAAATCTCTCTGAGCAAGCCTGGTACATGAAGAAGCCATTTGTATCCCACTGAGTCCCATAACGCTGAGAACGTTGCTGAGATTTACATGAGCCCAATCTCTGCAGCTGATAAGAAGGTTGGATGCAGCAGGGTGGCATCTGTGTGACCTGAATCCCTGTTTCTCGTGCCTCAGAGTGGCACTGGTGGGGGGTTTGGGTTTTTATTTGTTTTGGTTTTAGCTGGGTCAAAGCCACTGTGAAGGGTGCAATTTATTAAAGCAGGCAGCTGGAAAGCAGTTCTGTGGGAGAGCTGAGGAAAGGGAGCCACGCTGCCTCTCGGGGATGAAGCGGGAATGTTGGGTCAAAGGGAATGTATTGGCACAGGCCCTGAATGCCTGTTTCCATAGCTTACTTACGGCTGCCCCAATGCTTTTAGACAGAATTGTTGTCAATGGTATTGATCAGATGTTCTGATAATCCAGCAAGCTTTCTGATGTGTTAAATTCCCTTCTTTCACGTGGTGTTAAGTGTGGAAGGAGTATATGTAACTCTCAGTGGACACCACCAAAGGATGACTGCTTGCCATCAATTGTGGTGCACATGCCAATTCCAATTAGTCATTTGCCAGCCACTTTTAACACTTTCTAGAAATTCTGTATACCCCTTTAAATATACTGTCTTCTTCTGGAGTTTTAATTTATTTTTTTATCAGAAGAATTGTACAAAAATTTTTATTTTCATCAGACATAGAAAATAATTATTTAAATTTCTGCTACCCATGGATTTTTAAAAGTGTATATTCAAAATGAAAAGAGAACAAAGAAACTATCAACTCCAGAAGAGCAAAACTTTAGATTTAAAGCAATAGAAATACAACAGGACCAAATGTAAGATTTGAATGTAAGCTAAAATTTGCAATGCATCTTGGAAACTTAACTTTGCTTAAGCTTCTGATTTCTTTTGCATAGTTGCTTGATAGATGTTTTATAAATAAATTCTTTCTATAGAAAGTATCAAGTTTTCAATCTACTTTAGTTTGTGCTTTGAAGCAGTTACAGTGTAAGAAGAAGGGTGAGATTTTGAAGACTTCTTCTTTTCTCATTTGTGTGCGTGCATATGGAGTAACAGCTTCCAGGTTTCCCATTCTCCATCACCACAAGCTCAGAAGAGCTGTTAGTGCAGACAAGATCAGATGTCATCACCACTTTTGTCCAAAGGGTCTTGTGTGATGTCCCACCTAATCACTACCTCCTCCCTTGCTCTGCAGGGGAGAAGGGCAGGAGTACAGCCCTTGAGCCTTGTGCAGCCCACGGGAAGGTATCCAAAATTCCCCTTTAGTCAAAATGAGACTTAATACAGCAAGAAATGGGTTAATGATTGTATCTCTATCTTCAGCAAATGTGCAATAAAGAGGCAGATTAGGAGAGATGAAAAATTTATTGCAGAAGTGACACAGTATTATGAAAAACAAAATGATTTCATTGAGCAGGAGTTCTGTTACCATAATCCTAACAATAAACTCCGTTACAATAATAATAGGAGAAAAACTAATTGCAGCAAGGACAGGACAAATCTTTTTTAATCCTCCTTGTCATCTCAGCTAAATCCAAACCTATTTGTATTAACCTTTGCTGACAGAGTCACATGATGGACATAATTTCTAGTAATTTACCAGCGGTAGATCTAACCTTTCTTCATCAAATATTCATAAAGGCGTGATTCTCAATGATTTTCTGTCTCTTTTCATATTTACAGCTTGTTGTCTTCTTCCTTTTTACTATAATTTGAACACAATTGAAGTCAGATGGAATTAAAATGGAATTGCTATAGTGGCTACAGTACCTGAAAGCAAAGAGTAACTAATTGAAATTTCTTATAAGTCGAGATCATGCTGTACTCTGATGGGACTGCACTAAACAGTCCGCATGTCCTTGCCTTTTGAGGGGTTAAAAACTCAACCCAGATTAAATGGCATAAATTCTTGTCATTTGCATAACTGTTTAAAGTGTGTATGTCATGCATCCACATAAACACACGTGAAGTTGAAAGTATGAACGTTTACTGAATCCTTGGACAAGGTATTTTAGTCATGAAAAGAAATGCTGTGTGCTAAATTCTTTCGTAAGGTGTAAATAAGACTCACCATTGAACTCTGTTCAACTGTGCTAGTGTAAAACTGATATAAAAAGTTGAAGATAAATCAGTTTGGGGCAGTGTAGAACTAGGATGAAACCTGGAATGTGCATCTCTTTCCCTCTAGCAAGTTTAAATCTGAAATATAATTATTTATTACCTGTAAAACGATCACACATTGCAGTAGATTTTGTTTCTAATGAAGAAATTATACACTTTCAATGCAAAGATAAAGTACAATGGAAATTATTAAACAGAGATTCATATACATAAAATATTATGTGATAAATTCTCAGAAATACTTTAGACTGGTATATTTGAATTGGGCAATTGCTGTAAACATCCTTTGCATCATGCTATGAAGCAAAACTGTACCTGTGAGTAGCTGTGATAGACAATGTGGTATCACTGCACTCATTCTCACCAGAAGAGATTGTGGATAAGTGGAAACAATGTAAATGATTTAAAATAAGCTAAAGAAGTACTTTTTCAGTAAACACAGCGTGCATAGGATTTTTGATTTGTTTTTTTTCTTGACTAGTTCAAAATTTCCCATGCATTGAGAGCACATTATTGTGACACCAGAAAGGGGTTTGGTGTTTGGATATGGCAGTGATGAGGGCGTAGAAAGTAGTTAAATATGCCTTAAAAGGAGCTGAGCTTACAGGTAAATACTACCTACTGTAGCAGTTGATACGCTTTTATTACAACATTTGGTACATTTAAGGTTAGGTGTAGAGGTTTTAAGGAATTCTTTAACTGAAACTACATTAAATGCTTTGGAAAAAAATGCAAGAAAGCTTTCTTAGAAATAGAAAAAGTTATATATTAGGGTATTGCTTCACTTTGCCTTTGTAGAGAATTAGAGTAAATAGTATGTATTGCTTCAATTATTCTAGTCTTTGTCAAAGAAAAGCCCTTTTTACATCCATAGTAATTATGAAATAAGAAGATTTTTTTCCATAAAGGATATATATTTGAATGCTCAAAATTACTAATTTGCAGAAATAAAAATTTTTAATTACCAAAATGAAAAGCTGTCCTAATTTTCCACTGTTTTAGAATAAAACTGAAACAAGTGCCCTTGATTTTCTATAATTAGAACTTTAAAGTAATTGTATAGCACTTTAAATAAAATAATTTTATAGGAATGTGCAAAATTGCATTTCCTTTCAGGTGACAGCTTTAACTACTACAGATAAAATGTTTATAAACTCCATAAGTAACATTCAGGTCTGTCTCATACAGGTTCAGATTGCCTGAACTTACAGCTGGTTTATCTTTAGAGGTACATCTGGTGAATGCTTTAAAGTGCTTTAAAGAACAGAAAGCCAAACAATTAAGCATAACTAACATCCTCTCATCAGTTATTGGTACAGAACTATGGTTTATTCTTTACAGCTCAGAACACTGCAGCACCATAAAGTTAGATGAGATGCCCGAGATCATATTCAAATTTGGAGACAGAGTCAGAAGTTACACAGAAAGTCCATAAAAGGAGGTGTGTAGTCTATCACATTCATTCAGTATTTGCTTCTTTCTCACAAATAAACCCCAAAAAATTATAAAACAAACCACATCCGTTTATTCATTGTTTGTGCCTAAATTTGTAGAATTCTACTGGGGACATTATGGTGAAAATACCATATTTTTATCATGACCAACACAGGAAGAACTTCAAAGGACTTTTCACAGATTCATGACAAACACAGTATCTTCAAAGGGCTTATGGTAAATACAGAAAGAACCTCATTATTCATGAGCACGTGGGATGTAGTAAAGAGAATCTGAAACCAAATATTGGTGTGGAAGAACTGGTTACAACCTGGAGATCCCCCCCTGTTCATATCACCCTATTTTATGAGGTTCTGGCAGTCTGCAGGTTTACAATAACCAGTTGTTGATGCAGTGAAATGGTCACCAGCTTTCTAATGCAGTTGATTACTCAATCCTAATAAAGATATAGAAGAAAACTGCACTGGGTTCTAATACATTTCATACATAATTTGATTTCTGTAGTGAGCTAGTTATGTTTTAATAAGTCAAACTGCTGGCTCTCATGGGAATATGAGGGAGGATTCTGTACAGGGAAAAGACACAGAGTTTGTAATTTAGGCACATGTTCAAAGCATGGGTTTAGTTTGTGTTTATTGTAAAGACAGTGCTTTAAAGTGTCTGGCATGTGTTTACAGGTTATTTCCAAGAACACTTCCTTCCTGGTTATTGTGCCAAAGTTATGCTCCTCCTTAGCTGACAGAAGTCTTAACATGGACTCTGAATTTAGACTGTCTTCATATTTAGAGAATTTATGATTATCAACATAATTATAATGCTCATAGTAATTCCAGCAGACAGTAATGAGTCTGAGTGCTCCAGGTGAATCTCAGGCACTTCATCTGCATAACTGCATCTGAAGAGTGTGACCACTCTCAGCAGCCTCCTGAAAACCGGTATTTCCATCAGCCCCTTGGCAAGGGCAGGAGGTTACTTAATTCCTAAAATTTAGCGATGCAGAGAAGAAAACCCTTTGTTGCTGTTTAAACCCCAAAGTTGTTATAATGCAAAGGTGTTCTCTTGAAGGTGTTTAAAGCTTCTAGTTAAAAAGGTCACAAATATATCAAGAAGATTGGCACCTAGTTTAAAATACGAGACACATGTAAATGAACAGTATTTTTCTAATATCTTGTCAGGAGGAGCACAGAAAAAAAAGAAGAAGAAGTGCATGGAGCATTTCTCAAGGGCCTGAAAAGAACAGTAGTTAGAGTTGATTTCACCAGTGTTTCACCCTGGCTGTGCAGACAAGCCAACATTAGGTAAACTGGACCTGATGATTAAGCCTTGGAAAAAGGAGATGAAGCTGATAACTGTTATCAGAAATAGCTAAGCCAGCCTGCAAGTGTTAAGCAGTGTCCTCTGTGTTCAGTCCTGGTGAAATGCTGGAAAAGCTCAAGTGAAAGTGCAAAGGACAAACTCCGTAGAAGGACTAAGAAAATGGACTTCTCGTCTTCCTGAGGAATGTCATTAACTTCCCTAGATGCTCCTACTGGCACTTCAGAAAGCAGGATAGAGGGTGAAATTTCCATGTAGAGCTGCTCTTATCCAAGAAATGCAAACTACAGATTAATAACTCCTCAGGAGCACGTAAGAATGGAAAAAAGAAAAAGGGATACCTGCTGTTTGGACTGAAAAGAGGAGGATTATGTAGCTACTGCCAAAACCCTTAAAGTTTACATTCATTTCTTGGCATTATGACAGGCTGGAGTAATAGCATTTCAGCAGAGAAAAAGGTGAGCACATTGCATTGTAGATTAATATGATCACATTATTTGAAAAAGCAAGCAACGTAGGTGAGATATTAGGTCAGTTGCATATTCAGGGAAGCAGCATTTCATGTAACTGGAAGAGAAAAAATTTCATCAGCAGTTCAATGTAAGGAAGCTCAGCTGGCAACCTATAGGAAAATTGAGTCTGAAATACAACATTCCTAGAGAAAATAAAATATATGGAAGGCAAAAATCATCCACTTTTCATAAATTTTAAATAACTGTTCTTTAGCAGACACAGAAAAAAGGAAGATAAACAGTAGATCTCTTATGAGAGTAGTAAAATGGACACTTTCCATTATGTATATCTTGATTTATCTGAATTCGCACAAAATATGGAGGGATAGACGTAAATGGCACCCAACAACAAAAGATTTCTGTTTCTTTGGCATCAAAAAATTACACCATTATCCACAAAATTTGAACCTGACTGTGTGATGTAGGTTACTTGACAGAAACCCCTGAGGAGCTTCTCTGGTAGGTTACTGAAGTCCTGCATTTCTTTAGGTAACATGCAGCAGATCTTTGCCCGTGAGTTGGAGAGAATGTTCAGTGCAGGGACTAGAGACTAAATGCAGGGTAGGGACAGGATGGCTGCCTCGGTCCTTAAGAGAAGTTGCAGATAATCCTGTGTACGTGTGGGGCTGTGCTTTGAGCAGTGATGCAGAGATCACCTCCTGGGCCCTCCACAGTGGAGCCTTCCAACCTGTGCTGAACTTGAAATATATTTGAAAGTTCGACTGAGCTAAATGAGATTTGAATGTGTGACTATGCATTTTGCTCAGAACTGAAAGAAGATTGAATCAGGTTCTTAATTAACTAATATAAGAGGTCTTTGGAATTCTGGTGTGGTGTTTAGGAGGAATTATACGATAAAATAATGTGAGTAGACTTGCAGGTCAATCAGCACAGCAGATGTTAGCCTCTCTTGATAGCAAACTTTGGGTTTTGTCACCATTTCATGATAAAGAATAAGTCAAGAGAAAGCACATAAATGAATTAGAATTGTGCTTTGCAAATACTAACAAAATAATCCATCTGAGCTACTCGTAAGGCATTGGCACCATATATTTTATTATGATTGGACTGTTCCCTATGGCAATTACTTCAAGAAGAATTTCAAGAGTACTTGCATTATCTATTGAGAAGCAATTTTTTACTTTCTATGGAGGCAAGACAGTTTTACAAATAACTCTGAAGTTTACTCTGAAGGCCATTTCAGTCCTCCGTAGATCTTACGATATTATGTTACCTTCTTTCGTTTCAAATTCACAGCATAAGAAAGAAAAAGAATGACATAAATTGGATGTTAGAAGAGTTCTGAAGATAGACATCAGAAGAATTCAAGAGTAAGAAGAGAACTCAGCATTATTTGTTATTTTCCTTCCTAAAGTAAAAAGAGAACAAAGCATCAAAAGCATCAGTAGTGAGAGAGAGCTCAAAGCCAGGACTATATTTCATAGCATATAAAACAAGTGAGTTGGCACCACCAAAAGGTCTAAAGTCTTAGTCTGTGGTTTAAAGTCATTGATATTGCAGTCAGAAGGATGTTTCAACTGCAGAAGTAAGATGAAGAGCTATATGCATTTGTTGCAATAGACATTTTGGGTTTTGCTTGCTAGTAGCATTTTGGTACTCACTAGGATGAATAAGTGTTCATGGTGCTGAGATAATTCAAATCCACTGATATGATGTTATAGATCAGAATCTTGTACATTTTGTAAGTACTTCTGAAAATAATGGCTCTGAATGTAGGCCAGGATCAGATGCATGTACTTGATCTTGTTTTTAAATTGATTGAATGCAATCACATTCCATAAATGAAAACATATTCCCGTCTAGTAACTTTAAATTGTCATCTGGTCTGTACTGGAATTTTAGTTGGTTTTAAAAGATATTGCAGAACTACCTTAATTCAAAAATTTTGAAGTATAGTGATGCTGAACTTGAAAGTAAGTAAAGAAATGCATTTTTTCACACTTTATTTGGGCAATGGTAATTATTTACAAGGGAAAGTAGAAAAGGATATTTCAAATCTCTATGTAATGTTTGCAGTTATTTGAAATGCAAAGGGTAATTGAAAAGATTCTGAGGTCTTGCTTGGTAGTCAAAATGATTCACTTGTAGAGAAGCAGCTTGTTGAGCACATTTTTGCCATATGATTCTGATTTGAAGCTGGATGTACTGTAGCATTTCCTGGGATATCAAATCTGTTTCTCTGCCAGCACTGGAATTTTTTTTTTGGTGGTATGTTTTTATAGTGATTTATCCTTAAAATATCACTGAATAAAGCAGCAGCCATGGAGAAATTCTGCAGTGGTTGAAATGTGATTAGTTACATGAGGCTTTCTTTTTTTATTCCTAAATTCTTACTTCCTCTTCTTGAGCCTCTCTTCCATTCTTGTATCTGTTTTCTTATTTCCCTGTTATTTGGTCCCTCCTGCGCCCGTTTCACCTCATGTTGACCTAAAAGAAAGTGTGTTTTAGCCCACAGGATTGCATTGCTCTTACAGTAGGAGTTCCAATATATGTTATAAACATTCTGGTTGCAGGCTACAGCCAAGGTGCACAACACAGGGAAGACAATGTTGTTCTGCAGCACAATAAACCTTTAGTTTTGCTTGTTTCTTTGTTTCCTAAGCCTCTTAGGAGTTGAAGGCCTTAGCTCTTGGTAGAAGATGTGGTATAAGTTCCACTTACATATGTGTGTGAGTATATATATGTGTGTGCATATATCTATAGAGAGATGCCTGTATGTACATACATCTAATTATGCCTCAAACTATAGTGATAAGAAAGATTTTAATTTCAGTCTTGATAGCATCTTGCAGTTGTTTGGCTCTCATATATAGTGCTTGCTGTCCATCTCTGATAGCTTCCTTTTGGCTATTGAAATGTGCAGATTCGCTGAAATGGAGCAAAGCAGGCAGGAGGTGCACCTTAGTAAAGGTCTGAGAGGATCCAGTTGGTTTCTGGGGCAGAATGTCCTTTTGGTGTCACTCTGCATTATAAGCCAAGGACTGTTCCATGTGAAATCATATGTGCAGTCCTTGCACAGTGATTACTACAAATATCTAAGGTCTTCAGTTCCATTCAGCTCCCAAGTGCTGCCCCTCTGGATCACCCTTCTTTGGTCCTGATGGAAGTTGGGGGGATTTTGGGGGTGCCTTGTATTAGCAGCTGGCAGGAGTGATGCAGGAAGGATTACATTGCTTTGATGCTGAAAAGAAATAGGCCCTTTCTTTCCAGTGTGATTTAAGGATCAAGTAATGCAGTTGCTGTTAGTTGCATTCAGTCATGTTTCCTTTGATTTTACTTTTTTTATATAACAAGGATTTGTCATACAGCAGTTGATTTTTATAAACGTGAAAAGGTGCCTTATACACACTCAACAAGAAAAATATTTTAGCTTTCCTGCAGACGGGCAGAGCCCCCAAATCCTGAAGTTCTTTGGAAAATGGGATTGCTTATTTTAAATGAGGTAGCATTAAATGGGAGGGCTATTCTCCTGCTGTGTCATTTAAAATGATTCTATGTTTACATTTTTGCTTACCTATATGACTTTCACATAAAAAGAGTACAAAAGCTAAGTGAAAGAGTAAATTATGCTGGAAGCATCATTAACTTTTCAGGTGACATTCTTTTGGAAAATACAGTGTCTTTCAAAAAAACGTGCCACATGCATGGCTCAGCCCCAGATCTTCCAGCAGTCTAATACTGGCAAGGGAGGGCATCTGTAGCCCCCTGGGAAGTGGGCTGAGGGGATTTCCTTTTCTCCTCTTTGTTGGTTTTTATTTCCATTTCCTTTTCCTCTCTTTTTCTTTTTCAGTCATTTAACGCCGTTCTGCACAACACAGGGGAGCATCTGGCCCCAAGTAAACACCCAATAAAATAAGTGGGGGAAGTTCACCGCTCCCTTGGTGCTATTGCGTCTGTCTGTCTGGTTGTGGACTCAACAAGATAACCATGCATCAAATTACATTGTCCAGGCTATCTTCACAACCAGAAGTGCTTGAAACCTTATTTTAATAGAAGCTTAGATTCTGGAGAATACTATAAAATCTCTCCAAAGGCTCCAAATCAGCAATTCCATCTGTGTTTCTGCAAATGTAGAGGAACAATGCCCCAGCTGATTATGCAAACAGAATGAAAATAGTTATTTTAAAAGTGCATAAAATCTGTACATTGGGGAAAACAAGTCAGCTGTGTTTATACTCAGCATATAGCAGACATTTTGTTTCTTTGTCTGAAAAAATCATAGGAAAGCAAGGATTGCAAGTGAAATAAAACAGCCGATCATACAGTCCAACAGAGGGGACTGGAACATCAGATGTCTCAGCAAAGGCTTAGAGAATTTTAGGTTCCTTTTGAGAGAATATAAATTATATTGAGGTTGATGTATTTGTACGTTGTTTGAAGTCAAAGCCAAATATTCTTAGCACGGCGGGAATAACTCCCTTCCCATTGCTGATCATGAAAAGTATGTAACTAAATCTATGTCTGTGGTGCTGAAAATTTCCTGCTAAATGCTGTCTCTTTTGGACTAATGGGATTTTTTGCAAGTATTGGTGTGAAGGGGTGTGCATATAAATATGTATAAACGTGCTTCTCATACAGTCAGGATACATTCCTTGTGTATGTATTATTCTAAAACCAGGAAACAAAAGCGTCTGAGAAACAGTACTGAAAGGGAACACTTTTTAGACCTCTAAGTTAAATTGGATTAAACTTCATCTTTCAGCAAATGCCATGTTATTTATTCAGTGTTTCTCTGAGGGATTTCCCTACCCCCTACACTTTATAGCAAGTAGTGATGTTTCTTAATTAAAAAATCAAACAAAACATGGAATTGAGGCTGCCCCACACAGACGTTCTCCTGTGGGAATAGGAGGTGCACTGATTTTCTCATGGACAGTTTCTGGGTCTGTTGGATACAAAGGAGGGGAAAGCTGTGTCTGGGGAAGTCAAATTCACATCATGTGTCTGATGCCAGGACCATTCTCAGTGCTGCAGAGCCATCTCCTAGGAATTGCCCTTTGCAGGGACATGGAGAGGAAGGTCATTGATAAACTAATCAGAAGCTGGTAGATTTCTGTTTATTAATTACCCCACAGAAGAGATTAGTGTCTTGGAGAAAAGAGGCTTCTTGTTTCCTCTTATCTTTCATACTTTCCATCCAGAGCTGGAATGTTTTTGAGGTTTTGGGGCTTTACAATCCCTATTCTGCAGCTGAAACAAACCTTGATCCTTTTTCTTAGTTTTTGAGCTAAATAGTTTAGAATACCTGAAGTACATATTGATAGATTTTATATAATATCATGGAGGAAAATTATTTTAAGTTAT
This sequence comes from Petroica traversi, assembly GCA_025920805.1. Taxonomy (NCBI): domain Eukaryota; kingdom Metazoa; phylum Chordata; class Aves; order Passeriformes; family Petroicidae; genus Petroica; species Petroica traversi. The sequence continues at coordinate 8,118,908 of JAHLSL010000036.1, read as the reverse complement.
TTACAGTTAAGACAAAGCAAAATGTATTTTAAAAATGGTTTTGAGTTTTATGTATTTCTGCAAATGCGTGTGAAGCTCATTGAAGCACCACTTGAAAAGTCTTTTGGTTGTACTCCACCAGTGCTTTGGTTGCAGTTATTTCAATATGTGGAGGGTTTTTCTCATATTTACCTGGTTCACTATTTGAGTAATAATAGAAACTCTGACATTTTCAAGCTGATGCAACTGTGGTTTCACCCTGTTCAGTGTCAGGTTCATTGATCTCTCCCCTGCCTTTCTGTGGAACAGCAAAATGCACTCTGCTGGCCAGTGTTAAAGATGGATCCTGCTATAGATTCACTTTGTCAAAGTACACACAAGGCTGGCTGTTTTCAGGCTATCCTACTTTGTCACCAGTGATGCCTCAGGATATTGTAGGCAGTGTCCTCATTTCCAGTGGAATCGTTTATTTTGGAGGCATAAAGCTCCTGAGTCAGTGACTGTAAGCTTTGGTTCTGTGGTAAGGGCCAAAAGCACCGGTGACATGAGTCATTTTCAACTTTTGAAAGAAGCAGACAGAGTTCATCTGACGTGCCAGAAAATGTATTTGTTCTTCTTGCATCTTTGTGCAGCTGATACGGGGGTTGTTTTTAGATTAATATTTAACTGACATTGCTTCAATCCCTCTGCTAAAACTGGCATTCTCTTTTCAAGTTTCTTATCTGGAAACAAACTCATTTTGTCCCTTCTATAAATGCAGTGCTAGTCTCAGCCGTTATTTATGGCTGGGCACACTGTAGTTACAGCACACGAAAGAACATCAGCAATGACTTACTGTAAATGGGACAGACTTCTTGGGAATGCCCCGGGGATTAGATGTCCGAGAGAATGAAGCACTGCTCTCTTTCCATCTGGCCACTTCATTTCACTGCCTGTTTGGGACCAGTACTTCTAAAATCTAATTTGCAAAGTCAAATATTGATTTCATTTATTTTGTTCTTAAAAGGTAGAGTAAACCTAGGAAGATTTTAGTTGTGCAGAGTCAAGGGAGGGACAAGCAGAGAACAACTGCAAGAAATGCTTTCTGCCAAAGTTGGCAATTTTCTGAGTGGTTAATTAAAAAAACTAAGAAAATCTTTGGTTTAAAGTTTGAATTTGATTTAATAACTTTCATCATTTTCATTTCAGCATGCAAAAGTTAGAATTTTGTTGGTGATATAGCCATATAAAAAAAAAGAAAACATTTCAATATATTTATATTTTCTCCATCCTCTCTTTTTTTCAGTAAATAGTCTTTAGGATAGAAACTAAGAAAGTTAATAGCGAGTGAAGTATTTTTAATTATTAGCTTAATTATGTTTTACAGAATGTAACCAAAGAGATCAGAAAGAATTCCACCCTAACCCTGTGTCATGATAGGGCTTTAGTCAACCCCTGTTTTCCAACCACCCGGTGAAACACCTTTGGTACTTGGAAGTTCCAGCTGAAATACTGACTCTATATATGCTATTTCTTCTAAAATAAGCTAAATCAGAAGTCAAGCTTTCAATATTTTTTGGCTATAATCAAGTTTAGCTCCAGCTCCCTATGTAGATCTCATGTCTTGGATGCCTTGGTTGCCTTAGATGCCAAGGAAAAGTACTTCTGGGAGAGCATAGGAACAGTGACCACCGTGTTAGCAGAGTTGTGCCAGTTTAAGCTATGCCAGTCTGGGGTTCAGGAAGGCATTTGTTTAGTAAAGTGATCCAAATGTTTCTTTTTGCCTGGACCATTGTTTTAAAAGTTACCCTGAAGTTTTGAATAACAGTTCAGTAACGCCTTTATTCCAGTATGAATGGAGGGAGAAAATAGCTCCCCATATAAAACATAAACTTTGAGGTATGCTGCAGTAAGCCTGTGTGGGTGAGTGTGTGCTTTTGTACCTGCCGGGCAAATGTCCCATTGTCCCCTTCTGACCATATGGGAAAATGGGGACCATGGGTAAAATAGCCAGACCATATTCCTTGGCTTACCCATTGGTCTTTAAATTGCCAGGCACAGGCAACTGAATTAGTACCATCTCAAAAACAGGACTGTTTATACCTTCTCCTCACTCTTAATATGCCTGTGCAGTCTGAGCCACAGATTGACCCCTATTGATCTGATTTGACTACACTTCTGTGGAGTAGACAAACAGTGTGAGAGAATCCAGGGACTCTAATTCACAGTACCTTATTTAGGGTCCTAGGTAATAATTCTTATTTGCATTAATCACATTCATCAGCAGAACCTGAGGCCACCTCTTGCTTTCTATGCATTCCGTTCCTGACAACGGAACAAAAAGAAATCTGCTCTGAAGAAAAAGTCTTTTAAGTATATTGAACTTGATACTTAATAGTTGAAAAATTTAACTATTAGAAAGAAGACGTTTTTTTCGAATCAATGACTCAAGTATTACTGTAAAATATATCGATTAAAAACAAAGCATTATGTTGCATTTAGTCAGTAGAGTGATGCAATACTGAAATAAATTCAGCCTTTGACTTTTGCATTAACCTTTTATTGACTGCTTGCATACTCATAATTAACACACACTTTAGCTAGCCTGGTTAATTTTACCCTCGTGATCAGTGTCCTCTAATGTAGATGACATCCTGTCATCAAAAATCAGTGCAGCCCAGGGAACCATAACCAGGCAAGTGTCTGTCTCAGGGAATGCACACCTGCCCACAGAGATATCAGCCACCTTCCAGGGAAAGCATCATGTGTTGTTACGCAAATAGTCAAAGAGTCATACAATGTTTGTCATCACTTGGTTGAACATTGGTAAATATTAATGAGCAAAGTCCGTTTGTTAAGAACACAGGCAAAAAGGTTATGAAAAATCTGAGAACGTTAGAGGGTAGAAGTAGTGCAAATGTTCTGCTTCAGTTTAAAATGCTGCTATGTTTTTGGCAAGATCTTCAGTTCCGTTCCCCTGCTATGAACTAAAGACCATTGTAGGAACAATTTCTCCTGTAGAAATTTTTTTTTGAATCAGTAATATACTCATCTGGAAAGGTCTGGTTTTTTGCACCCTCATTCTGAGTGAGAAAGCACATCTTTGACCATGTTCCAGATTATTGAGGGAGCTATTCAGGTGAATTGCTTATTGAACTGCCAGATCAGTGCTGACTGCCTAGAACCAGCCCCATACCTTTGAGAAACTTAAGCTGTCTTTGATGTCAGCAGATCCAGCACAGGGATTATAATTTTGGTCGAAATAGATGATTGATAAATTATAAAAATATAATAAAATTCCCTGCTGTTCTTGCTAGTATGGAGCAAAGCTGTAGAAATCCAACAGAAGGACAAAGGTACCATGTGGTTGCTGAAATTGGAATATTAGGGCACTGCTTTCCCTTTTTTTTTTTCACATAGCATGACTGCAGTATTTACTCACTGAACTTTGTGATTTGTCATCTGCAGTAATCTCTATTTGGTTAATTTAGCCACTTTTAGATGGAGATGCTTAAACTAGAATGTCTTATACTACCCACCAAACTGAGTGTATTATTTTGTGCCAAGACAGAAAATAAAGCAAGATTTTAAAAGCCTTGTAGAGTTATACTCTAATTAGTTTCAGCTTCCCCTGCATATTAATTTTCTCCTGTTCCTTTATATCATTTGGAAAATGTCTTCTGAACATGATGGCACAATCAGTTAAGTACCTCTCAGAACTCACACACTAAACTGCATTTGCTTTAACAACTATTATAAAGCAGCCAGCAAAACAAATCCTCTGTTATTCTGTACAGTGCAGCTTATCAATGCAAACAGTTTAATATTTATGCTAAGAGGATTGTCACAAGTAGCTTCTGTTCCTTTAATTCTTGTTTTAAATAAATAATGAGACAATTTAAACACATTACTCTTCCCAGGGCCCTGAGGTCGGCTAATCTTATTATTTATGAAGTGATGTGCTACATAATAGTACTTAGTGCATGTTAACAGATGCTATTATCAGGGGCTGATGTGGAGAGCTGAAGATATATTGGAATGCTATGTGTTAATACTGTCCTTGTAGTGTAATGTACGATGGATTGAGTGCCCAGGATGCCGGTGCAGCAATTAACCACCCACCCACATGGGTGTAAAGCTGAAGTATGTTTTCTCATGGGCATTACGCTGCTATTAATAATTCCCAGGAGTAGAAGACATCTTTCGTTTGGCAACAGTTTCTTCCAGAAGGTCAATGGCATGGATAAGGGAGTTGCATGTGTCAGTATCCATAGAGTTCATTCTATTGAGGTGAAAGACAGTTATATGTTGAAAACAACTTTAGAGTTCTTACAGAAATTATGTGCTTTATAGAACGTGAATTTTAAAAAATGTCACATGAGATAAAAGTGCATTTCTGCAATTTGGTTGTTATGTCTTTAAAGACCTATATAGACATGCATTGTATACCAAAATTAAGCATTTTTTGTTGTTTTGCCCCATTGTTAAACATTAACTAAAAATCAGCTATGTGCAAGTTGTTTGAGGGGAAGGGAAAAGAGAGGTGGAGAAATCCTCCTTGAACTGTGAGAATGTTTTTTGATGCAGCATGCATTACAGTCTAATCTTTAGAGATGCGATGGTTTCCACTTATAAAAACTTTCCTCTGCAGGCTGCAGTTCAGTTGAATATTATAATTAGACTTCACTAGTATTGATGAATAATCCATTTAATAAAAAACATTGTAATTTAAACATTTTCTCTGGGGACTAACATACACTAACCTCTTAATTTAATTTTATTGAAGTTTTGCCCATCTATTCATCATTGGAAGTTGTTATTAACCTCCATTTCCATTTTTCTTTATAGAATTTTCTCTTTTTATATTGCCTTTTTCAGTGCTAAGCAGGTTGATACACTTGTAAATCTCCAGAATCTACAAAGCTAGTCTGGCTTCTTTAATGTTGTTTAATCTATCCCTCCTGACCTTAATGCAGTAAATTCAGTTTAATCTTTCTCAATAATCTAGTAATACATTGGAAACTGGCAAACATTTAAATCTGATAATGATTTAATCACATACTTTAAATAACAGCAGAGATAATGAAAAAATAATTCACCATATAAAGGAACTGTAACTGAGTTTTCTCTGTGATTGGCTTTTTGAGAAATCCCTATAGAAAATACTAAGCCTACAATAGAAATCAACTTCACTGGAAATGAGCAATCCATTTGGTGTCAGAAGATGTCGTATTTCTTTTTTATTATCATCTTTCTCTTTAAATTAATGCTCAAATGTATCCTTGCTGAGTATTCAGTTTCTTGATACAGTTGTCCTTAAGTGGTTTATCTGCTTACCTTTCTTTTCAGATGCCAGTCAGACGCAGCAGAGAGCTTGCCAGAAGAGCAGCAACCAGAATGCCACCCCTTCTGGACAGATGATGATGACTGTAATATGCCTCTGCCATATGATCTGGAAGAAGTAATTGCTTATCTACAAAACCTTGTTCAATGGGTAGAATAACAAGTGACCTTCCAGCCTAGAATTATTGATGCTGGTCATCTGGGGAAAGCTTTGTAGTTATCATAAATCTTTTTGTCTTTATGTTTCCTTATCATATGTTTTTTTATGTGTCAATGAAGATTTTACCAATCTTTACACAGTAGCTTAGCTACTGTCTCATAATAAAAAAGACCAGCTCCCAAATTTAGAGAAGTGTGTGTTTTTAAAGACCTGAATTCCAGAACACCAGCCTTAGTTCCCTCCTACTCTGCTCTAATTCCCATTGACCCTACAGCCAGAGACATCCATGTTTCACAGAATGACAGAATGAGGAATTCTGTAGAAGCATTCTAACATTGATCCCAAGACTTTCTTACTGTTTTGCCTCATGGTGACTGAGTACTACTAGGAGAGATTTCTGGTGTGAATCTATACCTCCTGGACTCCCTGGAATTCAGAATTCAGTTCCTAATCATTGCTTTGTTTCTGCATATTGTGAATCCTTTTCTGAGGTCAGGTTTCCCAGTGCATTGCCTAAAGAGCTGATGTACCTAAGTAAGGCCTTCCATTTGGGTTGTTTGGTCCCCTGAGAAACTAGATTTAGATTGTGTGCAGTATCAATAGCGAGATCTATGAGAAGAAAACCAGAAAACTAAAAAATGAAGGTGTTTGTGATGTTTTATAGAACGATTCTGTGTGGGATGATACAGGGTGTTCCTGAATGAGATAGAAATTTTTTATTTGGTAAATTGCTATTTTAAACTGAATTGGCTGGACTGGTGTCAAAGTTTGCAACAAAAAGCAGAAAACCATTACGGTGAAAAAGCACTCAGGCAATATTACCACTACAAATGAATCTAGTAAGATTCAGAGTTTGACTTTGCCACCAAGAAAGGAATAGGCCTCCTGTGGTAAACTGGTGTTTAAAGTCTCTGCTGAGGCCAGGCTCACCCAGAACACACCAGCTTTCTGTACTGGCAAAGTGCTGCGTGTGTGGATGAGGCTTTTACTCTCAAAAATTGTGCTTTTGACTGTACAGCATATGCCAGACCTCCCTGGAGCTAAGGAAGCTGTGCCAGTAAAAATTCACTTTTAGTGGTATAAAACTGTGTCCACACCTACCAGCTTTTGCCAGGACAATTACATCAAGTAGAGGTTGTACCTCATAAGACTTTTGGTATAGCTGTGCCAGCAAAACTATAAAGACCTGAATCAAGTGTTTCCATTGTAGTCCTGCTCTTGTGTGAAAACTTTTGGTTACCCTGTAGAATGTAAAGACTCTCTGAAGAATAAATTATTACTTAAACTAGGCCTGGTAATATTACCTTGTTCCACACATTAATCCATTGTCTCTTGTGCCACAGATTTCATAACATTTGGAAATACTGTTATGGGCACAGCTTTCTCTTTCCTGCACTAGCTAAAGCTGGCTTTAACAGTGGGCAAATAGCACATATTTGGATTAGTGCCACACTAAACACTGTTTACTTTGGAGATCACTTAGAGAAAAGCTAGCTGAAGATGTGGGAATTCTGCTTTTGAAAAGGCAGTTCTCAGAAACAGATATTGCTTTGGAAATGAGCAATATGAATTCAGACAAGCTAATGATGTAAAAGTGTTAACACAGTATTTGAGGGGACTGTTTATTTATGCTGTTACTTTATGATTGCTTTGTGTTTAATTAAGCACTGCTAAAAACCATGGGGATCACAGTATTGAAAGGAATCTGACCACTACAAAGGATGGAGAAAGCACATCAATGTTGTAGTTTGTAGCTAAATTGGAGGCAAAACTATTAAAAAATGATTGGCAAATAATTATTTCCAGCAGTAGTAAAAATAAAACCAAACCAAAACAACCCCAAACCTATTAGAAGACTACTGGCAGTAATAATAGATTTTATAGAATACATGTTCCTAGGTTTTGCCTATGCCTGAAGTTTTAAGGTAGTGAATTAGCTGAACTAGTACTCGTTTCAGTGCAGTCAGACAGCACTTGTCTAAGCCATGGGTGGCAATGACATGGACAAGTGAACACCTTTGGAATGAATAAGACAGCCAAAATACCAGCAATCAAGTGATTTGGGGCTCTGTGTTGCATTCCAGTCTTGCATCATCTAAATCAGAATAACCTGATTGAGTTCAGTTGAAATGCAGAAGTATGAGAAGATTTCATATCTCCAAAGCCCCCAGGAGTTGATAGCAATAACGTGAGTCAGGTGGTGTGGAACTGTTTGAAGCACATAGTAATGCCAAAGGGTACCCCAAAAGGAGATCACAGTTAAAGGTAAGTATATATAAAAAACCTGAGAGATCAAGTGTAAATTATTGCTGTTTTTAGATTATTTGCTAGAAGCTGACAAATACTTTGAAGATTTCTTTATTTTATTCAAGTAGTTATAATGTAGCTTGTTTCAATGATTCTTTAGCAATCCATTTATATTCCAGCATTAGATAATCCATTTCCTTTTTGGATGAGCTGGAAGGCACGGCCTCTAATGAATGTTCTGTGTATAGCAATTGTTTGCCAAGCCAGCTTTAGAAGCATGAGGACCAAGGTCAAGTTTTTTCAAGGAAGAGGTGAGAGCATAAATTAACTTCTGACATTAAATTCAGTGGTTCTTTTAAAATGGTGAAGTTCACAACTTTGCTTACATTTACTTTTCATCAGCCAGGACTGAATTGAGGTAAAATAGTTCACTTGCACGTGTGTGTCAGGCTAAATGGATTGCAGAAGATACAGATCTGTTTGCCTGTCTGCACTTGCCTTTAGACAATATTCATCAATTTTACAAAAGCTACTGACTAAACATGGAACCAGTACAAATGAAATGCTCAAGGCAAGGGTTTTCTTTTATAAATCTGATACAGAGTTCGTTTTACACTGATAGAAAGAAAATGTTGGCACAAAATGAAAAACTTCTATTGTTTCTGTAATTTGGAGGATGAAAGATACAGACTCTTTCTAGGTATTTGATAGAAAACTGCTGTGTTATGCAATGTAATTAGAAATGTTTTTATAATGCTTTGTTCATATCCCTGTATACGAAAATATTTTATCCTATAGGTCCTTTCTTCTGTTGAAAAGGTTATGTAAATAAATAAAATTAATCTCAATACAGTAGATTTTAAAGGCATAATACTTATGTTCTAAGCTTTACAGCAGATTCTGATTATTTAAAGGTTAAATAAGAATGCCATGAGTAATCACCAACTGGAAACTGTGCAGGATGGGTAACATGCACCGTAATAAATATCCAAATCAGTTGTCTTATTATCATCTGAATATGCTTTAGGCTCACTGGTAGTGGTGCAAGATGCACTATAAAATCATGCTGGACTACTCAATACAGTGGGGCAGATCCAGGGATTCCATTCATGTAATAGGACAGAAATCAAGATTATTAAAATCCATCATGAAAGGCGACTAAAATATTGGCCCTTTCTCAGTTACAGCAGTGCTTTTCCATTAGTCCTGTGCCATGCAGTGGAGTTTGGGTTGGTGGATATTGAGCAGGCCAGGAGCTGATGTCTAAGCTGGGCTGAGAGCAGGGTGAGACAAGGGTAGATGCACATGAGACCCAAGGGATCTGCTTTCTCAGGGCCACAACTGCATTAACTGGACTCATATGGGAGTCATTGAGCTCAAACTTGTACAGTGCAGGTCAGCATCTCTCCCTTAATTGTTACCACCTGGTGCAAGGTTAATGTTGGCTCCCTGAACTCCTTCCTGCTCCTAACAGCCAGTCCTCAGCTCTTTGCTGGGAGCTGACTACTCTCAGCTCACACCCAGATTACAGAGCTTGGAAGAATGGTTGTTCCAGTGTAGCAACAGGGATGAGAAATTGTCCACCCCCAGCTTCAGCCTCTACCTCTGTCCTGCTGCAGCTCCACAGACTGAGTACTTCCAAACATTCTGCTTCCTGTTTCAGAGTCAAGTTGCTGCAGCTCATCTTCTGTCCTGTCCCACCAGGACAGTGATCTGACACAGGGAAGGGTCAGACAAAAAGAATTCTGTTTGCATGAGGGTCCTCAACAAAAATAGACACTCATTGTACTCCCCATAACAGTGAAAATTCAGCACTACAATAGGAGCTGCTAGGGAGGGATGAAGGACTCTGGCTAAACCACCAGCATTAATTGTTCTGTAGGACTTCCACCCTGCCCTATTCTGGCTCACCCCACCTGTACAGGCAGAGGCAATCCTGAACGGAACCACTGTTCTCTTTCCTGTCCAAACTGACTCCTCACCTTCAGTGTGGCTGGGCCTGCGTCTTCATTTGCATTCTTCTGCCCTCTTCAGCTTAGCCTGAGGGCCTTCATTGAACAAGAGAAGATAATTTATACAGGACTGTACATAGAAAGGCCACATAGAACTGGCTGAATAACGTGTAAAATAAAAGCCAAGAAATAACTGATAAAATTAGCACATTAAAATGGTGATATTTAGGCATGAGCACTTCACATGTCATGTCAGCTATGGCCTTTCTTCTTGTTGCTTTGGAGATAATATTCATAATCCAAAAGAATGTATTATGCTATAGTTTACATCCTCTAAATCTCCACTGGTTTTATAGTACAGGGCTTGTCCATGATGATCAAGGATTTGGTCACAAAAGTTGTTCTCCTCCCCCTCCCTATCGTCAAATACTTGCTTTCATGCCAACACATCTTGGTCTGATTAGTCCCCTTGATTACAGGCCAAAGTAAAAAGTCAGGTGTATAAGATTCCCATTATCCTTTATTCCACTGCTTCTAAGAACAGGTCAGATAGAGTTATTTCAGTGAAAATGTGAACAATCAACTTCTGTTTACCATTAACCTTCAGTTTTCTTTTCTTAAAATCAAATCAGGGCTTGGTAGGCAGTTATTTTCATACATGTCCCTTGATCAGTGGAACAATCTGTCAAAAGCCATTAAAGCCTCTATTAGGTTGAATTGCATTCAAAGTTAAGCTCTCCAATCATTTGAAGGGCTGTGATGATTGTTTTTAATATAGTATACATTGATTTCTCTCTCAGAGTAGCAAAATAACTTTGAAACTAAGTGTGTGTGACTTGACCATTTTGCTCTCCAGTATGTCTTGAGAAGCTTTGTTTCTTGTGGAAGATGTCTACGTAAAAAAAAAATGAAAAAACAAATGCAGTGAAAATCACCTCTTTATTGTCTCAAGTTTTAAGTTCTCCTAGTTTTTTGTAACACTCAAGGAGCAACATGTGAAATGGGAAGAAATTTTCCAGGGCCCCTTTCCTCAACAGCTTCACTGAAAAATTCATCCACTCCTATTGATATTTTAAAAGTGGTTCTTTATCTTAAAATATCAGGATGCTTTACACAGAGAAACTGAGGCAGAGGTCAAAAGTGCAGCTGGGAGTTGAGTGCCAACTGGAACGAGTGTTATGTAACCCTCTGTCACTGGGATATCTCCATTACTTCCAGTAATCAGCTCAGTTTACAAATTAAAGATGCTCTCATAGAACTTGTTGTCCTCCAGAGTTATATCTGAAAGTGGAGCTGGAATCTGTCCTACTCATGTCATTTTTAGCACATTGTTTAATTGCACAACATACAATAATACATCTTCTATAATAGAGATCTCCTAAGGTTTGCTTAAAACTTTCCATTGAATCTTTTAGTTACATTCCAAGTCCCTGAGCTCTCAATGGGAAAGATAGATTTTATTGGAATTAAATGATTCCATGGAGAATATGCAGTATATAATACAATATAATATAATACAAGACTGTCCCCACTCTTCTAGATCTATTTTAAGTACTTCCCTGTCATGCTCCACAAGGTGGTAGAGCTGCTGTATTAGGAAACTCTAAAGAAAATACCCTGTTGGTATTTGTGCTATTTTTCCAAGGTGAAGGTGAGTTGCTGAAGCAAACTGCAATGCTGGTTATGCACCTGTTACCACTTTGGTCTGTACTTATTTGATAGTCTGGTAGTACTTTACTGAGAGCAGTTTTACTAGCTTTTTTGATCAACATTCTAATAATTTATTATCCAACATCAAAGAACTCCACGATTCTTTTATTGCTGTTCTTTCTCTTTAATTGATTGATGCCCTTTCTTCCCCTTTTCTATTAACAGTAATGTTATTAACAAATTTTGTTCTTTGTTAGGCTGATGTGACCTTAGAATTGTGTATTAGATATTCCCTGAAGTACATTTCTTTTCAAACCAATTTATTAGGTTATTTTGACTCCTTTTTCATTTGGTACTGCTATTTTTTATTAATACCTATTTATAGAACTCTGCAAGATATATGGTAGTGTGTAAGTTTGTGTTACATGTTTACTAAATTACGGACATTTATCAAATAAACTGCTTAAAGAATCTGTTTGATCGTCACTTGTCCTCCAGAAGATGTTAGTTCTTGTCTTCAGTGCCTCATTCCGGCAGTGCATGGAAGTTCAGGTGCACAGGTGACAAAATTGCTTTCTATAAGCTCTCTGTATGCCAAGTAGTGAGAGATAAACTTTGTCAAAGCAGCAAACTCAAAGAAGCTGAGTCTACTCTTCTGTGGCACATTTCTCACCACCTGAGCTGTGTGTCAAGTCCAAGTGCATAGTTAACATCATACTGACCATTTAATAATGGTAAATAGATAAAATAGATAGTGAAGAGTTTATTTTTATTCTTGAACTGATAGAATTAAATTTTGGTTATATTGCAAATCTTCTAGTAAGGAAGGCAGAATAATTTCTGTGCCTTTGGTAAGACTCGTATCATAAATGAGTTCAGGGCTTCTACTCGTTGTAATAGTGTTTCCTTCAGCAAAAATGTATGGCTCTGCTAGGTTTAGAACACGTTATTCTGCCAGTGCAACCTTACACTTCCCATGTCTGACACCAACTGTTACATTATGTGAGTAGTGGGAACTCAGTGCCCACACTGCAACAGCCTGTTTGAGTGTATAAACTGTGTATTCCATATTTGTTGCAGTAGAGCTTGCAATTGAAAACTTATATGGGCATGTTAAACAAGGCAATGTCAAAGAAAAGTGTCTTGTACATAGACTAAGAGGTAGTGAGATTTGTGATGCCCTTTGTTTCTGAAGAGCTGCATTTCACAGGTTTATCACACCCACATCAGATTTTGGGTAGGGTTCTGCTATGAAAGCTGTCATTCCTTGTGGAAAGCTGTGTCCATGCAGTCCCAGATTGGGATGGCAGAGCAAGGCAAGCACTGATACTGCAGATTTCCTGTGATGCTCTGACAGAACCATAGTAGAGGTCAGCAGAGTGATTTGATGTGCTCTTGGCCGTGTGGCTGAGGTGCACTGCAGTGTTCTGTCATTCCTGGAGTTCCCTAGGGCCAAAGGCTGTGTGCAAAAGTTATTCTGCATTAATGGATTCCAGCCAAGAGGTGATGGAAATGGGACTAATATTGGCCAGGATGGAATGGAGTCTCTGAGTGAAAAAGTTGACAGAGAACATTATTAACACACACTCCAGCTCAAGAGTCAGCAAGGCATCCAAGAGGTGAGAAATTTTATTTCTTAGCCTAGAACATTCTTTCCTTGGCTTTAGAAAATGTTTAATTGATTGAAGTAAAAGCCAGGCAACTGGATGGAGACCCATTTGCAAAATCACTGTCAGTCTGAAAAATTTTTTACAATCCATTGGGATATATCCTATGTGTGTCTAGAAAGATCAAGATGAGTATCCCTGGGATCTAGAGTGCCATAAGTTGTTTCTTTTTTCTCTTTTTTTCCTCTCCTTTTTATACTTTTTATAGTTTTCATAAAAATGGGTAAAACACATGGCATAGTGACCTTTCAGAAAAATAAAGACGCAATAATCAGGGCTTTGTTGGAGGGACACAAGCACAAGGAGACTCAGGAAAAAGCATCTTCTGTGGGGGTTGTGTTCTTCCAGCATCTCCATTCAAGAGCAGCTGGTCTTAATTGAGGCAGGAACTAATCAGGATTTGATGTTTGATTTTGATTTCTACCCAAATTCCATTTTTTTAATAGAAAAACTATCATGAGAACTTAAATTCTCATGATAGTTAAATTGAGGAGACAGACTTGCAGTTGTCTTTTCGCCATAAAGGCTCTTGCACACTGTTACCTACAATCATCACCCTGCAAATGAGAGTATCACAGGGTTATATATCCTGCTATAGCTAAAATATATTCTTTTCATTTGGTGATGACACTTCATTTGTGATCTAAAAGGTCTCAAGTTATATTGCTGAAGTTGCAGATGTGCAATTTATCTGTCAGCCAATGTCTGTTTTTTATGGTCACGCAATCATGGTTCGAAGTTTTTGCTAAACATTTTAAAAGGTTTTTTTTTTTTTATTCCAAGATCATTCATGTAAAAGAACAGTCATCTCAAACCATAGGAATCACACTGAGTTTGTAAATAGGTAAAAAGGACAGTTTGTATCACTCTGGATTCTTGCTTTTTCAGTGAGTCCAGAGTATGAATTTTGAGTTTGTGACTGAGTCAGTTTATCTACTAAACATATACGTTCAAGTTTTCATCTATATGATGCCCTCTTTGCAGAATTATATTTCATTTCAGTAGGTCTGTATGAAACTTGCTGCATAATTATCACTAAGATTTTGGAACTAACAGCACTTCATTAATTAGGTTTCTCTTATCCTGTTCCTAGTTGCATCTTAATTATTAGGGTGGAAATAAAGGGCACTTTTCATAAGCCTTCATATTTTCTGTTTACAAGTATTTTGCTAACATCTAATAAACTTAATGGCCTCTAACAACAAGAGGAAGTGAAATCCTACTTAGCAAATTCATTGCTTTTCAATGAATCTTGAAAAGCTTTATGTTTTTTCAAACTGTAGGAATGTAAAAGCAGTTTTAGGAGCTGTTGCTGGGTTCAACTAGCTGCAGAAACTTTTAAGTTATTTTTGTTTCTGCTTTATTGCTTAACCTCTGGAGGCTAAGTCTGGGCTACTTGATAGAGCAGTCATTCAGGAACTTGAAACTATACAAGCTTTGACTTGATAGACTTAGAACAAGATCTTGTATTAAACATACATCTTAAAAACATAATTTCAAATCTGGAAATTGATTGTGGCTTGACCTGTATATATTGAAGAGCTCGCTGTTCCTAACTTTCTTTGCTTTCTGATATTATTAGATCTATTGTTCTTTTACCAGAACTCCCAGCTGATAGAAGAAAAATCAATGCAGAGCAAAGGATATTGGACAACAGCACTTTCATTAGAGTGAGGGCCACAACTGACTAACTAAGACTAAGTTAAGACATTTCCACTTTTAAAGGTTGCAAATGCTTGTGTTATGTATTTTTGGGTATTCTCAGGGGGCCAGAGTCAAACATGCTTGTAGCAAGCTTGGAATAGAGCAGTCTTTTTAAAAAATTCAATATGACACTGATTTTTTGTACATGCCAGTATGAGAATTATAAATCACGAAGAACTTCTCTCCAATGCTTTTTTTTTTTCTTAAACATAGCATACATCCAAAATTTCTCTTCCCAGCATTTTATATTTATCTGCATACCCTTACATTCACTGATTTCAATGAGCTGCTGGACATAGGGATCTCTCAGGTGCCTTTTGCAGTGTGCATTCAGCACTTGCCTGGTACAGAGCTGGATGCAAAGGGCTCTCTGAGGATGCATCCCTTCCAGACACTGCTGCCTGAGCTGGCTCATCCCAGATTGAGGATGCTCAGAGGTCTGCAGTTCAAACACACAGCTGCCCAGCTAATGGGGTCAGAACATCTCCTTCCAATAATGGATTGGTTCTCTCTAGGGTAAAGTGCCTCTAAGAGAAATTGAGAGGAGATCCATCCTTAAATAAGATTTGATGCAGCCCAGGAGAATGACAATTACATCTTTTGCTAACACTATTCCTAAGGCAAAGTCATGCTTTGTAGGAAACAGGCTGATGAAGTACTTGGGGAGATTTTTGTAGTGTAATGACTAGTTGATAGGTCCATGCTATAGAAAAGTTCTGTGAGAGAGAAAATGAAACTTGTTTAAGTGTCTTTTCTGTTGCAGACAGTGAGAAGTGTGCCTGTGTGGGTCACCTTAGTAAAGTCTGGGTTATTTTCTTCTTGGACTAAGTGCAGCTGATGAGAAACACAAGAGCCACTCCTGGGGTTGAAGTCCAGGGCCCCAATTGGGATGTACAGTAAAAGAGGCACTCAAGGAGCTGCCAAAGTCAAGTTAGAGCTGCAATTAGAATTCATACCTGGATGGTCCTTGGCTCTGTCCCATGGCACATCTTAGCCTAGGGGCTGGGCAGGGGTGATTTCATCAGAGACAGTGAGCTGTGTCTACACCTGGACTCTCTCCCTCTCATACTCACACATATTATCTCCCTACACTGTGCAGGACTGTGCACACTTAGCAGCAAACCTGCCCCAGAGTCACCAGCACAGGGAAGACACCATGGCTGGGCAATATTCCTGTGGCAGGGAAGGGAGATCCCAGGAATTTGAGGGCATTGGAGCCACCATTGAGCTCATGAATCTGAACAAAAGCAGGGTGAGTTTGTTTGCCCCTCTGATTACCAGATTAGTGATTCACAGAAAGGCATTTCCAACCATTATTCTTAAACTCAAATCCTGATTTTCTTGGCAGGTGAGGCTGAAGGTTGAAGGTGGGAGCAGTAGCTGAGATTTTGCCTGTCTCTGACCACTTAGTTTTCGATTTTGTAATTCCACAGCCTTGTGCACATGCCAGTTTTACAGACAAGATGTAGCAGTAGGCTCTCCAGTCATTGATCCTGACTTAACAGATGTCAATCATCCATTTTGGACACTTGCACAATCCTCCTGGCCCAGACTCCTACATCAGTACCAGCTTGTCAGAAGTTCAAGTTGCAGGGCAGCACCACAACCCCTTCAGAAATGTGGTGCAGCCCCCTGCTCTCACCTTGCTGCTGTCACCCAGTGTGACAGAGGGCACAGCTCTCCCTCTTACCCTCCTTGTCTCTTTCTCAGGTTTTTCATGGGAACTTGCACTCACTGCTGGCCTTGGCCCTATGATGAGGGTCCCTTTCCTTGAGGAAACATAACTCAGTGGTGGTGATGAGATACTGGAACAGGTTGCCCAGAGAAATGGTGAATGTCCCAGTACTAGAAGTGTTCAAGGCCAGTTTGGGTGGGGTCTAGGGGAAGGTGTCCCTGCCCAGTGCAGGGGGCTTGGAACTATCTGATTTGCAAGGTCTCTTCCAGACATTCTGTGATTTTGGGAGTCTCTGTGTTCACTGATGACTCTCAGCTCTCTGCTTCCCTGCTGTCCTTGCCCCCACCTGCTCTCAGTGTGACACCTGCTGACTTTCACCTGCAGCTGTATCCTGTCCTGTTTTCCCACTGCTGGGGTGTTTATTTGGCTCCAGCTCATCTCGTGGTCCTGGCAGCAGCAGGGTGCTGGGGCTGGGGTGGGGTGGCAGGGGAGGGGCAGCCCAGCGCTATTGTGGCACTTCCCCTCCGCACCAGCTCAGCACTTGGCCCGCAGAAGGTGTGAAAAGATGTCTCAACATCAAGGCTGTCTTTATGATGATTTGACACAACGTGGCATGTTGAACTGCAGATAATGTTTTATGCCTTTCTTTTTCCTCTTTGAGAACAAACATGTAGCTCCTTGTTCACAGCTAAAGAACAGAAGCAGAAAAATCTCTCCAGCTGTACATTCAAAGTTTGCATTGTGTGGCCAAGGAGGGAGTTAAATGTGCAGTTATCTAATGGGGGCATAAAATTAGCTGCATAAGCACCTCAGTGTGTACGTGGCTCTTTCCCCCCAGAACCCCAAAACAGAACAAAACAGGGCTGATCCAAAAGCAGTTGCAGGCTGGGATTTCAACATACCTGTGGAGTACCTGCCCTGCCTCTGCCCATCTGCCAGTGCCTCTCATGGTGTAGTTCTGTAGGCTCCATCCCCTGTAACCTTTGGTGTTGCTAGGGGTAAAAGCACTGCAGCACCAGTGTTTGCTTCCCAAGGCAGCCCTCTGATTGCCTCCAGTCACCACCTGAGCAGTGGATGGGCTTTGCTGATCACTGTGTCGCTCCTTCCCAACTCTCATTTACTGTATGGAAATCTCAGAGCCTCACGGGGCAAAAGATAAAAGAATACAAGCTCCTGTAGTGTAAACAAAAATCCCAGTGCTAAGGAACAATGAATATACACTTCTTGAAATGTACTGCAGGATTTTCTATTATTTAGAAACACTGTAAATCATTATTTTATGGAGAAGTAAAATATGTAAAAATATTTCTGTATAGCTCTTTTCTAAATCTAACATGGAAGCTTTCCCCCCCCTTTTTTAAGGCACCCATTTAATAAAGTCTGACACTTAGCAATGTTTTGAAATAATTTTTGCTGCTCTGCCAGCAGTTAGCTTTGCTGTGAATCTCTAAAGACAAATCCATCTACAGTGAATCTAGCAAAATTCAGCTCCGTGTTGTATGTCAGGGTTGAGGACTACTTGTCAGCTCTGGCACTGTCAGATTTTATCTTTAAATATGACAGGCAATTTGTTCAGGGAGCACTTCTGAATGACAAGATATAGTGGTGTTGTAAAACATGGCACCTGTGTGGTATGCCCTGCCTCTGTGGACATCAGAGGCTATTGTTTCCTTTGCTATTAGACAGCCAC
This sequence comes from Petroica traversi, assembly GCA_025920805.1. Lineage (NCBI taxonomy): Eukaryota > Metazoa > Chordata > Aves > Passeriformes > Petroicidae > Petroica > Petroica traversi. Next base: position 8,100,862 of record JAHLSL010000036.1, on the reverse strand, counting down.
AGTCACACAATAAGGTGTGTAAAATGTTCACAGAAACCTTTTAAATAGAGTAGCAGGAAAGTAGATACCCTCCGGTCATTTAAGTCAGGCCATTTATCATTTTATCTTATAAAACACAACATTCGCTAAAATGTGATGTAAAGAGAAATCCAAACGCTCTGCTGAGCAGTGTCAGTGCCAGCCAAGGGTCTGAGCCATGCTGTAATAAAAGAGGGTTATCTTTAAAGTGAAATGTAATAGAAAAATTAGGGTTTTAACTCCTTCCTGATCAGACAGGTAGCAAGAGCCATGCAGAGGGCTGTTGTTGCCATATGGGATGAATATGGTCCCACTGAAAAATCCTCTGTTACCACAGTGGGGCTTCCTGGAATGGGGCAGTCAGAGGAGATTAGTACACCTAATATGTTTGGTTTAAAAATGAGTAAATAGGGGGTCATTCTGGATAATTTTCTTGCAATATAAGCCAGATCAAACTGGGAAAATTAAAGCGGAGACAATATGAGTATGCCACTGCCAAAGCCAACAGAGGGCTTTTCTACCCTGCAAAAGCCATGTGTTCTAGGACTGGTGAGCAGCCTTCTTCAGAACAGGAGTGTAAAACTGAGTCAATCCAGCACACAGAGTCACTGCAGAGAGGCAGAGCCCCACACCCCAGGGCTAATGCTCCTGCCCTGCTGACAGGGAGTGGTGTCTGTTCTCTGCACGATGTGGGAGGGGGCCAGCTCACTCCTTTAAAATAATAATAATAAAAAAATCCCTTTAGACGTTTGTGTTTGGCCTGTTTCTGTTGCTAAAGAGGTGGCCAAGGAGTTGCTGACTGAAAGCTGAGTGCCTGACAGCCAGGATGGTGCTGTGTCAGTCTGTCTGTCTGTCTGTCCTTGCAGCCTTTGCACATGAACCAGCTCCTGAGCCCTGCCCCTCCCTGTCCTTGCCTATCTACCAGCACGTGAAACTGCTCTAGAGCCGGGGGGGGAGGTGCAGGTCTGCTCTTATGGGTGAAAGAAGGGATTTGATCCATGATGAGCATTTCAGTTGTCCTTGAGGGCCAGGCAGAGTCAGGGCTCTGAGAGATCTGTACCATGAGAAGTCTATATTAAGGCCATTCTGTGTAGATTTTCAAAGTCCAAGAGGAGGAAAAGTGTCAATTGATAGGGGTTTGATTAGCAGTAATCAAATCATGTTAATGTCCAATGGTCAGCTGGAAGGCATTAATTATTTGGAATTTTATTAAAAGTCTCAAGCCCTGGAAATCAGGGGTAAGAACATTGTTTTAGCTTTCATGGAAGAAGAAAGTGTTTGAACTTCATGTTTACAGCTGAAAGGAATAGAAGTGAACTCAAACACTAGGTGGGAAATACAGTGATATCAGCTAAAACCCAACATTAGTAACCTTTATTCTCTATTTTTGCAGCCTGCCCTGTAAATAGCATTTAGTGATGGTACTAGTAGTGTGCATGTAGCTTTGGCATGGCAGTTTGAACAAAAATAAATGTAATACAAGGTGGTAGGAAGGGTTTGGTAGTTAGAAAGATGCAGCATATGTACAAAGAAACCCCTCATTAGGAAGGACTTGGCACAGTTTAAATATACTTTTTTTGTTTATTATTATGAAAAGAAATTAAGTAATGTCTTCTTACTTTGGTGTAACTACTTTAAAGGAAATTCTCTAGATGAAGCAGAGAGGTAGCTCTTGCTATTCCTTCTTTGACAGACAAAACTATCAGTCATATTCACTCTCAGTATTAGTTCCCCACCTTCAACAGAAGAAAATAATAATTTCATTTTTAAAGTGGCACAACTGTGTTGAGATATTTATAAATTCTCCTCAGATATTTTTATCTGTTCCTTTTTTACTTACAAGGTTGCCATGATTTTAGAACACCTGGGAAAATGAACATTCATCTTATCTAAACAAAGATCTTTTGATGATTAGCTCCATATTCTGAGATGGTTTCCATAATGAATGAATAGCAAGAAGCATCTCCAGAGGGTTGATCCACCTGGGTTTGGTATTTATTTCATGTTAGCATGAACTGTCTCTGAAGAAGTCTCTCTCTCCCCATTGACTCTGGAGAGAGATGAGGTAACTTGCTTGTGTAACTTTCAGCTAAATTTGGCTGAGGAAAGTCATCTTTAGTCACCTAAATCCCTTGACTTTCCCACTGACATGGAAGCCTAGATAGATCACAAAGGTATTTTCAAGAATGTTTTCCTTCTCCTTGTTTTTAAAAGCCCTTTGAATTAGCTTCCATTATGAAGTTATACTACAGATGGTCAAATGGTTGTGAACAAGGAGAAGGATTTTTTTGTAATTAACAGTGATGGATGACTGGTATGGTCACACAGAGCAACATAAATCTTTGTGCCATGCCCAGTGCTGAAAAGCAGACAAACTCCAACTCAGGGAACTCGGGTACTTAAGCATAGGAAAGTCACACAGGGAAAGGGGTTTAGATCTCACGTCCATTAGGAGGGCAGATAAACACCCAGTGAAGTAATTTTGCCTGCCCATGACTGAATAATGCACTCTGAAAGGAAGTGCTGCACTTCTGATCCACCCTCCTCAAGCAAGTGGCCTTGCCAGCAGTTTTAGAGAGAATGTCATCAGAAAGAAAAAGCCCCTCAGACACTAAGCAGGAACTACATGCCCCAAAGTAACTGCCCCAAACCAGAAGCAGCTGTGAGTAACTATCAGTTATCTACCAGTGGATTTTCATGAGGAATGAAATATAAAATACTTCATATATATTTCAAATCCTGTGCATTTACTGGTGTGTATGTTAGGAAGCAATATAAGAAGTACTAGTATCAAGGAGTAAGAGGGTTGTTTTTTTTAAAGGTGAAAATAGAAAATTTGGGAAAAAAGTGAACTGACCAACAGTGAAAAAAGACAGACATGTCACAAACTGTGTGCCAGTGTATATAATATTTTGCTGCTACAGCAATTTCTTCTCTTAAACACTGTTATTTAAATATTGCTGTTACAGGAAATATGAGATGTGCCAGGTAGGAAGGAGTTGTTAATCATTGTAGAGTATGCACTCTACAAGTGGTGAGCATGCTTTATTAGTTTCTTCATAGATAAAATTGAGTGATATCTATGAACTATCTGCAGTAAAGGTATTTTAATTTTTTTTCTTCACTAGGTTCCTTGTGTCCTCAGTTTTCCTTTTCTAAGCCATGAAGGTGGTTATCATGTAAATTGGGCTTAGGTAGGAATCAAAACAATGACATCAAAACACACAGGAAAAGTTTTCTTTGTTGGGGAAAATTGTAATTCATTGATGCACAAGAGGCCACCCCTCTGTGGGCCCAAAACACAATGGACATGGTTATTCACAGCTGGGGTAAGTCTGAGATGACAGGAAATGGGAGCACAGGTGTAAAAAAATTCATTTGTATTCTAGCTACCCAGAGGAAGGGCTTGAGTCTGTGGCAAGGAAGGAAGCTAGAAATGTGATGGGGAGGAATTCAACAAGCCTGGAAGCAGCTGATGGACTTGGCTGAAAACTGAAAGGTAAGTGGGAGTGTTTCTCCATGCTCCTGAGTTTACTGTGGTGTTTTGCAAAAAGTATTGCCTTTGGTAGAGTAAATAATTGAACATGTTCTGTGATTAATAGAGGGCTCAAATTCAGGCATGGCCACTTTTCATCAGAGCTCTTCCATCTGTAGGAACAAGGCTTTGTAGCCCTCTGGACCAAGCTTGGCTGGGGAGCTCTGTTTGCTCTTGGGCTCTTTAGCTCCTTGCCCTTGAGGCTGTTGAAATTATGGTCATCTTTAATCAAATATGAAGTAGAAATTCAAGTCTCAGAGATTGAAGTTCTGAAATTATTTTGTGAAGTTTGGAATGCGGCAAAACAAGAGTGACAGACATCAGTGTCCCTTCTGAGGAGGAAGCAGCAGGAGGTGCCCATCTCTGTCCCTTTGGAACAGCCAAAACAAGGGCTGTGTCCTGTGTAGAGGAAACCCTAAACAACAGGGAGAGAGCAGAACTGCTGTAGTGAGGGCATAGGGGCAGGATTTTGGCAACAAAGAATTTGAATTTATGGGAAATTAGTCTTCATTAGTTCTGCTGTTCACACTACTTCTTTCTGGTAGACCTGAGAAAACCAGGGCTTTCTCTGTTTTACACTTATGAAACTAGGGTGTGTTATTTAAAATGCTTTAGGTGTGTAACAGTTTCCCATAAGCTTCCAGCAATTATCCACAATGGATACACATTCTTAATTCATGTTTGATTTTAGCAGTCAGTGTGACACTGAGAAGAATTGGATTGGGCATTGAGCTTCAATCCCAAACCACCAGTGCACTTGGGGGTATATTTAGATTTAAATTGCATGAGTTTCAATTGGGAAAATGTGTAAGTGCTTTGCTGGATCCAAGCTGGTGCTTGGTATCTCAGTTTTGTAAGTTTTTGAGCAGAGGTTTTCCATAAGAATAAATCATTTCATATGACTTCCTAAAGAAGTGTGTTTGCAACTGTGCTGTGTGCTTAGACAAGTGTGTCAGTTCTGTACCCTAATCAACCAAGCATCAATTTACACCAACATGAATTGAATAACAGATTAAGTTTCTGTTGTTTTATAAGATTGGAGGAGGGGCATTATTACTGCCTGTAAGGAAAAGGCTGTTTTGAGAACTCAGTCCTACTAGAAATCAGCTCACTTGCATAGGTGTGAAATTATTAGCCAGAACTCCATGGCAAGTGGAAATTCATGGGTCTTGTGGCTCAGGGAGCTATCTGTGGCTATTACCATGATAAAGCTTTAAAAACAAACACTTATCTGTTTAGAATGGGGATCTTTTTCTTGCTAAGGGACACATGTGGCAGGCTGCACATCAATGCAGACCTCAGTGTCATCCAGAAGCATCCCGAGAACCCCTGTGGCTCTGATGCTGAAGGTTTGGGGACCAGCTGACCACAGCCTTCCTCCCCTCTTCACCTTCCTAAACGCATGGCAGGGACACATTGAAGAGAAAGGTGACCCATGCATGCTAATGTGAGTATTGGGATGAAGAACAAACAGCTTGTCAAAAGAAGTATTGTCTGAGCTAATCAAACTCAGACTTATTTGGGGTGGGAAATACTTTTAGGTTTGAGTCCACCAGTATCCCCAGTACTCTTAAGCCTACTACTACCCATGTCATTAAGTTCCACATCCACAGAGCTTTTAAATACCTACAGGGATGCTGACTCCATTACTTCCCTGGGCATGCTGTTTCTCTTATTTCTACAAAAAGTTGGCAATTACATTGCAGCTTTATTTTGTTTTGCTCTTCTTAAAAATCAACTGAATATCAATCTCCAATCAATACAGAGAGTTGCCTATAGGCAGTTCTACCTTCAAATCTACTCCATGGATCAGCTGCTGGTAATCTATACGCAGTCAATAAGACACGTTTCAAAAGTGAGGTTTTTCTCCCAAAAGGCAAAACTGCTCTAATTTAAGGCTGGATATGAAGTGGGCAAACAGTATACATCTGAAGTAAATGTAATTTTTAATTTACAAAAAAGTCTGGTGAAAGATTAGATCTGATCTTCTCTCTATGCAAGTAATCTATGGATATTTATATTATGATAACTGGAGAGCACAAATTGGTTTGGTTTTTCCTTTTGGGTATCTTTTTCATTTGTTTGTTTAGCAAAACCTGCAGGGGAAACTCGAACAGCTATAATTACAGTCACAGTTACAAGTTGTGGGGTCTGTAGATGATAAGCTACAAGGCGTTTTTATTGTGCTTTTTTATTATTATTTGGTTAAAGAATGCTTTTTTTCCCAAGACAATCCATCTGTATTTTGTAGGAAGCAGAATCAAAGCAATAGCTGTCAAATATCAGTGAGATAGCAGATTTACAAATTAATCCCATTGCTTTGTATTTCCACAAAGGCTGAAATCTATAATTGGTGCTAGAAACTATAATTAACTTATTAGAACTCAGGCAGCTAGGTGTGCAAAATGGCAGCAGGTGTGTAATATCATTAGAAATACACTGTAAAAAAGCACCTCAGAGTTTTATCCCTTTAGTTTCGTGCTACCAGCTGCCAATTTGATTGGTTAAGTAGTTTTGGGCCATGCAATACTCTTTCTTTTGGATTGATGTGTTTATTACTTTTTATGACAGGGGATCCCAAGGCAGATGTTCAATAAAGAAACAAGCTGCTACAGAGCAGAGTAAAGAGATAGGTGGTGTAGATGCAGGAAATTGGGAAAGTTATCATATGCGCTAAGTTGTTATTGAAGATTTTGCTCCCAGCATTTGTAGCAGTTGTGTTATATGCTCTTCCACAGACAGTAATCTAACAGGGAATTATTGAAAGCCAAGTGCCAAGATTTCAAATTGCACTATATGATGTGGAGCTGCTGCTCGAGCAGGGAGCTGGAGCTTTGAAATGATGAGGACTTGACCGTGCCGTTTTTTTGGAGCTGTGTGGGAATGGTGAGAGCTTGGGCAGAGCCTTTTCTCACCAGGACACAGCAGGTCTGCTTTTCCTTTGCACCTTGTGCATTTACATTGATGAAATCATTTACATTAGCACAAAGGGAGTGAGAATTGTTACTGGGAAAGAATATTATTTGGAATTATGGCTGTATAGATCTGGATCAACCAAAGCCAAATTCTGCTCCATCTTCATCAGTAAAAATACAGACCTATCATTTTTAAGTGAACGGGAACATACAGATGGATACATGGGCAAAACCAAAAAAGAGGCAGGTTTTTAGTTCCTATAACTCTTTACTGCTTGGTTTATGCTTTGTTTAGTGCTAAGATGGAGAAAATACAAGTTTTGTGGTTTTTGTAAAGTTTTCAACGTTCCTGTAAGGGAAAAGCAAGTCTTTTCTAGAGAGACTTCTTGGCATAAACCATTTCTTTTTCAGTGTTTTAAAAGGAAGCAATGGGTTGTGATTGACATAAAAACTTCTTTTTTAATTGATTTAGTGTATTTTGCTGGTTTTGTGACTTTAATTTAATCTATTACAACCAGATATGAGGAGAGCTAATAATTCATGAGAGATGTTATTTTCTAATTAGATTTTTATGAATGCCCCTAAAGCTTCTGCCCAGAAGTGGAAGCTGGCCAAAAGATTTGAATTATATTGAGAGCAATCTGTTCTGCTCTGTCCATATTATTTGATCCACTGCTTTCCTTTGGTTTCTTGGTGTATTAGCATTATCCCTGAAATAATATTTTTCCCCTATGTTTGGAAGGGATGAGTATCTCATTCCTCCTTTCACCAGCTCTGAGACACTTCCTGTCCTACTCCTGCCATCTCCTCTTGACTTTCTGAGGCTCAGCTCTTCAGACTGCACTGGGCACAAAATGCTGCCCTCCTTTCTCTTCCAGATAAGGTGTGACTGTGCCATCCCAAATCTTCCCATTCCTGTGTGTGCCAATAGTCACTTGAAGCGTCCCTTTTTTGGTTATAAGGCTGTGTCTCTCCATACCCCCTACCTTTTCCTGCTGTTTGGGAATTACTGCATGGGGAGAAAAAGGAAATGTGTAATGGGCTCTTGCTGTCTGTGGGGGGAAAGCTGTTCAAATTGGGACAGCCCTGTGGTCTGCACTTCTCATGGCCTGAAATGGCAGATTTCATGGGCTGGGACAAGTATTCCACGTCACATCTCAGCTCTTCCATCCTCCTCTAAGCTATTGAAGCCTTGAGAGGGGAAGAAGAAGTTATCAAATTTAGGCTATTATTAGACTATTTGTCAGACCAGTCTAACCAATAAATTCCAAATGCTGCTGTGGATTTCTGGTGGTTGCAGTTGAGCTGGCGGGAGGCACCAAGACAGGCCAGGGAAGGCTGAGGCTGTGTGGGACCCGTTGAGAGAAATGACAGGGATGTGTTAAACACGTGAGGCAGAAAAGAGAGACTGTGACAATGGAGTTGTGTAGAGCAGGGGCTGAACATAAAATTCAAGAGTACTTTCAGTAACAGGATGCGTTTTGATGCACAAACAAAGGAGTGAAAGAGACAATGCAACCTTGAGAGCCGAGGAACATGGGAAAGGGGAATCATGCTAAAAAGCAATATGAGCTGTGGGAAGTGACATTTTAGAAACAAATCACAGTGGTTGCTGCATTGTACAAACCTAATAAGACATAGTGAAAAATATTGGATCTATTTTTACAAGTTAAAAGTGACCTTGTTGGCCTTATGAATGGATTCACTTCTCACAGTACCTCTTAAGGGCATTAGGGTTATGACTAACTCATAAAAATAAATCCAATATTTTCCCCTTGGCCATGTCATATCCAGTGTTGGAATTCAGCTGTGAGAACTGGTGGGGCTCCGACTTTCATTTAGTTTGACCTCCTATTATGAGAAGTACCTGGCTCTCAATCCTGGTGGGCTGCAGCACAGTTCCAACAGTGGCTAAATAGCAGAGTGGAAACAGAAAACATCCAAGAAGGCCTAGGAAATAGAGGGTCGTGCAACACAATGTGTAACTGAAAACAACACATGAAAGGAATAAGTGTTTAAAATACAGATAGGCGTTCTTCCTTTTCTGTTTTTCATTTGACCAGAATAACAGATCAAGGCAGGACAGTCGGTTTAGTCCTGCACTGTAGAGGGGGAAGGTAGAATCCAAGCTGATGACTGAGCTCATACAGTTGTTTATTTCTGTTGGAGTCAAAAGAACTTTAAAACATCCAGTCAAGAAAATAACTAGAGAACAAGTGATTTAAAAATTATGGCAAAAGGCCTCCACTGAGCAATGGCCTAGTCCAGAGCAGTAGGAAAAAATAGCACAAACTGTTTTCAGCACCCATAGATGTCTACAGCTACAAATATGAAGCTTTTTTGATGCAGCTTAGTGGGCTCTGTTGATCACTAAGGGCTTGTATTGGTTCCACACACACAAGTGACTGTGGTGTGAGGTGGTCACTGTCATAGGTCAATGAAGAAATGTTCATTTTAAGTGCATATCAAATGTGCTCTTTTTATAACTCATGTATTCTGCTTATCTGCTCTGCCTGATAACTATTTCCTTTCCAATAGGCTCAGATGAGTTCACCACCCTTTCAGCTGAAGAACTTTAAAAGGTCCATTACCTGCACCTGGTTCTGGTCCTGGGTGACTGGCTGCATGTGGCCTTGCTTGAGAATGGGGGTTGGACGAGGTGGTTCCAGCCTCAGCCATTAATCTTAAATGATCTTAACCCAAGCTGTGACAGCACAAACCTCTATATAAGCTCATTTACCCTGTCAAGAAATGGAGAATATAGAAATGCAGAAAGCCATTCAATAACATAGGAGTGAAAGGGCTATGGGATTAACAAGAATGTTTGCCAGGTACAATTAATTAGGCCGAGCTGAAACAGAAGCAGAATAAGATCAAAAAATTCTTGCATTGTGACTGTCCTTGCAGGGGTAAACCCTTAACTAGTGTAGCTTGAATTAAATATAAACTCACGTGCAAGAAATATATAAATACATTTATTTATCTATGTTTATCTAAAGCTGAGTTGGATTCCAGCTTTGGTTACTGCAAAGTTAATTTTGCCATTGTTCAGTGTTGCCTTTTGTCTCCACAAATTTTCTCCCAACAACTTGAGCAGTATGCTGAATTATAACTGTAGAAAATCATGAATGACATGCATATGTTGTAGGCATTTTTGAGGTTGCAGGGCTAACTGTAAATATTCACACTTAAAATATTGAATTTAGGTTTATATGCCATGGAAATGTTGAAGTACCTTCTTTGCTTTGTTTCCACTGCCTCTGCTTTTCCCATGATTCTTTTATTACACTGAACAAGTTCCGTATCTGTAACATACAGAAGTTGACATGTTCTCATATTGCATTTCCTTATTTTCTCTGAACAAGTTTCAATGAGTATTATTTTACCTGCATCATTTTGGTGTCCAAAGTATTCCCATAGTCAGATCAATCATGGGAAAATTTTCATTCCTTAGAAACGTGTGGGATCCAGAGCCAGGGGGTTCCCCAAGTGTGTGAGTTTCACCCCTGCCGTGCTCTGTAGGGCACATGGGCTTTTGGCTCTCCTGTGGAGCAGCCCCAGTGCAGCCCCAGGCCAGGCAACCCCTGCCTGAGCATTTGGCCACTGCTGCAGTAGCCACCACACACTGAAAAGGTGTGTTGGCAAGTAAGCTATAACCACAGATTTAAGATTTCTTCTACGAGACGGCTTTGTCAGGAACTAAAGGTGTTTTTCCTAAACATGACAAATAAGCCTGATGAAGCAGCTAGGAACACTTATGTATATAAACTGGCACTGATGTTACCTTGTGTAAAATACATTTAATTTTAGCCAATGCATATTTGAGTTATAGTTTCCATAAATATTTGTGAATACATTATGATAAAATCTAAAACCTTGGCAACAGTTAAGAGAAGAGTTTGCAGATAAAAATCAACATTGCCTGCAGTATCCCAGGAGATCATACTTCTAGTGAAGTTTAAATTAGCTTTGCCCTAAAATCTAAGACATTCCTGCAGCACACTTTAAAGTATCTTAAAGTGTGAAGGAGTTAAGCTAATTACTGTAGCATTTGAAGACACGACATTTGTAAAATTAATGGGCTAAAGTCTGCAGTCTTTCATTCAGCAAAAATTCCTACTGCAGTTGTGCATTTGTTGTGGAAGAGCTGCATAACTCAGTCCTCTGTTTAAAAACAGCAACATCTTGACAGAATATAGTCCAAATACTGGGAGTGAGGGAGGTGTGTGATTTCTGGTTGCACAATGAGAAAAGGATGGGCCATTTATCTTCTAGCATCACTTGATGTTATCTGCCTGTGGTAGCAGGACCTTACCCCAATCCCCAGCAGAGACTGCCTGGCACTGTTTCCACTGAGCAGATTTGGTGTCCCTCCCCAGTTGCTGTGTTTGTCCTCTGCTGTCCCTGGGTCCACGGGGACACAAATGAAAGTCATGTAACCCAGTCAGAGCAGCCCTGTAAAGCACAGCATGGTGGGTGTTTAAGAGAAGCCTATTGCCAGTCAGCTCGGAGCTGTGCCCATACACCATGTGTATGCTTGTAGGTGGAGAACACCAGGTTCAGTTTCACCTGAGAGGATCCCAGCTCATTCTGTGGCTTTCTGCTCTGCGCAGGAGGTGGGGATGGTCAGGAAAATCCCCCCAGCAGTGAGCTCCCCACATGTACTTGCACTCCAAGGCAGGTGTGTCCCTGGCACCAAGGGTGCCTCAGGGGCTCCCACTCACACTGGCTGCTGTGGCTGCTCTGTGGTCACTGGGGTGTCCCCACTCTGTGGGAACCAGCAGCATCACCTACCAAAGAGGGCAGTGAGAGTAACAGGATCCCAGGCTCTGCTGCTTCACCCCTGCAGGGGAATCTCTTCAGATGTGATGTCAGCGCCTTGCATGGCAGGAAGGCTGGTGGGGCCATTGCTGCAAGGTTTCTGTGTCTCCCTGCACGCAGGAGAGGAGGGCAGAGTAGCTGGTGAGAGGACAGGAAGGTTTATCAGGGGGACACAAAGTGTTTGACTTGGGCATGAGCTTTGTTCAGCAGCTTTGCTCTTTCTCAGCCTTCAGCGTTCTCAGACAGGGACACGACTACAGAACACAGATGTATAGGAAAAGATTGAGTTAATAGTTTCCTTTGTGAGGTGCTAGAAGGATGCAATTCTCTGTTAAAGTATTTATAGGGCAAAGCACTGGTTCCCTGCAATTTGCTGGTGCTATTTACTGTAAGAATCACTGAGCTCAGGCTTAGGCTACTGAGACATTTCAACCACAATTGGTTTTTAACTGAAGATTTTTTACAAGGCATTCACAAATGTGAAAAAAGAATAGCATGTTATATGAAAATTTTTCCAGCTGCATCTTGACAGGTTTTATGTTGGTTATTGAAGCTGCTGGCTAGAAATGGGTCAGTAGAACTGTAACAGACATCTTGGTTATTGCTGTTTGACTGAAAGAGTCCAGACTGTGCTCACCTTAAAAAAACCCTTGCTTTGGTTTCCTGACTGTGGTAGGACCCAGTTAATGGAAGTTAAGAGTTGGTTTGAGGGTGAGTGGCTGGATAGGGAGAGGATTGCTGCTTGAGAATTTACAGTGTGGACTCTGTTGGAAAATGCTAAGGTATGTTTCACATTTTTTATCTAAATATAATTGTGTTACTGAGTGTTGGCCAGATGAAAAGAAACAGTGCACCAGATGCGATTTATACACATACACATATGTATATGTGCCTTTGATCTTTATAGAAAAATATTGTCCTTTCAGTAGATTCTCTTTCAGATGAGTTTGCTTGTCTTTTTCCAGTTCAAGGTTGTAGTCAACAACTGAAGTTAGGCTGGCAGAGATGGTCCTGAAAATTGGTCAGGCTCATGGGGAAAGTGTGATAATTGCACCTTTTATAGCTGTCATCCAATTCAGTTCTGTTTCACTGGACCAGCAACTGTTAGTTGTTAGTATTTCAATTCTTTCCAACAGCTATTTGCAGAAATTTTCTTAAATAAAATTTCTGAAGGTTGCCTTTTGCAATTTTTTTAGTAGTTCACTGCAATATTCTGAATTAGAATTTTTTTTTATTCTAAAACCTGCATTAGAAATTTGTTATGCAATAGCTATGCAGTTCAGCAGCTTTTTGCAGGGCACCTTCTGTGTCTGCTCACTTAGAAGTTTATTGATTTGAACCCCATTCTGAATCTGTCCTCTGCCTTTAAATTCCTTTAGCATCTCTTGATATACCACTGACATACGAGCCTTTTACCTTTTTATTGTGTCTGCCCCATGTCTCAAGCACCTCTTTGGCATCTAGTAGGAGCCTTCAAGCTTCATACAGACAAGCAGCTAAAGGAAGCAGGTAATAGCAAAGCCAGGGACCTGGAGCCCTGGCAGGCAGGACTCCTCTGTTCATTCCCAGCAGGTTGCAGAGCTCACAGTCTCCTTGACAGAATCCAGTGTGCCCTTTCTGAATTGCTTCTTCCCTCGGGCAGTCTGGAGGAATATGCCTCAGATGACCGTGTTGAAGCAAATCTCACCCTTACGTTTCACTTTAGTCAATTTTAATCTCACACTTTATGCTGTAGCCAGAGCCATTAGCCCGTGTCATCCTTCACTGTAATGCAGATCTGCTTCTATCTCATTACACTGAGCACAGCTCTACCACAGGGGCTGATACACACATCCAGAGCTATACTGAATTATTAAGGGTTTCACTTAAACCAGCAAGACTGGGGAAGTTTTGAAACTCTGTCTTGAAAGTGACCTGTAAGGTTGAAGTTCTTGAGGTCTCCCTGAACAGTTGATGTTTTTGGTACACTCTGTGTGGCACTTCAGATCTGTATAATTACATGGATTTTTTGAGAGAGAGCTATGTATTCTGACGTTGGACAACTCTGGCTCTACTGTAGCTTGACTGCAACAAAAAAACTAAAGACCTTTTCCTCTTATGTACATAAACAATGAAATCCTTAAATCTTTCTTGTCAGATGAAAGCTTGGGCATTCCATAATAATATTTTTCATGTGCTTACAGTAGGAATTATCTTGAGTGCTCAACTTTGACATAGTAGGTCAAAGATGATATTCTTTTTATACAGATCTTTAATATAAGCAATATTCTCTTTCACCCCTGACTCATAATACAGCAGTTTTCCTTCAAAGCGTAAATTAAATTGAAGCCACAAAAGGGTCATTAATGGACTTGGTAGAGTCAATACTGAGGGTATCATGTACTGCCTGTTTAATATTAAAAGTGAAGTATGGTCTTAATATATGTGGGCTTTGTGAATGCTGAGAGAGAGGAGAAAGTTTAAACTTGGAAGTGTGCAGGGAGACGAAACAGCTTGCAATGCAGCACAATTTTGGGGTTCAGTCCTGAAAACCCAGGAAAATATATGCCTGCAGTTAAAGGTCAGAAATTATTAGTGAGGATTAGGATGGTGTATTCCACTGTATTTCATATGTGGAATTTAAAAAAAAATTCTAATGGAAGGAAAAGATTTGTAATTACAGAGCCACCAGTTAAGCAGTAATATCCAAATCATTGGCTAATCTTTTCCTTTAAATTAATGAATAGAAAGGCCAGAATGCCAGAGCAAAAATCCCCTGCAGAACCTACTTTGTGAGAGAACTAATAAGATACACACTGTATAACTTTATTCTGCTTACAGTACAGGAGACTTTTAAAGGACCAATTAAAAGAGACTTAAAATGCAATTAAAGCAGAAATCACTTGGCAACAAGGCGTTAGCCATCTCTCCTATCAGCCTGCATTAGTGAGTCTTTAGCAGGAGATTTGCTGGTGGATAACATATTTGTGAAGCATAATGGTAGGACTGAGCCCAGGCAACAGAGAGGAGGCTACAGCCAAGCTGGGCTCCCGAGAAAGGGCTGGAACTGCCTCTCCTTGCTGTGCTGAGATGTAAATGGTGGCAGGTGATGGGAAAGAGAAGCAGTTTGTGAGATGGCTGCACTGCAGGACAGAGGGCACAACCTGGGGGAGCTTTTTCACCCCTCTGATGAATGGGGCTGCAACAGGGAGCAGTTTCTATTTGATCCCAGACTCTCTTTCCTGGGGAGCAGGCAGGCAGCATTGCCATGGCTTGGTTTTGTCCCAGGGGATCCCTCTCCAGAGGTGCAGGGCAACAGCCAGGCAAGGAGCAGAATTGAGACTCCACTGGCTAGAGTGTGATTAGCTCTTACCCTCAAAGTGCACCTTTGTATTGGGACACAGGGATATTTCTGGTATACTTAAAGTTTATGTGTGTTGGAATCTGAGCCAGTGAGCCATAAAATAGAAAATTCTGCAGAAGAAGGGCTGCTTGTACTAAGAAAAAGCCAATGGCAGAAAAAATATGGATTTTGGTTCCTTTTATTTAAAGAACAGATCAGTAAGTAGCAGGTTTGCATGTGTAAATCTAGGGGGGAGGGAAAGAAAAAAGAACTTTCTTTTAAATGAAATTGAAAATTGCAGCTGCAGAACTGAGTTTAAGACCTGGAGACCTGATCCAGGCAATGCTTCTTGCCTGCGGGAGGGATTGCTAGTGCAGGGCCTTAGGCTAAATAATGTCTAATATTCTCATTAATATTAGGTGATGAATGCCACAAATGTAGCCACATCAGTGGATGAGAAATGTCACTTTAAATATGTACATGCTGCTTGGGCAATTAAAGATAAAATCTGTGTGTGCATGGGGGCTTTTGGGCACTCTGTTCACAACTTTGCTCAGTCAGAGGGGGGACTCTGCTGACACAGCCCTGTGACAGAGGTGTGTCTGCATAATGCAAAAGTAGTCTGAAATGTCTGTAATGCGTGGCAGTGAGTCCTGACAACAAACTGCTTCCAACCATGGATCCCTGGACAGGTACAGCTGACCACCCTTCCCCAGCCCTGGTTAGGGATTGCCAAGCCCTGTTGCTGCTGCTGTGAGTGAGTGGTAGAGGTGCCTGTGCTGGATTCCTGTATAAACAGCCAAACCATGAACCCAAGGGATGAGTGACTGCTCTGAGTTTTTTACAAGAAGACACCTTAGACAGGCAAGCCTGGGATTTGTGCACCTCCTTTCTCCCTGATAAGTAGCTGATTGTCACGTGCTGCTGCTAATAATTTTCAGAAATTAACATTAATAATTTATTTTTCCTTCTCCACTGCTGATTATGTTTCAGACACAACCTGAGTGTTTCTTAGTAAAATAGGGCTCCAGATTTGTATAATTACAAACATGATTCATTTTCAAATTTTAATAGTGGATAATTATTTTTCTTATGGAGGGAAAACATATCAGAGAAAGCATATCAGAAGCTTGGCCATTTTATTTTAAGCCACATTGCATGGACAGTGAAGAATAACTAAATCATCCAGGCTTTATCTAAATGAAAGAAATGATGGGTTACTATTCCCTGCCTTGCAATGCAGCAGAGCCCTAAAAGGCCACATTTTGTTTGTTTAACCAAAGCACTGCAGGCCCTGACTGGTGAAGCCTCTCCTGGAAGTGTGGGGCTGACATTCCAATTTAGAAGCATCATATAAAATCTTAATCAGTGCAACCAAATTAGCAGAGGGAAGCTTTTACACCATGTTCCTTGTTTACGCTTATCATTCTTAATAAATTCTAAATGCTTTTACAGGTGTGGAAATAGGCCTATTACCAAGATAATTTTCTTAATCATAGACATCTTACATTGAGATGTGACATTTGCCATAATTCCCTTGCTCTATCTCATAGCTTTTTGAAAGCTGTCTACATTCCCAACACCATCTCTGTGGTAGAAGCGGTCTCTTGACTGATGTATGTCCAAATAAGCCTTTGAATACTTTTCCATATTGGCCTTGAAATAATTCAGATGTCAAATTACCTCTCTCCAGACTTCCTGACTCCATCAGGCCCCTTGAATATGTTTTTTAAAGTATTTAGGGGGAAAATATTAAATTTTTCTAAGCTGGGTCAGGGTTCATAGAATTTGCTAATAAAGAGGCAGGCAAGGAAGATATTTACTTGGGGAAGGCTTTGAGTATATTTTGTGTAACAGCTGCAGGTTGAGACAGCCTTTAGTTTGTGTTTCTGAGCTTGCATGCCTCCAAGCTTTTGGCATCTTTGCTTTTTTTTTTTTTTTTCTCTTGTTTTCCTTTCAAGACAAATAAGGAAACAATTTCAGTCTTTTCACACCAAGCCTTTTAGCATGGTCCACATATTCAAACCTCAGGTTGAAGTACTTCTCATTTTGACAAGGAATATCCTCCAGCTTCTCATTTTGTTCTCCTCCAAATGCCCTCACAGCTGAAATGCATTGAGAGCACAGAGCTGGGGGGACCCATCAGCCAGGTGTGCTAAAGGCCACAGCCCTTGGGCAGTTGCTCTGCATAACATTTGTGTGATGGAGCTAACCAGGAGAAATGAATCCTGCTGTTGTTTTGGTCAGCAGAGTCAGCTATATCTCCCAAAGCTTTGGGATAGTTTTTTTGTTTCAAGTTTGTCCTAATTACCCATTTGCCTCTCTCACTGGACACTATAAATTCCCTATTACTGTTCTGCCCAGGTTATAAAATTGTACTGCTTGGGGCCAAATTTTGACTTTCAGCAAAAATCCCAGGTATGTTTTGGGAACACTTTGCAACAGTGATGGAAAATGGCCCTTTTCTGTGGAGGACTGACACAGCAGCCCCTCAGCCACAGCTGCTGCCAGGGTCTTCAGGTGGCTTTGCATAGCCACAGCAATTGAGTAATGTGAGCTTAGGAGGGAACAGGGCTGAGTGCCCTCCTCCTGCTGTATTAAAAACTGCCTCCAGATAAAGATGCAAGGTGGAAAAGGTTTTTATCTCAAGATAAAAACTTTTCTGCACTGGTCCTTCTGGATGGGCTCACTGTGGTCAGTTCCCTTCTGAACTCAACAGAGGCACAGAGGGAAGAGAATTTCCTGAAGAAAAAGCTCTCTGGCAGAGAGCAGGGCTTTCCCTCATTGTTGCTCAGGAAATTGTCTTTAAATGCTCCAGTCTTCGGGGTTTTATAGTTCCTAAGTGAGAAAAAGGATGATGAAACAAATAAGTTTCACAGGGATATTGTTCTCCAGCCCAGTGGTTCTTCTACTGAAACCTTGCAAGTGGGCATGTAAGCAAGGGGGGAGAAAATGCAAATAAAATTCAAACCTGGCTTCATCTTGTCCGTATTGAGATCGTGACATTACAAATACTACCAAATAAAACTATCTGAAGCTTAATTACCAAGAATTAACTATTTCCAGGAAGAGGACAACAAGGTTATTAACTGATTAAATGTTTCAAGTTGAAGAAGAAACATAGGACTGACCTGTGATATGCTCAGATGGAAGCTGATGCCTATATTTTTAATAAAATGAAAATTAAAAAGTATCTAGGTTTTATTTTCTTGAAATTATGCACTAAGAATACTAAATTGAAACAAAGGTAACAATGAGGAAATTGGGTGGAGTAGGGTAAAAAAATATTTTTTAATTGTCCTGATTTTAATAATCTGCAGTATAATTATACATGTACAAGGAAATGTGCTTATTTGCTATCCCCATTACTAAATTTGGTGTCCCTGTATTCAGGCCCTTTATCGAGTTTGTTCTCTGTGTTTTGTTTCTACCACTTGAAAAGGGAGTTAATTGCAACTTATCACTATTAAGAATGTGTTTGCTGCAAGCATGTGATATTTGTCAGGCGGTACAGAATTTGTGCAGAACCATTGACCTAGAATGCCCACAAGTATTGTTTCCTTTAAAATATTAGCCTTATCTTACAGTGTGGACTCAAGCAATCTGAAAAGTAAATAATCAAAGAAAAGCTATTACCCAAGACTGCTTACTGTTCTTTAAATCAAGTGTCTATGCAAAGGTAGAGATGCCGTAGTTAATTTTAGAAACAAACATGTGACAGCAGTTACACACTCTCAAAAATGTTTAAATTCAATGATTATATCAAAAAGTAATTATACACTGCATTCAAAAGAGACAGTTCAATGCATCTCAGAGATCATTTCCAACCAAAATCTGTGAACAGAGGGAATGAGCTTGTATGACTGTCACGCAAAGCCTGACCAAATTACTATTCACTTTGATTAACTTTCAGTGACCGTGTCTATAGGCTGCCTGGTTAATAGTTTTCTGTCAATACTGTAAAAATGCTAACCTGTCTTTACATCTAATCAATTTTGAAATGGCTCTTTACATAAATGGTCTATTCCTTTACTTCATTAAAAAAAAAAAAGCCAAACAAAAACAAACCAGAAGCAATCAAATAGAATTGAACTAAACAAGCATTTGTAAAAAAAAAATACAATAATTAATTTTATGTCTGTGTATTTTGAAGTAGTTGTCCTTGAGTATTTTCTTCATCGCCATTTTTTAAAGGGCATTGAAAATCAATGTTTCACTTTACTATCATCCATCTTTATATAGTAATAAATTAAGTGGAAAGTATTGATATTTTTGACTGAGCTTTTAAAATTTACATACTAATGACAATTGTACCCTTGTGACTTTTTATTTCTTTTGCTGTTTACTGACACTGACTAGAGCAAAATTTCAGTCATCTGGGGACCATTTTTCCTCTGAAGTTATAAGACAGTGTCATGTCTCTGATTTTATATTATGCTGGAGATCTTAGCCATAGTATCTCTTGCTGGACTTCTTTTCAAAAAGCAATGTAGGCAGCACAAGTGGTTGAAATGCTTATCGTGTCACTCTGTGTGTTCCAGCTTCAGGGATGTACACTGCAAGCACAGCTAATGGGCCCACAGGAAAACCAGGTTGTGTGGCAGGGAATTGAAAATAAAAATGCTGGTGACAAAGCAGAGATGTCTTCATGTGCCCTTGGAAATGCAGCTGGTCTTGGGAGAAACAGGACCCCTATCCTGGCATGTGTTTGGATGGGGGACTGAGGAATGTGAGGCTAGAACTGTTGATCAAATCTTATCCTTTCTGGCTATTTTTCCTTTGTATGCCACACTCATAAACAATGTCTGAGTTTTATAACAGAAAAAAAAAGCCTAAATCCAATTTATAAAGGAAGGAAGCCTTTGTGGATTCTATGATCCTTTTAAAATTTGTTATTTAGAGTATAGCTTATGATTAGAGCAGAAAGTTCAGAGGGGTTATTTTTAGCTATGTGTGAATACTTGAAAAAATTATTTGTGATATTTCAAGTGAAAGCTGCAACTGACTTTGACAGTATTTGCTCCATCTTTGCTCACTTCCTGAGAGCATTATGAGCTCTTTTCTGTGAATGAAAACATTTGCAGGCAGAACTCATGATTGTAAATTAACAGTGTCAAAAGTATGTGGTTGTCCAGTGCTTTCCTTGCTGGCATGGGAATCTGCTTATCCCACACAGCAGAGAGAGAGGGAAAATGCTGCCTGACTCAGGTGAGGAAGTGCTGAGCACGAGTCGTTGATTGCACAAAGGACATATATTCAAAGTAATAGCTGAGGAAAGAAAGCTGCCAGTGAAGCCCTGGCAGCAGTTTGCTGACATGTTCCATTTGTTGAGTAATTCTAAATAGCAAATAGATACATGAGCTCCTGCTCTATTTGTGGATAATTTACAAACGTGGAGTCACATTTTTTTAATAATTAGCTCATTGCACATCTCTCACTAATAATTACGTTTTACTCTTTATTCACTTCAAAATAAATTCTATTAGATTTCTTCTGGTTACTGCATGATTTGTTTAGGCAGGCAGGATTTATTTTCACTTTTGAATGTCTTGTACTTATTGTGATGAGTATCAATTCTTAGTTTATTGACTACTAATGTCCATTGCTGTGCCAGCTCTCCCTTTTATAACATACAGGTAGAAAACAAAAAACGTTGCACTGTGGGATAAAATCAAATATTGACAGTGCAGCCTTGCTGGATTTTTCTGCAAGGAAAATCCCGTTACTTCTGAGTATAAGTAGGTGTGTTCATGTAAGAGTGTGCAAATACTGTACTGGAATATGTTAAGTTAGTACAGAAGTTTAATGACAAATAGTATGCCAAAGGCCAGATTCTGAAATGCTTTAGCACGAATCTTATTCCAAAAATCTGTTTCACTGAAGTAAAAGGCCTTCCTGTGAGTAACTCATGAGGGGTTTGTAATTTGCGTAGGAAAGGGTCTCAGGAGGTCTCTTGTCCAACCTCCTGCTGAAAGCAGTCAGTGGTGGGCTTTGAAGTGGTTATTCAGGGTTCTTTCTTGTCGGATCTTTAAGGATGGAGGCTGTATAACCTCCCTGAGCAACCTGTGCCCTTGCTTGTTTCTCCTCATTTCCAGTCCTTAGGTGTCACCTCCTGCCCACAGTTCCTCATTTTCCCACCATGTACCAGCATGACCTGGCTCTGGCTCCATCTCCTTGCTAACCCTCATAAGTTCTGGGTACTGCTGTCCGGACCCCCAAGCTCTTCTCTGCTTTAGGCCAGGTGAGGAGTGAGCAGATCCCCAGGCCAGCTCCTGCAGGGCAGGCATTCCACGCCCAGCTCTCTGCTGGACCTGCCCTCTAGTCTGCCAGGACTTGGGTACTCGATGGGGCAGGGACCTGAGCAGAGAGCTGCTGTGCCTGCTCTCTGGGTGTGCCAAGCACCAGAAGCACCTGCTGAGCCCCCCATGACACAGCTGCACCTCTGCCATTGTTTGTTTGGCACTGAGCTCACTCCTCGAGCCAAGCAGATGGGTGCAGGTTCCAGAGCAAAATCCCAGTTGATTCATTCTGAGTCCTTTTCTGTGCTGAGTAGCTCTCTGGCTCTGGTGCCACTTCTCACTGAGGTGGGTGCTAAACCCTCTGGAAGAGAGTCCCGGGGCACAAGCTGAGTTGCAGTGTGCTCACAGCAGTGATTTGGTTGCTGCACTGTATTCATGCCAGGATTTTTTTTTTCCCTGTGAGCAAACAGTGGCTCAGTCATAAAGGCTAATTTTCACAGTAATATTGATTGCCTGCAACACGCTCAATTCTAGTTTAGATTCCACAGGATAAAGACGCAGCAGCACTGATGTGTTTTTTCCCTCTGGAACTTGAAGGGTACTGGAAAAGACAAATACAAAAGAAATTGTGCACCAAGGTACAGACAAACCATATGCTAGCTGCAGCTCTCCCCAGGGCAAGGTGCTAAGTTTTGTTTACATTTTGCCAAGACAGCAATAAAATTGTTTGTTTACAGATGACAGGAAGAAATGGGATATTCTAAAAGCGAGCGATGCACAGGGATGCAAACAGCACTCAGAGGCACAGCTTGGAGCAAAGTGCAATTAATGCTCCCTTCCTGGACAGCCCCCAGCCCCCTTCATTTTGGGGGGTTAGCCAATCCTGTGGGTCATTATGCAGGATTATAAAAATATTAAGGCTGATGAAAGTTTGTCTTCTCCAGTTTCCCAGTGAACGATGCATTGCGCTATTAGATCCCACTGACCAGGATGTGCCTTGCAGCCCTGTCTGTGTGCAGAGGACAGAAAATATGAGAGGTGTGGAGAAGGACTCACTTTCATCAAAGTATCAGTTTCCAGGATAGTTTGGAAGCCCACAGCATTATTGTATTACACATTGCACAGAAGCGTGCCTTGTTCATTTTTTTTAGTGTTTTAGAAATAAAAGACTTTTCTTCCAAATTGCGCTGGGAGGCAAATTCTTCAACAGTGTAATAGAAAATGTTAGACAATATTCCTTACTGGAGCTATTGACATTTTTGGTAGTCGTGACACTTTGATTTTTCTCAAAACATATGGATCAAGCCTGAGTGTGTTATTGGACAGGAAGACCTGATGAAAGGCCTTCCTTTATCTTTCTTTGTATTTCTTTCCCCCTCTGTTTGTTCATGGCTTTCTCTCTGAATATAATCGCGGTTTTCTTATGCTGCCCAGGGAGTCGTTATTGCCTTACTAAATATTTTATAGTGCACAGTGCACCATATCTGCCAACTGGTTATTATTTGTTATATGAAAAAAATCAGGGGTAGCATCTGAAAAGGAGTGTGTGTTAAAATTTCAAAACTACATACAGAATAATTTTAAACCTTAAATTGTATGTCAGGCTGGGTTTGGTTTCTGGTTCAGGTTTGTGGGGTTTTTTTTGGTTTTTTTTTTGTTCGCTTGCTTGAAAAATATCTGTATAGTTTTTGGGGAGGTTCCCTTCTCTTTTTGGTATGTGTGCCTCTCTGATTCCAAGCACTTGTTTCCTCACAGTTTCACTTCCCATTTGTTCAAAAGGGAAAAGTTCAAAGCCACTCTGGCAGCTGAGGGAAAAGCTTGCTGAATACTAACCCTCAAGTGTGTGTCTTGTCCTGACCTTGAGAAAGTAGCAGTAAACTGTTCTATTGCAAACACCACATGTGTGTTTTGTTAGACCGGGTTAGGAGGGGTCAGAGCTCACCTGAGGCTTGGACTGCAGATTTAGACTGCTTTTCAGCAGCATAATGTATTTTTAAAAAGAGACATTCTCGCCTTTGTATGGGCCTAATATAGGCTCTGTTTAAAAACCTGTCAAAATCCCAAGCACACACTCCATAAAATATAAATAAGTACTTACTGTTTGCAGATGTTGCTTGTTTTTCATAATGTTTGTATTTGAAGTCCCGAATCCCCGCTTCCTGTCAGAGCCAGCCCTGTTGCTTTAGTCCACTCATTTCTGAAGCAACGGGAAGAACTTCAAAATGCAATTTCTCAATGAAGACACTTTCTGTCAGACCTGTCAGCATTCGCAGCACAATTACCTTTTTTCAGACCAAGGCTAGCGTTTATGGCTTTGACTGCATGCACAACCTCTCTTTCCCCCAGCTCAGCTAAAGCAGTTGCTGTTTTTTAAAAGGCTCCCAGTTGCCATAAATTGTGCCTTTAGGTTCTTTCAAAGCAACAGGATAACTTAGCAGACCTTTCTCCTATTTGCATGTTTTAATTCCTTTGATAATGGATACGAAGTATATTGTGGGGAACAATTCTGTCCTGGGAAAAGGGATAGATCAGATTTTTTCGTGTGCAATCTATCAAGCATCTCCCTTGGTAAGGTGAGCCCTGTCGAGCCATTTCTCAAAAGAGGAGAAAAAAGACAGGGGAAAAAGAATTGTTTGAGAAACACGGTGACCAGCTCGACTTGAAAGAAAAACAGCATTTCCTGACCTATTATCTGTCTGAAGAGTAGGTATAGATCATTTTTAGGGGACCATCAAACTTAACCCTTAGTCCTAAGAGAATTTTCTCAGATTTGGATTGAGCTTCTGTTCTACCCACATTATAAGAAAGAGTTACCTTAAATAATCCCAGGTAAGTTATTATTTGGGTTATTTCTCAAACCAAAAATTCAAATCATCTGGGTATAATACTTCAGAGGTACTTCTTATGCTCAAACCTTTTTGTGTAGGGGTGTGTTTTCCATGTGTGATGGGCATGTATGGGCCAATGTGAACAGCATGACAGGTAATTCCTGGGCATCTCACTGCTCAGCACTCCTCCAGAGCCCCAGAGCACTAAGAATGTGTTTTATTTGCAATGTGTATCTCCCCATTCAGTGAGGAAACCTTACCTTCCTGTGCCTGCCTTAGCCACCATTTTTTTCTATTAAGTTCCTTTCTCTAAGTGCCTCCTCTCCCGGGTTAACCTCTCCTCTAGCAGCAGGCTCTTTAGTGTGCAATGCCACCGCACTGCTGGCAAGGAGAAGGGGAGAAGAAAAGCCTCTCCTTTGTATTACAAATTCAAAGGGTCATTATTCCATCGTTCCCTATGGACGAATGTGTGAAGATTATTGTGGGAAGTTAGTATTTATTCTGAAGCCCTAATATGATCCTCTTGAACATTTTAATAATGCATTCTCTGGGGTCCATGCTGCAAGTGTTTAAAAGGAAGCAATATGCGTTAGTGCTGGATGGCTGCTGCTTTGCTGGAACAGTCTAAGTTGTGGGGTTGCTTTTGATCAGTTCCTGCTTAAAAAAAAAAGCAGAAGTCCCTTTGCCCCCTTCCTCACCAGCATAGAGTTCTTTTATCAGTTACATTGATCTAGAAGCAAGAACAAGGCCACAGTATTATATGTCCACATTTGTTACACTGATTTACGAGTTTCTTAATTCTAAGACCCTTAGCTTATCAATGGCCTCAGGAAGTGCTAAATCCCTGATAATAAGCAGAGAAAGAAAACATTTAGAATTAAAATAGGTGGGGTTTTTATTTTTTTTTTCTTGGAGACAAATACAGGCTAAACAGTGTTCACTTGCAATTTGCTGCTTTTGCTGAAATTTTTAAGCTTCCCTAATTTTTTGTTTCTGTAGGGTCTGATTATAAACATATGTGTGGGACAATGCACATGCATGCTCAGATCAGGTCAGTGGAGTTTTCTTCATCTTTAAAGCTCAAAACCCATAAATCAAGATGAAAATACTCCAGCCAGGAGCTTTACCAATTGATACAATTTTAAAATAGGCCGCTGCTAAGGCTTGGGGGAAAGCTGACATGATGACTTTTATAATAGCAGAACGTTTAAGGTTATAGAAATAAAAGGAAGAGGATGAAATCAGTCGCGTTGATCTTAGCCTGCAGGCTCTCTCAGCTAACTCGAAGCTCCAGCAATTATTTCTGCTCTGGCTTTTCCCCCTTTTTTTCAACAGTCTTTTTGAAATGAAGCAGAACCAGGCATGGCAAGCTTATCAGTGTCGTTAGCTGACAGGGAGCACATCACACCTGCTTTTACTTGCTAGTTTTTCAGGCACTTTATGCCACAGAAGAATGTTGATTTTGTTCTTATAATGTGTAAAGATTCATTTATTTCACCTTTTGAACTTGGCAGAGCCACTCAGTTTTGATGGGAGTTTATTTTCGTCCCGGCATTTGGAAAACCCTGGCAATTACTGGACTGTGGCCCAAGGCTACCTTGATAAAATATAGAGATGATCAAACCTAACAGACTGTGGGTCTGGCCCAGCCGAAGTACCCAGCCCACTGAGAGCCTGTGGGACTAAAGCTGAGGCTCAGATGTGCCAGTGTCACCTTGGTCATGGCACAGCTGTTGTCATGGACACTCAGCAGAGCATCAGGATGTGGTCAGGGCTTGGAACCCTGCAGGTCCAGTGGAAGAGTCCTGGGTAGAAATGATACCAAAGATAGGCCAGAAAGCTTCAATTCGTACTTGGGAGAATCATACTCTTCATTCTTTGGGAGTTTTAGTCTCACCTGAGTTTTCTAATTTCTCCTTAGAGAAAACCTTGAGTGTTACAGCTGTTTTCTGATATTCAGTTATTTTGGCAGCTCCTGCCCAGCTTGTTATAGAATTGTGCTAGATTAGGAGGATCATAATCCACAATAAGAGGTCTAACCCATCTTTTCCAAAAACCTGTTCCCATCTGTGATACAGATAGGTCATTCTTCCTGTGCTTTGCAGTCAGGCCCATCTAATCACACTGCTCAAGGAGCAAAGGAATTCATTCACCTAAAGGGTCCCATTACAAGATATTCTGTCATCTCCATTTTAAACCTGTGAAAGCCTTATTTTGAGTGCCACTGCCAAATGTGATAACAGGAGTCTTGCACTGCTGAAGAGAGCTCAAGTATCTGGGATCAGTGCTATGTAATTGTTCTTACACAGACCTACTTTCAGTTGCACAATGATGCTCGCAGGATTTGAGCTTGTAGCATTGAAAGCAGTAGGATCCTCTCTGCTGACTTTTAATGAGAACAGCCCAGACCTTCACTAAAGCTGGCACTCGGGCAAAAGATTTCAAACGTTTCTTGCAGCTATTGTTGTTTTCTAGCCAAACAACCTACTAGTGACAATTTTGTAACCATCAAATACTTGCAGATAACTGGCTAATAGACGTGCCATATCTAAATTCCAGGTGCTCTTTCTAAGCTGGTGCTTTCCTGACACAGGCAGTCAGGTTCTGTATGATCCCTTTACATTTGGTCTTTGGGAATGAATCTCATTGAAGAAATACAGAATAAATCTGGACCATGAGCCTATAATGTGCACACACCCAATCACACTCTCTAAATGGAAAGAAATAAAAGCCAGGGAAAGTGCCAGATGTAGTATTTTTGGTGATTGTTTGCTTAGAGAACAGCTAAATATTCATATACACATGAAATAATTTGGTGTGCCCGAAATTAAATCCTTGGCACAGTATAAGCTAGTGTAATAAATTCCTGCAATCAAATCTAAGTTACAAAACAAAGCACTCTGGCTGTTTCCAGCAGTGAGGGAACTGATCAAGGGCTGGACTGTGCCATGAGCTGGCAGCTCTGTGTTGCCCTTGGAGCAGACAGGGGGAGCCTGGCTCCCTAAATCACCTTTTCTATGATAGATCCTGTCTGAAGTTATATTCTCCATAGCCCCTGGGGGCTTCAGAGGGAAAAGGGAGAAGCCTGAGGTGGCAGTTTTACTCCATGGGACAAAATGCCTGTCCTCCCAGGCAACAATGGAGAGAAAAGAAGGGCTGAAACTTTTAGTTTGAGCTAAGTTTGTGGAAATCAAGAAAATATTACTGGGAATGGCCTCAGAGACATGTCTGTTGAAAAACCTGGGCTTCAGGAAGGGCCGTGGTCTGTGTGAGCAGGATTTTGCTCTTTGTCTTAATTTGAGGAGTGTCTGTGACTCCACTTAATGCTTATTTTCCAGAGTCCAGTGATAAATATCTTAAAGGACTGTATGATAGACATGCAGCAGAAACAATCTAAGTGCTGCTTATAGTGTCATGAAACAGAACCAGAATCTCTGCAGCTACTTCCTTTATCAGCTGTTCTGGGAAGATTTTCCCATGCTTTAAAACACATGGCTGTTTCTTAGCGTCAAACAAGGGTTTTTAATGAACCTGGATTATTTCTTTATTTGGTTAATTTTTTGGATCAAAATCATATTTAAAAAACCCAACCCCAAAAATATTTATTTTAGCAGGCGATAATTCAGCCGTATTCTGCATTATCATTGTTCAGCTGTATCACTCAATACATTCTTTTTCTGGTTGTGAGGTATTTTAAATCTGAAACAGTTAACCTGGAAATGTCTGAACAGCGCCATTAAAGGTATGATTATGGATGAAACCAAGTTTGTAAACAGGAATTCCAAGATTGCTTACTTTCTGGGTCTTTTCCCATCCTCCTTAAAGAATGCCTTGTGAAAAGGACTGGGCTGAAAATGCACAATATTTACTCCCTCCTTTCCCCACCATTTACAAGTGTTCAGATTTTCTAGACTGTGTATAAGGGATAAAGAGACTGTAAATATGCCAGAAAGCTTTATAAGTCTGCTACCATTCCACAATCAGCTGTAACTGTCCAGCATAATATGTTACACACAGGCATAAAATATGCTCCTATGTGTCTTTATAGTCTATGTCTTGATGAATATTTATTATATCTCATTATTGCAAAATGTTCCTGCAAAAGCACCTGATTGACAATTAGTTTATTGCAGTTTAGTATCATTTTTGCTTCGGCAGAGCCTTAAAAACTGACAAGCATTTTATTATCTGTATTTGGCTTCAGAAAGCTTCTGAAAATTCATTGAAAATGTATACAATTTTTTTTTTTTAATTACCCAAAGCAAAGTAATCTTGTTTGACCCTAGGTTATATTTTGTGGTATCCTAATACCACCTCCATTATTCTCTTTAGTTTAAACTAATGGGCTGATATTATGCTGGGCAACTTTAATTAGAGTGTCTATTGCTTAGTAGGCAGCATTTTTGCTTTCAGGCAAGTATGACATGTTGTACAGTAGAGACTTAATTCCTGTTTAGGGAGAAACCATAATACATCTCAGTTGCCAAGTGCATCGTAAGCAACAACTCTTAGGGAAAAAAAAAATTAAAAAATGTCTTCTCTCCTAAATACAAAACACCCATAATCCCATTAATGTAAATGAGTGATTACACATGTGCATATCACTGGGAGAATACATTGTCAGGAGATGCCAGAATTTTAGATGAGATAGAAATAGCACATGGTATATCATGTAATGAAGAACCCAAATATTCCTGAGAATAAAGTTCTGTGTTACCATCAAGGCTGAATCTCTGGATTTTTATTTTTATTGTCTCATTAGATTTATAGGAGAAATAATCTCTAAGGCTCTATTTCTATATTAATTTTTTTTTTTATCTTCAGCTTTCCTTTCATAGCTTTTTAGATTTGCCTTGCAAATGCAAGCTCACATTTACTGGAGATGACTTTAATGAAAGGTGAGTTTGTTAGATGACATTGTGGGTGCACATATATTTCTGGAGATATTTTGTTGAAATGTTACAGTCCCTAGGACACATCATACAATTCAATATCAGTGTTACTGACATATCTGTGAAAACAATCACAAAGATAAAGAAGGTACTCCATCATGTGTTCATTTCCATCAAATTAATAATACATGAAGTTCACATAGTACAAAATGTCAATTATTTATTTTTTGTATATGCAAAAACCAAAATGTACTGTGCAGGAAGAATTTTTGTTGTCAGAAAAAAATATAGATTTAAAAGATCACTGTAATTGTTCAGTTTTAAAGTTAAAGTTACTATTTTTGCAGTACAGTAGAAGATGCTATAAAAATGTTTGTTTATGCTGTATTCTGTTGGATGTTTTGTGAAAGCAAACAGAAGTTTACACTTTAGTCCTTTCAGTGTATTCATTATAAAAAATGAGGGTATACATTGCCATATTCCTAGTCTTTTACATGAGAGGAATAAGGATGGAATATTTCAGTAAAAACAAGCAGTGATTTTTAACTTGTAGTAAGATGTTAAGACTGGGAAAACTCAGGTGAAAAGAAAAACACTGTAAACATAATGAAGTTATTGATTTTAATTTTCTGCCTTTCCCATTGAAGAATGAAGCATCTGTGTAGGATAACTGAAACAGAAACGTGAAGGAATTG
Organism: Petroica traversi; assembly: GCA_025920805.1. Taxonomy (NCBI): domain Eukaryota; kingdom Metazoa; phylum Chordata; class Aves; order Passeriformes; family Petroicidae; genus Petroica; species Petroica traversi. The sequence goes on along the minus strand of JAHLSL010000036.1, from coordinate 8,071,597 downwards.
GAAATCTAGAGCAGATCTAGTGGGGGGGGCTTCAATAGCTTTAAGATAAATAAATTTCATTTTTTTCATATGCTTGACTGGGAACAAAAAAACCACTGAACAGTAGCATAAACTCCACAAGTATACCTGTTTGGACATATCTCTTATTGGTATTGAAGCATTTATATGTCAGCTAGTTTAGACCATTTACCAATAAAATGTTATTGTGAAAATCCAGACTCCTTTTCCTATTCACAAATGAAAACAACCACACAAAAGCTCACTCCTAGGGAAGGCTGGGGGTTTAGTGTGAATTCAGTGATCATAGATTCCTGTCTGATCCTAATCTCACAGGTTTAGTATCTTTATACCAGTCAAATAACAAACAATTTCTTGCCTATAAATAGACTTCTTGTAAAGTAGGTTTTATTGAGGAAGCCATTATTTCCTACAATGAAGTCTTCAGCAACATCATATTTTGCTTTGGTAGCCGTGTTGCCAAAATTGTTATATGGAAATGCTGACTAAACCAGTTTCTTTGGGGTTGTAATATGATTTTCTGTGGAAGTTTAGCATTCTGTGCAGTTGAAAATAAAATGTTTTTTATAATATTGAAAATTTTTCGTTCTGGTACATTAAAAATCTATAAAGACATTTAAAACAGAAGCCATAGAAAAATGTCCAAGCTGCAATGCAGACATATGAACATCAAGGAACTGGAAATTCTGGGGTGTTTTTTTCCCATTTTTTACTGTGTCTCTGACCTAAATAGTGATTTGCTTTATCTCTGTGCTTTTGTCTTCTATCTCTACAACAGTGCTGTGAAGATTAATCCATTAGTGATTGTAAAGGGCTCGTATTAGTAGTGGTGGTGTAGTCATGATAGTCTTAGAATAAAAGTGAGGCAAGATATTTAGGGAAGATACTAATAAGTATCTCTTATTAGTTATAGACGTTATAGACATTAGAGTTATATTAGCCATAGTTATGCAGAAACTGATAAAAAATGGGCATGTAAGCCCACATTTCAGGTCTGAAATACAAACAGCAACCTTGGTACATTCAGATGAGATGTTCCCTCTCCTTGCCCTTTGACACAAATTATGAGGGTCCATGATCTCTGAGTGTGCTGGTCCAATCCAAAACACCCCATCAGAGGTACCAGAGGCAACAGCCAGCTGGAATGGACTCTCCAGGCTTTTGGGAATGGACCTCAGGCATTCACTGGGACAAACATCTCAGCACAGGCATTTGTGATGGTTCCCCAATGCCTCCAACTAGGAAAATATTTTGTGCATCAATTACAATTAATACCTCAAAGGCACCCCCTGCCTCCCCTAAAAATTAAATCTAATTTTAAAATCAAACTTTCATCTACACAAAATTGCCATTTACCAGTAGGATATGGACTTTGAAAGTTATCAATGGTTTCAGGGCTGGCTTCGAAATTATTAACAAGGAAGAAGATATAAATTCTTTTTATATACCTATGCTTTTCGAATCTCTAAGGTCACATTTGCAAGCTCTTTTATTCTATGTGTTTGGACAAGTAATAGTCTCCAGTCAGATTATCAGATAATTTACCTTTTTTCAATTGCAGAGTTCTAATCTGAAAGTATTTTTTCTTAAATGAAAAGTTACCATTCTCACGTAATTCTCCAACTGCAGAAGTTCAAGTACAAGAACAACAAACATTGCAAGACCCTTGATAAAATGTTAACATTTGAAATATCAGCTTAATCTCCTTGTTTGCAAATGAAGCCTGACGTGGCTGTTCAGGACAGTGCCTGCCCTGGATGCTGAGCTTTGGAGAAGGTGACGGCAGAGCAGCCCAGCCCTGCAGACACAGCCAGGACAGGTACAGCAGGGGAGGGGTGGGAAGGCAGCTGTAAGCTGCTGACAGAGGGGGAGGGCAGAAGCAAGCTCAGGTGCTCCTGTTCCTGTCCAGGGATTCCTGGAGTGAAATATGTGCTCATGTGCAGCACAGATGGTCTGTGCATCTTCAGCAAATCCAGGGCACACGAGGCCTCCAGCACCTGCCCTGTGCCCTCAATGGGGGCTCGTGCTGGAGATTTGATCCATACTTGCTCAGGAGCCACTGGATTGGCATTTCTGCACATCCATCAGCCTGGCAGGAGTTAGTTGTGTCTGCATTGCCAGAAATCCTGGAGCAATGTCCAGGGTGTTTACATTCAGCCTAGGCAAAATTTCCAGGTGGAAAAAAGAGGACAAGTCCATGGCAATGCCAATGTAGCCTAACATAAAACTTCTATCACCTGGAAAATGCTCATACTTTAAATGTAGTATTAGTTTTATGGAAGCAACCCCTTCCCTCAATGACTTTTGCAGAGATAACCTCCTATGTGAAATAAAAGCAACTTTTTAGAGATAACCAGGTAGAGAGGTTGTCTTTCTGCAGTACCTGCTGTCAAGGCAGAGTGTGCTAGACACTGGTGCATCACTCCACCTGTGGTCTGTGGTTTTGTACTTGAGAAATTGTACTTACTATACACCCCCTCAAAAAAAAGAAAAGGAGTTTTTTTGTGCTTTTGAAAGGATCTTTTAAACCCTGACTGAATGGGTCCTTCTGTAATACCTCTAAATTGCCTCTGAGTGTCTCTACAGTTCATCTCCTTTTAGGAGCAACCAAGCAGGAATAATGCAAGAGAAATGAGTCAGAGAAATTTATTGGTGTCAGCTTTGGGTTTGTGTTCATAACATCTTTTACTGTTATTTTTAAGGATATTGCAGATTGAAATAAGGGAGGATCAAATATCCCAGTTGTGTTCAAAGGAAGTAAATCTTTAAGAAATTATAGTGAAACAGATGTTAAATAAATGATTTTGGGTTCAGATCTGTGACAGTGCAGTGTATCTAGGGAGACTCTTAAATAGCAAAACTTACAGTGATTTAGACCTATGGCTGATAAAGTGAAATCAGACTTTTTTATTGTTCTAACTACATAATGCAGTAATTTAATAAGCAAGTACAAAAATAGATTGTTGAAAGAATATTATTTTAAGCCAATAATCGCTTATTTTAAGAGATCATCCTAGTATCTGTCAGGTGTAAAGGTTCATTAAGGATTTCAGGTGAAATTTCAGTGGCTTTTGGTTGTGCACAACACTGAGATGGGTGTGTTGGTAAGAGTGAGTAGGACTGGGAATTGTATGTATCTTTATCAGAGTGGAAATCAGACTTTGAAAAGAAATATCTTGAGCAGATAGTAAGACCTTGCAATGTGGTTGTTGATGAGGCTTTGACACACATGATATCTATTAATAAAAATGAAAATATTGTGTACATCTGTAATTTTTACAAGGGATCTTCATATGATTGTTCAGCAGCACATAATTGAAGTAAATGGCCTAATGAATAACCCAACCCCTTTTCACAGGGGAAGAAACCCAACCCAAACACAATAAGTAGATGAGACATACTAGATTTTGTCTCAAAGCTGCGCTAGTTCTTGTTCTTTCTGCTCCATAATACTTACATCCACATGCATGTAAGAGTTTACAGCTTTGAAACTGAAATCTTCTTGGTTGCTCTTATTCAGATAAGTTTATGAAGGAGACATGCCATTACTGTGTTTCTTCAGGACATTTCAGTTTTTCAGTTACTTTCAGCCTTACACCTGAACTGGCCATTCACAGGCATAGCAGCAAATCTTTTGTTTAGAGAGGCAACTGAAGTATTAACAAAAAGGAATTTATTTCTATTGAGAGATTTCATTGCTGCTGTATTGCATATTGACTCACCTTTGTGTCATAAGTTGTATGCAAAGATCACTATGGAGAGAAATGAAAGGTGAATTTGTGCTCCTTGGTCTGATGTTTACAGTAGAAATATTTCTCAACCTCAAATGTGAAGCCTCTTATGAACATGAAGAACAATTGATGCATTCAGTCAAACCTGGGGAATGTAGACATTTGTGTTGTTACAGCTCAATGAATAATGTTATGGAATAGAGGGAAATACAAACATTTACCTTTTGCATGGTAACAACACTGGCTACAGCATATACAAAAAGGGAGAGAAAAAGATGTGGCTTGTGTCACTCTGATGATGAAGGTTCATGATTTTCAGATTATATGACAGAATAGCAAATAATTTTTAAATAAAACACTACATATTCATTCCTCTCTAGGAAACATTTACACCCTTTAATGAGGGAATATGGCCTGTAGTATATGAAAAAATACCTTGTTCTGTTCTCTTTGAAAGAGCTTTTATGCTCATTGTTTGAGGCAGGGATGTGTTCCTTCCACTAAAAATCAGTATTATGCATTGATAGTAAGTTTGGCAAGGTTAGACTCATGCTAATACTTTTGCATACTTTTCATAATGAGCATAACAATATGGCTGCAGAAAATGAGATATTAGAGTCCTAGGCCTTATTAAATGGTTTTGTTTTCCTCTATCCTGTACATCACTGCATGTATGAGAAGTTTGGGAAGTTCTCAGTGATCTCTGATCATATATCTATATTGGTAATTGTCTCGCTGTCCCCAGCATTGGCTGCTTGTACCTGGAGAAGAGAGGCCAGAAAGGGGCTCTGCAGCAGGCTTTTCACAGGCACTGTTTGAATAATTGTCCACCTTGCGGCTGAGCTGTGCCTGTGTATTTTCTGTGGCTGGTGGAGTCCTCCATCCTGGTCTTCTCCATCTCTACTGCTAATATCTGGGCAAAACTGTTCTTGTCCTAGAAGTGCTCCCTGCCTACCTTAGACTGCAGAAACAGCTGGGCCGTTCCACAGCCTGGGAGATGGGGACTTGCAGAGCAGAGGCAATCGTCAGCATGAATCTGTTGGAAGTATCAAATGACAGCACAGCAAAAATGAGTGTTGTAATACAGTGTGCACTTGAGCCTTCCCAAACGTAGCTGTGTGCACTGGGACAATGTCCCACATGCAGCCTCTGTGCAGTTTGCGCAACAGAACCTGCAGTTTGCAGGTGACCAATCTCTTACTCACCTGCACCTGACAAAGGTGCCTGGTGTGCTTTTAGCTTGTGCAATGCAGGTACAAAACATCGTGACTCAAGCATGGAATTGAAAAGGTAGAAAGGGAATTAAGGGTATCTGCCATATGATAACTGCTGGTACGTGCCTGTTGGAAAAGCCACCAGCTGCTGATCCCCTCTGCTTAAAATCTGTGCTAAGTGTTTCTGAGACAGATTTGTATTGAGCACTAAACTTCTCCTACTGGCGCTGAAAACCTTTCTTTAAATTTTACTTTTGTGAGAACTCTTCATGTATGCAAACCCTGGCATGCAAGTTCATGGGCACCATTTGTGAGAACCAAGAGGCAGGCTGGATATTCATCCCCTCAAAATGCACATGTGACCCAACAGCCCTGTCCTGCACAGTGCAGGGAAGGACCCTTACCTTCCAGCTTGAATGGTTGTTGAAAGCAATGGGAAATGTAGTGGATAAGGGGCTTGGCACTTCAAAAGAGGCAGCCTAATTTGTGCACACAATGGCAGTCATCCAAATATTAAGCAAACATGTCAGAGATAAAATTTGCAAGACGCAAATTGTAAAATTGGAGAAATATATTCTGCAATGTGGGGGGGGGGGGGAGTAAATTCAGACAGACTAAAAAAATGTGGCTTAATAATTTATGTTCTATTACATTATGATGCAATCTATCTTTTTCTAAAAATGCAAAAAACCCATACAAAGTAAATCCGCTGAAGGAATTAATTACTTGTCAAATTTCAGGTTTGAAACACAAATCATTTGATTACAAAAGAGCACTTCAAGCCACTGATGTATGCTATTTGCTTTGCCTTTGCGTAATTTAAGAACCCAATTGACATGTCTTAATTTGATATTTTATGGAATTCCCTCCAGGGCCAAGCCCTTTCTTTCCAGAATTTTTCCAAGTACAAATTTTTCTGTGGAAAGTTCTAAGTTCTTGACACAGGTTTAACAATAGCAATACAGATAAGTTACTATAAGGATCCCATTCCCTTTAATTTTTCCCCTTTCACCACATTGCAAGCACAGAGAGAAAACGTGAGCTTCTCCATATGGAATTTTAAAGAGGCAAAGATGGAGCCACATCACTTGAGATGCTGCTGATACTGAGGCACTGGGAAATCTCAGGGCAAGCATGTGCCACAGCTGTTTTAAAAAGGAACTTTAAACCCATAAATTTTAAGTTTTGACTTTGTTCCTCAGATCTTCCCTTTTGATCTGAGCAAAGGGTGACTAGGCAGGAGCAACAGAAAATAATTGTGTGACTGTATGAAAAATAGAGTGAATTGTATTTGTTAGCATTTGTTTTCTTTGTTAGCATGTTAGTATTGTAACTATCATTGGGATATTCTTAATTATTTGGGCTTTAAAAAATAATTTCTGGAGCAGCAGATCAGTCTGAACAGAGATAGAAAGAAAGTCTCCAAAATTGAGATTTAGGAATGAGCAAGACTTTTACAAAGTTACCTGCAGCTGGCTCTGCTACTGCCTTATTTCATCATTTAATGTGTGTGCACCATCTTACTTAGCTGAAATTAGTATGCAAGAAAAGATGCATCAAAGTCAGCAATTAAAGTAACTTCATCTAAGTTGTGGAGACAGTTGAGTAGCTGTGTTTGATTTTGCTTAGGAAATCATTAGCACCTTAACAGAAGGCAGGAAACTTTGATCAAGATGTGATAGATGAAGATCAATATAATGTGTAAAGATTTTATTTGGCTTTGGTATTGACACCTGGTAAAAGAACTGGCTTATGGACAGTTCTCTTGGAAAGTTTGTGTAATTGTTCAATGCTGGTCTAGTGTTTTACATGGGAAATGACAAAACCAGAACTCTTGCTACAGTTTACACTGCTTCCTTTTATGCCTGCAAAGACTATTCTTCTGTATTTCAAGGGATAATTTATGAGTAGGTACATAACCTGTTCTGGTCAGTGAGATATTCCAGTGGGGATATAGCTGACCAGACACACTTGGCACAGGAAGATGGAAACAGCCAAGTTCTGAAACTGAGGGACAGAGTTGGGCTGAGCCAGCTGTGCCATCCTGAGTGAGCTGAGTGGGGTTAGGATGATCAGGAACTTCACAAACACACACATACTCTTGCCTTACTAAAGGTCACTGTCTGTCAAATCTCCTGGCACAAGGGTTCACATTTCTCAGTTGTACTTTCTCAGGATTATCTGCTTTAATTTTATTTTATTTTTCTAAGTCAATGGCTCTGACAGAGCAGATGAGGAAGCAGCCTGTGGGCCCTGTGGAGGTGAGCACTACAGGGGAACCCCTGGGTGTCTTCTTTGAGACCATCTGTGAGCAGCCTGAGGCAACAAGCAGGAGTTGTCTTCCTTTCAGGCTGGAGCCCCTCTGTGCTGGTCTGGTTTGGGGTGCAGAGGGTGCAGCCCTGGGTGTACCTGTGCTCAGCAGTGCTGAGCCCAGTCACGTGCATGCACCTAGATGTGTCTTCTAGCACTGCACACCCAGCTTTGCTTCTACCCCCTGATAGAGCTGCTTGTGCACATATTTTGATGGATTTAAAGGGATTCAGCTCTCTGTAGCATAGTGGTCTCTCTGTCCATCACAGAAATGTTTTAGGCTGTGTTCATGTCTTCACTGTCCTTTAGCTTTCTCTTTTCTGCTTTCTGAAGCTGTAAGCGGTATGGAAAGGTCCTACAGCACTACCTTATTCCTCAAATCACTGGGTGGAGACCTTACTTGTGTGGTGCTCTCATAAAAAAATGCTGAAAGTGTTTGCTCGCTTTGAGAGTGATAAAGTGAATTTTCTTTTTCAAATGTACTTCAGAATTTTTAGGATGTTTGAGAAGGGACAGGGGACTCTTGACTACCTTCTTGTTTTGTCCTATCTGTATTGCTTTAAGCTGCTCTCTTTTATCAGGATCCTGTTAATGTAGTTCCCTGGCTGTGCTGGAGTTCCTTTGGAAGACAGGCATTTGCAATTCTTTATTTAACTTAAAGATATGGTCATGTAAGAGTGTTTAGTGTTCCCGAGGGAAGGAAAGCTTAAACGGCGGGTTGATTTATGTGAATAATCAGGTTGGCATGAATAATTATGGTATTTAATTGAAGAGAAACTTTAAACACCTTAGCAAATGTGTCACTGTGTGGAGTTATACAGTGGTTTGATGACTTGTTCAGGTCTGAATTTATGTTGGACTCAGCTCTGCAGAGCATTGCAAGGGAGTGAAATTCCAGGCTGGCTGCAGTCAGCAGGAATCGAAGACAGCAGTGCTTGGCTCAGTAGTACTCACATCTCTTTCTGGATTTAGCCCTTCCCACTATGTGAAGATAATACTATTTACTGAGGGTATTGCAGTGACTACTTAACCTTTACAATATGCTTTTAGGATGAAAAGTCCTTCTTTGTCAACTTCTATGAGTTTCTTTATGTCTTATGACAGATGAATTTTGTTGGACCTCAGCTTTAAGATTTCATTTAAAATACACAAAAAATTTGTAGTCTACCTGGTTATGGAGAAAATTACAAAATAACTTAAGTGTAACAAAATTAGCATAGGAGAAAAGAGAACAAAATCCAGGCTGATTTTATTATTTCAGAATTTTCTATGGCAATGATTAAAGGGTGGATAGTAGTGTTGACATCAACAGAACCCAGATACTACAATGAGTATTGCTTAATATAAGGTATCCATGCATCCATATACTTAACGACAAGCTAGTACCTTTTTTGAAGGCATGCTCAAAGGAACCAGAAAATTCAATAATCCAGTAAGCCTGAAACCTTGGATAGGCTAGGGATGGGCTGAATTCCTTTTCTGTACTAGCTAAAGGAGGGTCTATGTGCACATCTACTGCACCTTTTCAAAGGATATCACAGCTTAGCTGTGATGTGAGCAGACTGACCCCTGAGAGGGGATAAGGATGCATCCACACCTCCTACAGGAGGATGGTAACACATCCCCTCCTGCAGCCCAGAACAGGACGGCTTTCCAAGCAAGAGAGGAGAGAACTGTGTTACTCCAAATCCAGTGTCCTAATCATGAGTTTTTTGGCACTTGAAGTGAGAATAGCCCCATCACTTTTAAATCTGTGTGTTTTGGCTTTTCAATCTGAGTAAAATCCAAGTCTCAGATGGAACGAGTTCAAGAATGAAAGAAGACCAGAAGTACATGAATAACACACACACACATGCACACACACCAATTTTTAATCCTGTTCCTGATTCTCATCCTTTGAAATATTCTACTTTTCCTCCCTTCCTACAAAAAGCACTGGGGACAGAAAAAGAGCAATAAAATATTTCCAAATAACTCCTCACAGCTACAAATTATAAATATTTCATATTTTGAGTTATTTCTGTTTCATGTGTTCCCAAATAGCATTTAATTTCTTCCTCTCTTCCCGCCTCTAGCTTTAATTAAGTCTCAACCCTTGCCTGTCAAACCTTGATGCCCCTTTGTAACAGCTTGCTTCCAGGTGAGTTTTCCTGGCCTAATTCAGCCCTTGTTCTGTGTTTTCAGAGATTCATGGTAAGACTCTCTGTAGCCCAGCTCTCTGACCAAGTGATTAGCAAGGAATTTCTACTTTATGCTTCTCCCTGACTCACAAAATTGAGCTGGTATGGAATAAAGCAAAATAAATAAGAAGCAAGCCAAATAATTCAGAAGAGGGATCTCAGTTTGTCTTAAGTGTCATCTGCCTCATATCTGCTATGAAAATGGTAGGTCTAAATTCCAGCTTTAATGTGCAGACTGCCCACACACTGGATTTTATTTCTCTGTGCACATCTGTCATTTGGCAACAGATTCATCTTGAGTGCTGAGCTCAGTCCCTGAGCTGGAGCTGCATGTGCTCAGTGTCTCCCCAGCTGGTTGGTGCTTTTGTGGACCAGGGTCCCTCCAGCTGCTTTGCTCTCTCTGGAAACTTTCCACTCTTTTTTGTGGAGTGACTTTGGATTTGCAGTGCTTTGAATTATGATGCAAATAGACTATCTGTACTCATCTCAGAATATTAATTTAATTCTCTATCAGAAGTAATTTAATAAAATGACAACTGAATTTCTGCCCTATATATTCTGCAGTGGAGAGTCAAATTTTTCTAATTCAATAGCCACTCCCTTTTATGTGCTATCTCCACAGAATGTCATCGTGGTCAGGTCCTCGATGGTGTCAGTGTCATCTCAGAGGCAGGACAGATGTAACTGTACATATGAAATACAGAGCTTTGAACTACAGCCACAGGGAGAAATTGGTATATCTAGAAATACAGGATTTAGCACTGTAATTAGGACTCCATTTAAAGGCTTTCTGTAATCAAAGGTGGGCAGTCCTGTTTTGTGTTGCTTGTACCCAGTCTGCTCTCTGTGCTATATCACACGGGTGCTGCACACCCTCCTTCTTGCTGTCTTACAAACTTATTTAATATATATCAGCCAGTTAAGACCTGTTAAAGGAATACCCAATCTGTGATTTCACAGGTATGCGAGGAGAGTGGGAGTGGGGGGATAACATAGAAGGGATGGAAATTGTTGACTAAAATTGCTTTTCTCTTGTGTCTCCATATGTTTTAATCAGCTGGGGTCCAGCAGTGCCTCATGTTCAGAGCCCATACTGGCATAGTCTATTGTTAAGAAATTAATGTCACAAGTGGCTCTTGAAGGTAAAAGCTGATATGAACAGGCTGACTGGTGTCTTCTCCATGCTTTGTTTTTTCATGCCTCCATGGGTGTTGCTACATATAACACTCTAGTGAAGTGAACATAACTTTCACTCAAATGTTTTTCTCAAATATAAATGTTCTATTCTATTTTACAATTCATGTTCTGAACAGGCCTGTCCAGGGTGAAAAAGTGTGTAGGTTTGGGCCAAAAAGGAGCAATCCATAATGGACTAAACTGAAGGATTTTAGAGGTGATGTTATTTATATGCCTCACTGTTCTATATCATGTGTCACGTGCTATGTTACACATTAAGTTTTCTCAGTGTCTTTTCGTTGAAAACCCCCCAATATTTTTTCCTGATTAAGAGCTGATGCTCTTCATCACGAGCTCTTTGTAGCTCTAATAAAGCCTGCTTTCTCCCAGGCAATCTTGAGGCATGCTGGGACCATGCAGACGGCTGTGTCCTCTCACTCCAGTGCTGGCCTATGACCTTACAAGTAGGGTCAGTCAACATGCTACAAAGCTTTCCTTGCCATTTATCAAATAACAAAGCAAACCAAATTACATAGTTTCTATAGCAGGCCACTACAGTATGTAAACTGCAGAGAGGGCTTACACTGCTCGCTCATTCTGAGGTGCCGACAACATGAAAGGCCCTTTCGTTCCAGTGCCCGGAGCCTGTATTTGCCTATCTCACCTATTACCAGGAAACAAAGGGGCTGCAGAGGTTGAGCAAGCAAATGGAAAATGAAAATGGAAGAAAAAACAACTGCCTGTCTTTGGAGAAATGTTTGTCTAAAATGTATGCAGACATGTCTCGGGCAGTTTATAGGTGCTGAGAGCCCCTTTCTCTGGCTGAGAGCTGCTCTCCCTCTGCAGTAATAGAGTCAAAGAAAGGCTGAGGCAATGCCTCCTTTAACTGTATAATGTATTTATCCTCCCAACTGGTGAAATTCTCAATAGCTGTCATGATTAATCAATTGTATTAGTATTTCATCTTAGCCAGTCCCAGTCGTGCTTGTCACTACAAATGTATTTTCAGAGATGTGCAGCAGCATTGCCAGTGCTGCCAAAATCAGCTTTCCTACTTTTGAGCAGTGAGAACGTATCATCAGGTGAAATTTGTCATTATTCAGAAAGTCTGCTCAAAGCAGTGAATGAATTAAGCTGCAGAGAGGCCTCCCCTTCAAAATCTATCTGCTTCACTGAGAGAAGCTACTGCTCCTGAGTATGGATTTCCATTCCCTGTCCACTCCCAGGCTTTACTGCCTTTGCTAGTCTGTCATGGAGCTTAGTTCATGCCAGGTGAACATAGCTGGATGGGCATAGACCAGTCATGTAAACAGTGTGAACAAGTCCTCTTTATTTTGCCTGAGCTCTATAAAGTGTCTGTATCCTCCGCAAGGGAAGTGGTCACAGGCATTAAAGGTTCATCATCTGCCTGCTAATGGAGCTGCACTTGGAAGGAAATGTGTGCTCACAGTCCAGGACCTGGCTGGTTGCTGACTTTTGTGAAGGATAAACCTATTCGAGAAATGGTGGTAAGGACATGTGTTCCCCCACTGCTCAGCAGTGGTGAGGCCACGTCTTCATGATGTGGGCACAGAAATAGGAGTACAGGAGAGATGGGTGAGCCCAGAAGAAGGCTGAAAAGGTGACGAGAAATTTAGAGCATTTGTGGTATGAGGAGAGGCTGAGAGAGCTGGGATTTTCCAGTCTTGAGAACAGAAGGCTCAAGGAGGCCTTGTGAAAAAATTGTAAACAAATACCTGGTGTCAGGGGAAATAAAGAAGGTGGACAGGCAGGATATTCACAGCAGTGCCCAGTGACAAGTCTGGAGACAAGGGACATAGAGTGAAAGAAGTTTGGTTTAAAAGTTAGATCTATTTTACCATAAGGATGATTGAATGCTGAGACAAGTTTCCCAGGGAGGCTGTGGAGTCTTCACCCTCGAGATGTTCAGAAGCCCACTTGACACAGTCCTGGACACCCTGCTTCAGCTCATCCTGCTCAGGTGGGGGTGGGATGAGATGGTTTACAGAGGTCTCTTCCCACTTCATCTGTTCTGGGTGTTTCTGTGGTTTGGTGCCCTACAGTGAGCATGGAACCTCCTCTGAATCTGAATTTCAGTGCTGTTGAAGAACTTCCAAGGATGGAATGTACATATGGAGGGCAAACTTTGAAAAGGAACTAATATGTATTGGTATAAGGATATCTGCATCCATCCACAGAGAAACTTTTTCAACTTTTTTTTTTTTTGGATCAGCAAAACAATGTTTTAATGAAAGGAGCTTATCTAGGCAGAAAGTAGGAAAGAGAAGCAAGGGATGAGTGCATTGGGATGAATGGTGATTGCTCAAGAGTTGGCAAATGCAACTATTTCCAAATATAATGGCATTAAGTGTTCATTGTGAAATTAGATCAGCTTTTTAAGAGCTGCAGGGTGAAAAAACACAGTATTCAGCTAATTAGACAAAGTAAAAAGATAATGTTAAATTCTTTTCCTTCAAAAAGTATTTGTCTGCACTACCATGAATTTTAAAATAGAACTGCTAGAGATGGCAGCATTATCAAGTGATCTGCCATTAAAGGAATTATAATTCAGGTCTTTTTAATTCCCTATTGTAGAAATCTTTAAATTAGAATATATCTAAACTGTACAAATCTGTAGTTCTCCTAGAACAATGCTGACACAGTTCTCTGATGTTCATTAAAAATTTTTATGCCTTGATTTTTATATAATGGAACATGAAAATTTAACTACACTTACTGGGTTTTGTGCCCAATCCAGCTAATTACTAAAGCATCTGCCCAACTTCCTACGTGTGAGTAGTTTAATCAAAGTTGGTAAGGCTACTGACATGCTTAAATGAACTGAAACTGTAGTTGCCATTCTTCATTTTGAGTGTCATGAGTCAAAGGCTATCACTCTTAAGAGCAGAAGTCACAGACCCATAGAATATTGGAAGGGACCCACAAGGATCATCAAGTCCAGCTCACAGCCCTGCACAGGACATCCCAAGAGTCACACCCTGAGAGCATCATCCAAACACTTCCTGAGCTCTGTCAGGCTTGGGGCTGTGACTATGCCCTGGGGTGCCTGTTCCAGTGCCCAACTGCCCTCTGAGTGAAGAACGTTTTCCTAAGTCAAGAAGTTAAACATCAAATGTATATCAAGTTGATAATACTAGAACTGACATCAAATGAGATTACTTTTGATAACTTTCATCTGCATTTAAAACCACGTTACTTTTGTATGTGTTTATTGACAATTAAAAGTGCTTTGCTCAGAAACTTTGAAGTTCTTGTATAGATTCTAGCAGCAAGAAAGGTTGGTGATCAAGCTCCTTGAAAATTAAAATTTTAGAAATCCTATTTATCAGAGGCAAAATTGTTCTGTGCTTTCAATAGATACTTTATAATCTTTCGTTAACAAAGCAATTTGGTGATTTTTTTTTCTTTTACCCAAGGAATATAACATTAACTACCATAACACAAGTGATGTTACTGAGTATATACTTACATTCTGTTTGGCTTTTATTTTTTTCTATCTTTCTTTTGTTGCTAAAGCTCTTTGAGATTGAAAGGGTTGGTGCAGGATTGGGGCATAATTTGAAACAGGCATTTGGTTAGTATTGGAAGTTTATTGCCTAGCCTATTATTTTGAGTTTGGATGAGATTTGCTGTCCTTCTCCTAAAGATATCATATATCCAAATTACTTATTTTGCTCTTCTTATCCCAGATACAAAAAAAAATTTAATGATGCACTTATCCTTAAGCATGTGCTTACATATCCCCTTGTGTAAGGATATGAGTGTTACTGGTGTATCTTTCTGAACTGAGGGCTAGAAGCACTTAGTAATTTGATTATAAAATGTACTTGTCTGTCCCTGGGGGCCAGGGGCAGGCTTTTCGTAGTTAGTCTAATATTTCCAGCATATGCTGCAAACATAGTCACCACAAAAAAATAACCCTGAAAATAACTCTACAGCTCGGGCCATGTCTGTGTTTCCAAATGTTATCTGTTCTTGGGGAGGCCACGAGCTGCTCCTCTCAGAGCTGTGAGCAGGGCAGTGCTCAGCCCTGGGACAAACAACCCCAGCTCAGGGCTCTGGAGAAGGTGCCAAACTCTCTCACAATCTGTGTGCCATAAGGAGCCACCAAGATGCATTGGTTCAGATAATTAAAAGCATGTTTTCAAACAATAATTCTGAGATGTTGCACTGCCATTCAAATATTTGATTTCATATGATTGAACAGTGTGTTACTGTTCCTTACAAATATATTCTATCTTAAGGATTTTATCTTATTGCTTTTATTTGGGCCGTATCTGGAGAACATTGTGCCTGGCATGGAAGTTACTTACCAGCTTACTAGAACTTTTTTTCAGAGTTGTAAGGGATTTTCTTAGCCTGCCTCAAATTAACAAAGTGTACTTGAAAGAAACTTGCAGTTGTTTGACTGCAGATGGAAAGATTCCCGCAAGCTTCTGTAGAAGCTAGTCTGATGAAAGAGATGTTCTTAGTGCTGATGAAACCTTGCATATATGGGAAATATTGAAGAACCTGCAGTCCTGAATAAATTAGTCCAAACATAAGTAACATTACCAGTCAACAACAACTAAAACCAATTTTTTGTCAATAGTTCTGTATTATTTTGTAACTCAGAACAGCTGCACACTAATTTTGTAATGTCTTTACATATCAGATAAAAGTAAGTGGTTGAGGGTAAAGCTTTTTTTTTTTTTTTTTTTTTTTTTACATTTATCAAATCTTCTCTAACGGAATGATAAACTATTTTCTGAAAATTTGGGAAAAAACTCCAAATATGTCCTGGACAAATGGTGCTTGCTTTGGTACTGTTTTTGTTGTTATTAAAATAGCAAGTAATTAGAATCAGTGGTCCATGAAGTTTCAGTTGGAAACAAAAGAAATCATAAGAATTTACCTGTTATAAGAGCTAGATTCTCTCCAGCTAGAAATGGTTTCTGGTAATGTGAGAACAGCATAATGTAAATTTGAAGTGTGTAAATAAAACTTCATTAAGTTCCTTTTTCATTTTGAAAGTATCTTGTCTGGGACAGAAGGGCAAATTCTACCAAGTGGAACTGCTTTCACGTTTGCATGATAGGGATGTAATTGAAAGTAGCCCTAGGTGTTCTTCCTGTGCTATTTATTTAAAGTATTTATACAAGAATAAAAACCATTGAGATGAAACCTCACATATCTAGAGTTGTCTGTCTGCAGAAAGGATAATATTGATTGCTATGGCAGAAAACTCTGAAGCCAGGTCACCTTCCAGCCATTGATTGTCTTCTTTCAGACTGCCAATGATGGCTGCATCATTGCTGAACTTAGCAATTTCTTATGTTTTTCTTATTTTACCTCCATCCATTTTCCTAAAATGATTGAAATGTAGTAATCATTTTAAAAAACTGAAATAGAAGCTAGAGGAATTTTAAAGAAAAATATTTTTCAATGCTCATCAACAACTTAACTTCACTGTCTTTACATTTCCATTGGCAAGTTTGAGAACATGGACAGAAAAACACCCCAGGAAACAGGAATGAATGTACTGGCCTGCAAGGGAAAGATTCCTGTAACACAGCAAAAAAAAAGAGGAATTGGTATGCAGCCCCATGTTGAATGTTTTAATCTGGCAGTTTATTTCATTTAAGGCAGGGCTTGTTGACATTTATCTGTATTTATTGCAAAAGTGTTTACATGCCAACACCTATTTTAGCTGTTTTTCTTCACATGTATGTGTGTATGTAGCTCTACGCACAGGTAAAATGCATAACATAGTTTGTGACTGAAAGATGATGTTTGTTCAGTTCCATAAATAATAATGAAAAATTAAAAGACTTCATATTCTGCCAGTTTGCAACAAAACTTTAGAGCCAGGACATATGGCTGGGGTTGATGGTAGCCAAATTTTGTTAGTGTTTCTTTAAAATTTATATTAAAAAAATAGGGCTATTCAGAATTTCCAGTCTTAGATCCTGTAATGGGTTTTAATTTGGGTTGAAAGAGTTGAGCATGAGAGTCAGCATGGAGAATGGTTTCCAAAAGAAATGTGATGAGGAAGGTTTCGCAGACCTTCCTCAAGGTTGGTTCAAACCCACTGCCCAGCTACCCAAGGATTTGTGTCCTGTCATCAAACCCTTCTCACCAATTACAGCTGCAGCTCTGGGCAAGAGAAAAGGAAAAGGGAATGCAACTATTTTCAGCAGTACATCTCATGAATCACAAACCTCTACAAATGCTGGTGTAGATTTGTATGTATGGGCAGCACTGCAGAGCAGAAACCTCTCCTCAGAGTGGGAGGAAAGGTGTTGAGTTCCTAAGGAGAGAAAGCTGGAACACAGCAAGGCTCCAGGAGACACTTTGGGAAAGATTTTTTTCATTCTTTTGCCATCCTTAGTCCTAACTTTGTCAGCTTATATCCCCAAATCAAGATGTTTCTCTGGGTCTGTGCTTTTAAAGCCTGAACAAAGCACTGATAACCAGTTTAAAACCATTTTCTGCTAACCTTCTCCAGCTTACCTGTGGTGCTGGAGATGTTCCACCTTCCTCAAGTGGACATTGCATCCCCAAGCAGATCTGGAAACTACACCTTTATCTTTTTTCCCCTCTTTCAAATTCTCAGCTGATTTCAGCTGTCATAAAAGCTGATTCCCAAACTAACCAAGTACTATTAATTGGCAGCAACATTGACAAAGTGTTTCATTTGAAATCATCAAGGCATTTATGATTCCATGCAGCAAAATAAAATCATCCTTTTCTTTAGCTATTTGGTTTATTGAATTAGGTACAATAAAACACTGATGTTGCTTTTTACTCAATTTCCTAATTTAGGAACATTTGACATACATTTTTCATACTAATGCATTTATATGTTCATTTGAATTTTAATAAGTAGGATAAAAAATATTAATTTTTCTTTTATATGAGCTCTCATATAGAGGTCAGGCAAGCTTTCAAAGAGCTTGCTATGCTAATAGTGTAAGCCCAGGCACCTTGCACATGCCAGAAAACGAACATCTGTAAATGCTGTTACGGAGGGGGGCAGATGTGCCATGAAGTTTCAAAGGCTTGAAGAGGCATGTGGAAGCTGCCTCAGATAATACACAGCTGAGAAATTAACAGTTTCTGGTATGAGGCTCTTATAAAAGCCTTTTTTTTTATTATTAACACATGTGGAGAAAGTTAGTTAAAGAGCTGATAATTTGAGTCGTTGCAATAAGAGTTCCAGTACCCAGTGTGAGAGGCCACCACCCCTTTAAATGCCTTGAAATGGAATACATTTCATACATGTAGTGGAAAAGAAAAAGCTCTCCTCACAAAAGCTCTCCTCATCCCTTTCCTTGTCTAGGTGAAATATTCCTTAGGGAAATTTGTCCAGTGAGACTGATTTCCATGCTGGTGCTACAGAACATATGTTCCTGCTACATTCCCTTCTTTTCCATTGTCTTTTCTACATTGATCACAAACCCAATGTGAGTCCCTTTGTATCCATCCCTCTTACAGACAGCTGCAGCTTTGGTCTGGTGTCTTGTTTAGGAACAGCAACAGCTGCCCAAGTGTCACAATTTGCCTATTCCTTCAAATCACACACACTCTACTTAGAAACCCCCCCTTTTTTTTTTTGACAGAGGATTTATTAAATAAAAATGAGGATGGTAGTATTGTTATCTGAGAAGATCAGATGTGTCATGTAAGCTATAGAGTCGGGCACCTGCATCCATCAAATATTTAAGACAACATCTTAGGATAAAATGTAGAACAATTCTTTAATTTTAAAATCTCTTCCCACAGTACTAAACCCATCCTCATAGATACTTAGTTTCTAAAGGAAAAAAGACTTAAAATAATATTTGATAATCAGATTTCTCCACCTCTATCCTTGCTCTTTAAATCTATATTTAAAAATAAGCAAGAATACTTTTCCCCAAACTTCAGTCAATTTTTTACCTTTATAAGATGTTTTTTTCAACACAACTCAACCACTCTCTATATTGCTTGAATTTTTTACAGCCAACAATTTTATATGTGGATAAAGTACAAAACACTAAAGTGCTGTTCTAGTGTTACGCACAGTGCTCTATGGAAACATAAATTCAGAATTAACATTACACTGAAGAGTAGCCAAAGACATTTTAAGCAATGTCCCAAATTACTCCAGTGTCTAGTAGCCACACAGAAACAAAAAGCACACATACTGCAAGATGTTACGAAACTTTCTATCAAAAACAATAAGCAGGAATGTTTGATAAGGTTTTTGGGTTACAGTTTGATACAGAACACTGCAAAAGAGACTAGATTGGGGGGAACATTTTCCATAGACCTGTTCAGTTACATCTATCTACTAATTGCAGCCAGTTAGGAAAAAGTAAAAGATCCAGCTCTGTTTCATCTGATTTTGTAAATGAACCAAAAATGGTGCATGATTTTGATATAGAAGGACATCTGTAAATGACAAGAGCTTTACTGAAGTATTTCATTTCAGTAGCAGTAAAAAGAGCCTACTGCTCAAATCATTAAGTGGCTAAAAATCTAGCATTCTTTTGGAAGACTTTGGAAGTTTGCATTAAGCATGCTTTCAGTTGTCAGGCTCCTGTTGTGACATATTGTTTGAGTCAGACTTCATCAATCTACAAAGCATTACTTGAGGTCTGATGGCATGTGTCTACACCCAATATACTGTGTACAAATGGAAGTGATACAGGATTCTGTAATTACTACATTTCTTTTTTACCCATAAATATTTGCTGCACTAAATTTCTGCCCTGAATTTTTCAGAAAGCAATTAGTTGGTTGCTTATCTGCACAAAGTAGATAAAATATTGTGGTATTGATGATTTTCCATGTGCAGATGTTTTGATTTTAGCACATCTGTATGCAATAAATCTATTTTCTGTGTAGAAATCGTATTTTATTGTATGATTTAGTATGGAATGTTGAATAAATAATTTAAATTTAAATTCTTTCTCTGGAAGCACAGCAGAATTATTTGCAATAGCTGATCATAGTGCATATATCCTTTTTTTTGCACATAAATACGTTAGCCAATTGCTTTTAAAAAAACACCAGTTTTGCTAATATTACTTTACACCCAGATGGATAAATGTATAGTGCAGTCTGCCTGGATTTTAGTTGTTTTTTATGTTTCTCTCATTATAGATGTGCTAGCCTAGCAGATTGGGTTTGCAGCTAGAATGTGGTGCTGGCTGTAAGGAGCAGAAATGACTGCATGGAAGGAAGAGTAGAAATGTTGGCTTCCTTCTGTCTGTCTTCTGTTAGTCATCTGTGAGCCAGGGCAGGGCTTTGGAAATGCAAAATAAAGCCCCTGTACTCTCAGCCCTCTGTAAATGAGCCTCTGAGGACAAATTTTGTACACCGTGAGTGCAGTGAGCAGTGTGTGCTCACAGCTCTGGCAGAACTCTTGGCTACAACCACAGCCTGATTGCTCAGCTATGAGTAACCAGGGGGGACTTTTGATAGTTTTGCACTGTAATCAGAAGTACCAAATGCAGTGAGTCATTAGGCCAGTGCAAGGGTTTGCAGGGTGTGGGAGCAGCACAGGAAGGCACTGTGTCCCATTCCTCCATAGGGTCTCACAGGGCAGAAGATTTGGGAGATCAGAACTTCTGCAAAGTTTTTGCTTCTACTCCCAGAGCCATTACCCAAAGGTGCTAAAGCAGCTGTGTGACAGGGCCTCCCTCAGCTGCAGAATCACAGTCTGTTATCTACTTTCCCTCATGGAAAAAGCTGCTCTTTCTTGTGAGGAATTGGTTACAAGGATAAATTCATGTGAAGGGAGACTCTAGTACTCTGACAGTCCTTGCAGCTCTGTCTCTAGGAAAGCAGGGTAGACAAACAGCAAGTATTTTTATTTCTTCAGTGGCTGGGTTTCCATTTAAAATGGCTAAATGGACAATGTAGGGCTTTATATATAAATGTGTGTGTATATATATATAAATATGTATATATATGGTCTGTGGACAATAAATTGCTTTGTTGACTGTCCATATGACCATATGGTTATCCTGCAGGTAGTTACATAACTCTTTTTCAGGGTTTTTTGTTCGGTTTTGTTTTGTTGCTCTTTCTGTAGTCAACACCTAAATTTCAGCGGTCATCTAGTTTATTTTATTACCAAGCAGAACACTTTTCTATGATTATGGATGGCTCAGACAACTTTGTCACTTTTTTTCTCCTACTAGTCCATCCAAACTTGAGCATTATTGGGCAATAGTGTAAAGGTTTTCTATCCTGTGTTTGTCTGTGAGGGGTCATTGTTGTTTATCTACATATATAAATATATGCAGGTATATAAGCAAATGCATTCAGTGCTGAAGCAAATCTATTCAGTGATGTTTGCTGGGAGTTTATTTCTGCTGATACCAGGGGTCAGGTGTTTTCTACAATATTTTATACATAATGCCTCTATCCTGGTGCAGCCATGTTGAGCATATATATTGCAAATATATGTTTCTAGACATTGTTCCAATTTTTAAGTAATGCCCTAAATCCTTGTAAACTGATCTCTGAGAACATATTCAATAGTAAACCTAGGCATCAAATTATTATTTTTAAACATCTCTGGTTTGAAGTAAAAATGTGTGCCGCTTCCCAAGTGTGTGGTGTTGCCTAGTGCCCCTGATACAACCACTCTTTTATTCTGTATACCATGAGCCTGGGTCTCTGTGTGTTTATCCTCACTGGCCTGAAATGTGCTGTCTGTGTCTCTGGTCCCTTCCTCAGCTGAGGCACAGTGAAACACAAGTGATATCTGTGGTCATGGCTGATTGATGCTACACTACCAGTGCAGCACATTCCAGAGCACAGAAACCTTTGGTACCAGTCTTGCTTCCAGCATTGAAGGCTGAGGGTTTTGTGGCATTTGGTTGTTTTGGAGTTGGGTTTTTTTGTTTTGTTTTTATTTTTCATTCTGTCTCCAGTTTTTGACTCTTTGACCAGTCTGGGACTGGGGAACAGAAACTGGGAACAAAAATCTAGAAACATTCACATTTTACTCAGCAGGAGTAACGTGTGCCCTGGTACCAGGGAGGTCTTGTGATCTCAGACATAAAAGGAAACTTCACTGGGTTTGCGGAATGTTGCTTTTACCAACATTGAGAACAAGAGAAATTTTAAACTGTTTTAGGAGCCATACAATGGTCTAGTAGGTAAGGAGCAAGGTAAGTCAGCATTCTTGGTTTCTATCCCTGGCTCTGCCAGCTGCTTGCTGTGTGACCTTGGGTGAAAGACTTATTCTCCTGGTGTCTCGGTTTACGCATTAGTGAAATGAGAGTAATGATACTTACCTATCTCATTGGGGCTTTTTGAGGCTTAATTA
The DNA here is from genome assembly GCA_025920805.1 of Petroica traversi. Taxonomy (NCBI): domain Eukaryota; kingdom Metazoa; phylum Chordata; class Aves; order Passeriformes; family Petroicidae; genus Petroica; species Petroica traversi. The sequence goes on along the minus strand of JAHLSL010000036.1, from coordinate 8,049,639 downwards.
ATTGATGTTTGTAAATCACTTTGCGATCCTCTAGTGAAAGTTGTTAGAGATCTGCCAAGTATTTATCCTCTCAGGTTTTTTTTCCTCCTGCTAGTCTGCACTCATCCATCTAATATCTAAAAGCATGCTCACAGCTAGCAACAGATACTAGCCAAATTGCTCTTAACAGGAGATGTATGGAAGGTTTACAAAATTACTTTTGCAAATTACCAAGCTTTTTGAAGTACCACGTGCAGGGATGTAATGAAAAACTCTGTAGACAAGTGTCTGTGCTACTCTCTGAACTGACTGTGATTGTGATTTCTCTTGTAATATCTTTCAGCGGTCCCAAACATATAGGACTGTTTTGAATTTCAGATGTGCCTTTCTTTTAACTAATTACACTTTGGAAAATTCTTCGGCCATCCTAAAATTTTTTCTTGCATTTTTGATTTCATGTATATTTGTCAGTATTTGGGCTGTATGTCTTTTCCTCTAGGATGGCAGAGGAAATACAAGTTCATTGTTATTACCTGTTTTGCAGCTTCCTCTCAATCTGGGAGGAGATTACAGAGGTTTAGGGTGGGCAGATTCTTCAAGTGTTATAAAGCCTTGTGGAAGTACAAGGCTACACCCTTATGCATAAGACATTGCCATAAATTCAAATCCTCATTTGCTTTGGAACTGTAAAGGAACTACATTCTGTCCTGGGGAGCACAACTGAAAATGCAAATTGCCTTTTCAAAAGCAGGAGAGTTTTTCCACTGCTTCTCCAAATGGGTTGTGCTGTGCCTGGAGACCTGGCAGAGTGCAGGGCTGAGCACATGGGCAGGAGGTTATCCCTGGATATGAGAAACTGCTGCTTAGAGTGGTGGAGCTGGTCATCAGAAAGTACATCTGAGGAGTCTTCGAGGAATTTGAATACAATATGTTGCAATAAGATGGGAAGGGATCCAATTTAAGCATCAACTAAAGTTCTCAGACATCATATTTCTTGTAGATATCAGTGCCAGTGTTAAGAGAGGAGATAATTCTACAAATACTGTGCCTGTTTAACGAATGAAAGTATGTGTGTTGCTGCATTTTGTTGATGACGTACATTCCTGTATGAAGTACAAGGACAGGCTCTGACAGATTCCTCCATGTCAGTGAAGAACTCCCAACTAATTGATTAGTCATTTCCTGGGAATGATGTAAAGGATTGTCTGTCCTCAGGAGGTGCTTGTTTCCTGCATTGGACCTGGACCTTTGTGCATCCAAGACAAATTTCAGTATTTCTCAGAGGGAAAGGCTTTGCCTGTGCATACATATTTGCACACAAAATCCTAAATGCCACGTAAAACTGTCCACAAAGAGATCTCAAAAAGAGCATCCCAAAGTATCCAGTGTTATAGCAATGTTTTGCATCAGATTTGATATTCGGGAAAAGTCTGAGGGAAGAGCAAGGATAAGAGTATACAGTGAATTAGGCTTAGACATAAATGGACCATGAACTATTACACAAATAAGAGAGCCATTCTCTTGACATTTTTTTTCCCCCAAGTATTTCTGCATCTTGAAACTCTGCTCACAGAAAAGTCTTAGGGGTCACCTGGCTCAAGGACCTGATTGCAGGACTGACACCCAGCCTTGGCCAGGGCCAGTCAGGTATTTGGCAAAAATCTCTTGTTACCATATCTGGCCCGGTATCTGGTTAGAACATATTAAAAACAAACACTCCCTGAGAAATGAAACAGGATTTTTATCTGTTGAAATTTCTGAAGCAAACAGCGAATGTGTGGGTGTGCCTGCTTCACCAAAGAGCACTGTTTAAATGACTGTTTGCAAACTTGGATAGCTATCGGGAATTCATTTGGAAGTGGGCTTAAAATACAATTACCTTGCTGTGCAAAAGCCATCATAATACCTTTGATGGTTCCTTATTGACAGAGATTGCAGGGGAAGCAGTGAAATTATAAATTAGATCTACAGGCCAGTGTGCAGGAGCATTTATTTAAAAGAGGACAATCAGCTACAGTTCCAAAATCAGTTGCAGTATACACCACTGAAGTGCTTGAGCTATAATTAGTGAGGTCCTAAATGAGATAAGTGTGGCAATTTAATTATCAGATAACTTTAAGATATGCTTAAAAGGATTCCAACTTGATAAGAATTGTGATAATGTTTTCTACTCAGGGAAAATATCAACATCTAAATATTTAATACAGTCACAGGAAATTTAAATGAAGTAAATTTTCAGAGAAAAATGAAGCGAAATGCTTCCTACAGCAATATGGTTGAGACAGGATTTCCTTTTAATTTTTGATGAGTATTTGTTCTTCTGAGGGTTACATAAGCGGTATCTCAAATTCTAAGCCCTCTCTTTCCCTTCCTCTTGTGGTACAACTAAAGGCACATTTAGCTTGCATGTTAATTCAGAAATGTGCCTGATAGCTCTTCTTAAAAAAACTGTGCTGCAACTTTGTGATGGGAACTAATCTGCGAGCTGAGCATCCTCTCTTCGTTTTGCTCATGAAACCCAGCCCTACTTTATATAAGAATGCAGAGAAGAAAGACAAATGGTTTATCCTCTAAGCCACCCAGCATCCTGTTCTTGATATTTCAGTAACATATGCTAACATATGCTTTCCTCAAGAACTTCAAAAACATGCTTTTAGCAGCAATGAAAATAGTACCATACATTGAATTCAACTTTAAACCTCATAGTTTACCTCTAATACCATTACCTCATGTATAGAAGAAAATGTAAATCTAAAATATGCTGGTGATTATAACCTTTCTTCCTGACAGACACTGCAATATAAATGCACATAAATTGAATTTCTTCTTTAAAGAAATCTGAATACCTTTGGAGCATTTTAGCAAATCATCTCCAGCCCTTATGGCACAACTTCAATGGACTGTGGAAAAGTGCTCTCCCTATGGCATGACTCCTGCAATAGAAGGACATAGCAAGGCAGAGAAATGCCAAGAAAAATAGAATGTACTCCATTGATATTCAAAATTTATTTTATTAAACTTGCACAAAAGACCAAAAAAAATGGAAGCCGGTTTTATTAGAAAAGGCATTCAAATATTAACTCTGTGAGTGCCATTTGCATTGCTTGTCTGGAAAAAATAAGAATTGAAGATACCTAGTTTGACTTTGCCCCTTAAAAGAGCTTTTTGATTCTTTGTGTTAACCATTAAATCAGCAACTGTGAGAAGGGGCAAGTCATGATGCATCAGATGTGGATTCTTCAGAGGGATTCTCCCTTGGGGGAGAAATTAATGTATTTGAGCAATTTTGTACTAATTAGTAAATATGCCAATTGGTGGATAACAGCCATATTTCAGAGTTCTATTTCTAGGGGAACACATGGCAATGTTCCTGAATACCATCAGCTGTTAGTGTTTATCTTAGAATACGGATGGGATATGAAGATGCCAAAAAAAGTATTTTTCAGAGCAGCAAATACTAATATTTCCATAATATGTTGGAAGGATAAACTAACTGAAGGCTCATAAGTGTTTGGTTGAGTGGAGAATGGCCAAGTTTGCTCTAAATTGGTTGGATCGCTTTCCTGTTAATCCAAACAAGGCAGGTGTTTACTTTAGCAAGGTGAGGTGCTTCAGTGGATTACAGATTTTTACCTCTGTCTGCACAGTGCAATGTGAATAACTTATGGTAATCTTGGGGACTGAAAGAACTGCTCATTGATGTAGTCTCACATGATATATCTTAAGATGATCTACTGCCAGGTAAATTCATGGTTAGGATAGTTACCTCAATGGTGAAATATTGCCCTTAGCCTTTGGCTCCACATATGGTACAGACTTTCCAACTTCAGAAAATTAGAAATTGGTAAACGCTGCAACTTGTCAATAAATGTGAAATGTGTTTGTATGTATCAACACTGTCCCTGTCTACCGTTACAGGTAATGGTCTGGATTGTTTTCATTCCTACCATAACCACTTATTTTCAGAAGTTTAAAATTTTTGCATAAACACTTCCTCATGACAAAGATCTAGCATGTAACATAAGACAAAATTTTTTTCTTTTTTTTTTTTAAACCAAACCTGTTTTGACACAAGGTTTATGAGTAGAAAGATATTTTTTGTATTCTGGAGAAATAACTTTTTATAGAAAAATTACGAATAAGGGCTTCATTTAGTCACTTTTTCTGAGTGACAGTCTGTAGGAATTTGAGATCTATGTGAAGTAGACTGTGGCACAAGACAACCCTGGTGTTCCTTTACTATCTTTTTCCATTTATGCAGAATCTTATTTTTCGTTGTAAAATATGTCCCTTCGTCATTTTTCAACTCTAGTTAGAAAAGGGGGTGGGTAAAAATGTCAAAGGTCCTTCATGTCTTAGGGCCAGATGAGAGTTAAGACTCTAAATGTCATTTAAAACCTGGTCATTAGTATTATTCTCAATAAAGCAAGAAAGGCACTGAAGAGTCCGGGTCTCACTGAGAGTCACTGGGATTTAGAATCCTATAGACTACAATTAAACATTAAAATAGTCAATTAAATTTTTTTTTCAAATTCACATAGGCATTTTCCTGCTCTTCTAGACACTTAACCACATTTGGGAATCTGTCCCTGAGTCATGTCTGGTTGTTCTGTGCTCAAAATATGAGCTGCCAAGTCAGCTGGAGCAAGGCATTGTCTATGCTAGCAATTTAAAGTAAACTTGGTTGGAGGTTTTGATGTGGCTATTTAAATTTGCATTAAATCCCCATCAGAACTATAGCAAGGATGGGAGGAGATCTAATGCAAACCCTTCAAACCAATGCTCTGCTTCAGTTGCTGCAAGGAAATTGCTGGTGGAAACTCAGCAGACGAGCTGCTACAGCAGTGGGCCTTCAACGCAGTCAGAGAAATGCACTGCGAGGGCTGAAATAATGGAATATTGTGCTAACCTGCAGTAGCCAGGAGAGCAGCGATCAGGGATGCTCAGGGCTGTGAGCTGCTTATGACGCCCGACCATGAAAGAAACTAGCACAGAATTTGGCTGGGCAAACCCAGCCTGGAAGGTTTTCTTGGTTTCCTGACCCTTCTGCTTCAGTCTGTGGTAGAAACTAAATGCATCCAGCTGATGAAATTCCATAGTCTGTGGCCTAATTATTGTTTTATTCTGACAAGGAGCAGCAGCTGTTGCAGGGCCAGGGGGACAAGAAGCTTTCAGAGCTCCAGGGCTGCAGTGCAAATGCTGCCTCACAAGTCACACTGGCCAAAAAGAAATCCTAGCACAGCCAGCCAGGAGTGCTTCTGGAAAGAAATTCATCATGTTTGGAAATACAGACTAGAAAAGGTTTGTCATGGCTGCTCTTATTCTTCTGACAGGTAGAACATAGAATAGAGAGCTAGAATGTAGTATGATACAGGCCTGGAAACTTTCTTGTCTTTATCATGACTCTTACTTGTGAAGGTCTATCTCCTGCCTTCAAAGGATAGAGAATTCTTTGGTTAGGAAATGTATTACCCATACAATGCCAAGAAAAGCTAGATAAAGTTGAAGTTGATAGGTTCAAAAACTGAAAGGAATATAAAATTATCTTTAAACTTGTAATCTTTAGGTCTTGTGTTTTTAAGGAAAGCTTCTTATTTTGAGACCCAGGTCCTGATATGTGAATAATTGGGATTGATGGTATTGTGAGGAATAATAAAGACATTTGAGCATCTGTCAATTCTCACATTTGAAAGATCAGTTCCTCTTGGAAGAATACTTGTTCCCTGCCAGTATTGACGTATTGATTAGACTGCTGTATCTTTGGCAGCCTGTTGTTTCTTTTGGAAATCTGAAATATGTTTTAAAAATAAACACAAAATCTCCCCGTTCCCTGACCCCTGTAAAGACGGTCATCTGGACAGAATCTCTAATCACAACTACAGGCTGTGAAACTGGGGGTTGCAATAGAAATGCCAACAAAATTTTAAGTGTTCCATAATACAATAGTTATGTAAATACTGTACATAATGCACTTAATATGCTAATCTCTGAATATCAGGAAGCAAAATCTCTCTGGAGCAGAACTCAGCTATGGCATTGGAGCCTATGGCTTACCGAAAAAAAAGAGAATCAATTGCAGAGCCTGTAAGGGTGAGCTGGTGCTTCTGGTTAGCCCTAGCATTTCTGGGAGAACGAACAGCACTTCTTAATTTTCACTTCAACCACTAGCTGCTTTTTTTAATGGCATGTCTTGCCAGTTAGGCTTGAATCTGCCATGTTTTTGATGATTTATTTTTGTTTTACAATAATGTAAAATACAAACCATCTGATGCTAGGTTTTAGCTCCATTAGCTGGGAACCACAAACCTATGCCATGTCACTTTTTCTTTTCATAGTGCTGTTTCAAACTTACTGGCATAATTGGTCGATCTTTTTCTTTGTCTGGATTAAATGATGGTTTTGGCTAGAGTTTCAAACCGGGATGCCAAATTTTCTTACTCTTATGACTCCCATCTCCATGTTGCACAGGACTAACTGTATAATATTCAAATGGTTCATTTGTAAACACACAATTATGTACACAAAGAGTACTTCTTAATGTTTCCCCAATTTGGCTCTGCTGTTACACTGGTGATGGCTGCTGGCATGCAGACCAGCTAATTTGTGCCATGCCAGCACTCCGAAAGCTGAATTAAATTGAGCCTGGATAATGTACAAATACTGCAACCTAATGCTTTTTAAAAGTCAGTCCCTGAAGATTGTACATACAGATGGGTTTCTGTTCAATACGTGTGTCAGCGCATGCACCTCTCATGCCAATATATGGATTTTAGTGAGGATCCAGTTAACAGACGTGTGCTGGCACATTAGTTCTGGAGCACTTCTTCCATTACCTAATGGGGCTGCCCAGACATAACCAAAACAGCTCTCCTCTGACTTGTTGGACAAAGGGATCAAGGCCAGCCCTCACCCTCTGCTGGAGGTGCTGCAGAGAGACAAAAGGAACAGCCTCATGCGAGCAGTGGACCCATGTCCTACCCATGGAGCCACAGGAAGATGGAAAAGGAGGCCTGGAAAGATGGAGCCTTGGAAAGATGTCTTGCTGGAGGCCAGGAGTCAGAGTGGGCCGGGGGAGCCAGGGGCCATGCACAGCACTAGAACTGTGCTCTACAAATGCAGGTTTCCAAACGTGCACCTTTTGGCATGTTTTCTCAATATGAAAATTTCTTACAAAGGTATTTCTTACCTTGACATAGGTACTTTCTCAATATCTACTTTAATAAAGCAATAGAACCTCTTTTGAAGGACAGTAACACATTTTATCCTATGTGAACCTCAATATACAAATCTCATCAGCCTCACGCCCATTCACACCCCAGAGTATGAAGCACTAATAAGTCACAGTGGCTCAGCAAAGGTTTCTTGTGTAAGCAAAGTGTCCTCAGCCCACCAGAGTATTTCATGCAATAGAAGCACTCTGTGTTTTTGGAAGTAATGTTGTCAGTAAGTTTGTGGTGTTTAATATCTTTCAGTCTGGTTCCCTTCAAAACACAGGGGACAGCAGAGGTGTGGCTCCATCCTGTTGTCATAGTCCAGGTAGTGTTTATTAATGTTTTTAGGATCTATACACTTGAATACTTTCTGTAGCAATGAAGAAAGTAGGAAAATAAAAGATCTGAGTGTGCAGCAGAAAAAGAAAAAAATTGCACTGTGGAAAACCTTTTTCATGTTTTAAACCTTTTCTTCACATCTATAGGCTGTTGGGATGTGCTAATCACAAACTAATAGTTGCTGCTTTGGAAAATAATAGGATGAATAGAAGATATTGAGAGGGTGCAGAATGAAGCAGACCTGATTATTTTAAACTTGACAGGTTTCTGAAGAGAGTTTTTAGTGGGGGAGGCATTAGAGGTAGTTGTTATCACCACATACATAGGGAGAGGAAGGACACTGCTGGTGCATTGTGGAGAACCTGGTTCCATTTGTGCAGAGCTGCAGATTTTCGTTAATTCACAAAGCAAAAAGTAAAATCAAAAGCAAATATCATTTCCTCAACTACAAGGTATTAATATCCTGTTCAAATTAATTTCTATCTTTTGTTATTGCAAACTCTTTAATATGTAGTGTCATCTTGGCTAGGATTTTCCAACAGTATCAAAAGAGAATTTACCCCTGATATATTGTCACAGGAATTGCTGCAGCTCTCAATAACGGAGTCTCCCAAGAAGCAGCCATGGAGTTGGCTGTTGCAAGAAGAATAAATCCCCCTTGAGCAAAGTACTGCCCAAAGTCCCCAGGAGTCCAATAATAATTTCTGAGACAAATCAATATAATCAGGATGCTGCAAGTTCCTCATTGTGCAGCTATAGCTCAGGTATGAGGCTGACCAACAGGAGCACAGGGAGGGGTAAGAGCTGGGCTGGGCTCTGGCGGTTTCAGGCTGCAAAACCCTCCTGCACACATGTGTGCTGAGATAACTTGGCCTGGGACAAGGATGCACAACTGCTGTGCAAGGAGGCTGCTCGTGCCATGCATAAATACATTCCTTTGTGCTGGGAGGTGAGGCAGCTCTGTGCTGGAGAGCCAGAAGTGCTCTGTGCAAATCTCTCATGCTCTTATTTCAAAGATAAATATTCTCCTTGTTCCACATATATTGATTTTTCTGATTAAAAAAGGGCATTTTCACAAATATACTTCCTGCCTTTAAAATATCATAGAACTCAAGTTAAATTGCCCAGCACTTTTTTCATGATATATTACTGTTACTGTGTGTTTGCTCCCGCTCAGATGAACCACAGATGGAATTTGCCTACTTTCAGTCTTACATTAGTCATAAAACCACCAAAAAGATTTATTAAACTGAGACTTGACAACAGAGCTGAATTCTCCTTTTCTGTAGTTTTTAGATTCTGAGTTTTGGGTTGTTGCTGGCTTATTTGCAGGACTATAAAGCCTGCAGGAATTGCTGCCTTCTCAACAAAGACAAATGATAAAGCAAAGCATCTCAGTGCTGATTAATGTTAATTTAATGAAAACTTTCTAAATTGTTCTCCCAGTGTTGAAAAATAGGACAAAAATTGAAGAAATTTAGAATAGATTATGTTGCTAATTCTTATCTAGTTCACAAATCCATTTGGCTCAGGTATGAGATATATCTATCCATTTGAATCCTGGAGAAGTAACTAAATCAATGTTCCACGAAAGCCTCTTTTCCCCCCCCACTTTATTAAGATATTGCCCCAGTTTATTAAAATATTGTTCCTTATATTATTAAAATGCTTCCTTTGGCATTATCTCATTTCCAGAGATGACCTGTGGCCTCAAGTCACAAATTAAATTACTTCAACATACCCTATTTCCACTGAACAGCAGCTGAGATTTGAAGTACCTTTATTCCTTACCAAGGTGCACAACTCGGATATTTAATGTTGGCTGGACATTAGGACTGACTTCCCATCCATTCACCCTCCACCCCTGTTTTGATAGAAAAAAAAAATTAATTATCTGGGCTTTGTCATCACAGTGGCCAAACCATTTTAGTATCTGTTATTGTTTCCCTGCAATGAGTTTACAGGATGTTGCAAAATATGAAGATGTGGTTTAGAGCGCTCCAGTTTCATGCTGTATGTGAATAGTGTTATACAAGTCATGTGGCAGCTCAGACATGTGTTTTGAGGTTTTTGGTGTGTCACTCAAGGCCCTTGGCCCTGTGTCCTTTGTATGGCTGGATGATGAATTTTATACTGGCAGAATATGCTGTTTGTGGAAAATAGATTTTTGTGTGGAGGAGCTGCCAACATATTTCCTGAGACTGACATCAAAGTACAACAAATGCTGTCAGGGAAGCCTTGTTCTAAAACGCATGGGTTGTGCATTAGTGTCTGTGGGAATCTGTGTATGTATTCAGGGCTTCTCTCACATTTAATAATAATAAACTACCAGACATATGTATCTGTAACCCAGCTCTCTCTCTGCCCCATCTACAGCCATCACCTTAGGATCTTTTAACTCAAGCTAATTACAGTTGTGCCTTCAGCAGTCCACAGTCCATGACAAAATCTTGGAGTTGGCCAACAAGACACAAACCAGAACTCCTAGAAATATCTAATATTCATCTGACTTTTGGCATTATCATCACAGAAACTGTTTGTTTTAAATTCTGTTTGGCATCTATGAAACCTTAAGATCATCTGACAGGCTCAGGTTCAGTGTGAGTATTCTCTTAATTCCGAAACCATCCAGCTTTCAGCCTGTTTCACATCTTAAACCTAAAAAGAAATATATAACCTCACTGATTCACTTGTCATATGACTGTGCAGAAGCTTGTTTAATTGCTTTGTGCAATTGTGTATTGTTATATATAAATACTGTAGATAAAAGAGTGAAATTTGCATAAAAGGCACTCCACGCTGAAAAATGTCTTAACTACTTTGCTTCGATACTTTATCATTTGAAAATATAAATTGTAGGGGCCCTTGTACACTAGTGACTTGAGAAAGCACAAAATCAATGCCTTCTCTATTTCTGACTTTTATTAGCCTAAGAGTGGGAAAGTAAAACATTTAAAAATATGTACGAGCTATTTTTGTCTTTGGGTTGTTGAGAAAGCTTCACTTTGCTTTTGCTCAGAGACATGGGAAACAGTGATGGATAGTCAGAGTGGGCAACCCATCTCTTTTATTCCCACTGTGCTCTATAATTTGTAATCTTTATTGTGTCTGAAGCTAAAGCTGAGGCATTCCAGAGCCCCAGTGCTGCGTGCAGCAAGGTCCAGTCAACAGCACTCTGAGCTGGAGGCAAAAGTCCTGGTGCCAGAGGTCAGGGACTGAATGGGGAGCTGGAGCCCAGAGATCAGTCCTCTGCAGTCTGGAGCTTGTGCAGAGCTCTGCACCAAGAGAAATGGAGTACTAAATGCTGCCAAGGCAAACGAAAGCCTCTTGCTTTCCTTTTGCACTGGTAAGAAGTGCTGCAGAGGCAGCAATCAAACTCTTCTCGTTGAGACCATGCAGTCGTTCCACTGCACTGTTTTCCCAGCAGCCAGGTATTTATAATGATGTTTTCCGTACTTGAGATCTGTGGCTGAAAATTTAAGTGACTTGTTAGTGATGTTTCTCAGCTTTTGGATCCTGCATAAATAATATATTGATAATGGTTTGTTATTTTGCTTTGGTTTCCTTTCAAGCATTGTCAAACTCTAGTTCTAAGGTACATTAAAAAGAAGAATTATTTTACAGTCAGGTACAGCTCTGTTAGAGAGAGGTAATAGGGAGAAACAAGCTTCAACAGATAGGCAGGCAGTTGTCTTGATTGTACATATGTTTTAACTTGTGAAAAGACAAAAATAGTCTTCATGCTAGAGATGTCTAAAATCTCACTGAGTTGTCATCTCAATAACTATCAGTCAGGACCTTTGTCATTTTTTTACTGTCTGTCGTGTGGCTTTATTCACCTCTCCCTGTACTTTATTGCAGAGGAAGCCAAAAGTCTTAGGTGTCTTTTTTTTTTTTTATTATTTCCACAGAGCCTTAATCTGTTTTACATCTGTTTGTGACTGCAGAAAGGCAAGAGAGGGTAAAAATTGATCAATCCACAGTAAAGCAGTGGGAGAGCTACTTAGTGCTGTTGAAATAACTCCTGTCCTATCCTGACAGATCTCAGTGCTACAGCTTCAAAACCACTAGCAATCCTACGGAGTGTTTTTTAAGTGAAGTGCTAGTATTCCCTCTTGGTACATTTCTGAAACTATACATATGTAGGTTTGCTAGAAATATTTAGGAGAAACAGCTGGACATTACAAGAAAGCTGTCTTTTATACTTAATCTTTTTTATATGACCCAGTTCATATTTATAGCATATTTTCCTTCAGCTTTCTTACTCCTAGCCTCCCATCTCCTTAATCTTCTGTGTCTTACATTTGTGTCTAACCATACTTTCAAAGGAGAGGTCAGGGAAGATTGAGCAGAGTTTTGTCAGTGCTAAGGGCCTGATTCTGCTCTCCTGATTGATGTCTCAGGAGTGTAATAATCAAAACTATGAAGAGGCCCCTGCTGTTGCCTGGATGAAGAATCAGTCTGGCATCGCTGCTCTGAGAACCCCCTTGTTCCCCTGCCCTGCTATTTTATACTTGCTTTTACAGAGATAAAGTATGAAGACTTGCGGCCGCCTCATTTGTATCCACAAATGTGTTTGCAACCATCTTCAAATTACCCCTTCTGCAGCATTCCTGAATGCCTGCTATGAATAGCCTCCTTCAGGATAAAGTTACAAGCACAACATGGTCCAACAGAACATCGGTGAAATGCCACGTTACCTCTGAGTCACTTAACTGGGCTCAGAGCAGATAAACAAATATCCCCAAAGTCACTGCTGGTATTAGATCATTGTCTGGCCAATGCATGGAGAATATGGAGAGTTCTATGGGCTTTTTTCCCTTATTCTGTATGTAAATCTGTGGGGCTGAACAGTCTAGACTTGGAATGAACTGAACCTTTCAATAACTTGTATTTTAATCAGAATCAGACGTATGTGCAACCAGTCCAGAAGACTTTTCTTTAGGGTATTTTGAAATCATAATGGGTAATGTGGTGCCATCTGACATTCTGAGATTACATTTATCTTCATTGCAACAAAATTTTGTCATCATTGCTGTGCTCTAAACATCATAAACTAATCAAGTAGTAGTTTGCTACAGGAAAGCTGTTAGATGTATGACGACTATAAGGATAATAACGTCCATATTTAAAAAAAAAAAAAGTGTACCATAAAAAAAAATCTATTGTCTCACTGACCATTCTCGGAATTCACAGTTTTTGTCAGTCCCTGAAGTTACTGCTTTCTTCTGAAGAACGGGCTGAAGTTGTTCAGCCAAGCCTAAGCACTTAAATTTCCATACTTATTTGAGTATAAAAATTGCAGCACTATATTTTGTGATGACCGTAGCCATACGTATGTGACATAATGAGACAAAAGTAATTGCCCTTTGCCAAAGCAGCCTTTTCAAATGGGGCTGACCTAACCTCATCAAGCCAAGGGGTCAGCATCTGCAGTTACTGTTTGCCTTCCACTATGATGCAGAAAGTCTTGGGCTTTCTGAGGGGAAAACTCCCAGCCCAGCTGGCTGGGACTCACCAGTCACAAGCCTGCAGCTTAATTAGCAAGTTTCTAGTCCAAAGCAGTCTGAAGAGCAGATCAGTATGATATACTCTCTTTTGCTTCTCTGGGTTAGAAGATGAAAGTGTGTTTTCCTGGAGAATATGTTATATAGCTCAGTTTATGACAATCCAACCTGACAATATTGAAGACACGAATGTGGGGTTGTTATCCCAGCAGGAGAATCAGGAGTGCAGAAACTGCTTCTGCTCCAGTGCTCAGTACCAAAGATGGATTCAGTAAGAGCCAAGAGCAGCATAATATTTTAACAGTCCTGGAGAAGGAGCCCTGCACATGAAGGTTAGCCCGTATACTGCTTCGTTCTTCCAGTGTTTTCTCCTTTCAGCCAGTATTGGCTTGTTAGGGTGTGCTTTAAGCCAGCTGCTCTTCATCCAGATTCCAGCCTCCCTCATGCACTCAGAGTTCTGGAAGACGGTGCTGGCTGTGCAGGATGAAAAGGATATTTCTTGGCGTATTGCTGGGCTATTAGTCCATATCACTGCATGGTGATCCCTGGAGATGGCAAGGGACAAATGGACTGGACAGTAGTTAGCAAGTTAGAACAAACTGGAACTGGCCAGTAGCTAGGCAGGTCCTTGGCATGGGATGCAGGTTTTCTGATGATGAACCAGGCTACCTTGGTCACAGAGCTTGTGTTCTTGCCTTCACAACCTGCTGTTCCAAATCAAATAGTTTTTTCCCCTTCTTTTCTGGCATAAATAAATAAAAAAAATTAGAAGAGAAATCAAACTGCGTATAAATTCCATGAGCCAGCCAAATAAAAAAATCTGACAAACACAACTATTTGCTTTTAATTTTTAAGAGTAGCAGGACTTTCCCCTCACAATTACTGTTAATCCACTGGCCTTTGGCTTTTCAACACAGAAAACTGGTGATGTTTCTATCTAAAGATGAGAAACATTTTCTTTAGTTGCCTTTGCTGCTGATGTCAAACCACACCAGAGCAGGTTTTGTGTGGCTGTACAGAAGTTTCCCAAGAGAATTCCTCTGCCACAAACCTGCCCTGCAGCTGTGCAGCACACAGGAGGGGGATGGAGATGTGTATTCCTGTTCTTTCTAAGAGGAAAAAGTCTCTGCATTACAGGTTGTGAATGCAAAGGTGAGATTTGGAAGGACTGGTGCTACAATAGTTTGTTCATTGATGTCTCTGACTGGCCTAGTATAGGAGAAGGCCAGCCTGGCCCCTTTGAAGCTCTCTGTCATGGGATTGCCTTCTGGAGCTCTCTGCTTGACACTTCTCCTCCTAGACTGGGTGGTGGCACGAGTGCTACGAGTTAGCTCTTGGATAACGTATAGCTCGTGTCTAAGACGCTATTAGATTTAGAAAACAGAATCATTTCCCAAAGCCCAGAGGGAGCAGAAGGGAAAGCAAAAGGGAATGGTTTTTAAAGAGTCTTATGTTTCTCTTTGGAAGAAAATTACCATCATCTATCTTTTCTTTCTTGCAAGCTCCTGGAACCTCCTAGTAGTGCCCTGCTGCTGGATTTTCAGACTTCTATTTTGCTGAAGAATATCTCTCTGATGCAGGTGCCAGTGTCATTTATCAGAGGATGATGTCAACATTCCTGTGTCATACATGACAAATGACAACAGAAAGGAGTGCCCCTTGAATTCTCTTACTTTCACTAGGCTCTTTCCTTTCTCCAGTTAAATGACATTTTATTTCCTACAGTGTTTCAGTTTAGACTTCTGCTGCCTCTAGAGAGTGTACGTTCAAATTGACTCAGAATGAGTGATTAGTACCAGGCACTGAGCTCCAAATTCAGTATTAGTGTAATACAGCTGCACGGCAATGGACGTAAACTTTGCCTTCCTGCTTTTGGGGCAATTCTGCCTTGTCTTACACCTCAGAAAATGCCAGAGGGCTTTTCTGACGTTTCCCAGTGACAGAGCTGGCTGGATGTGAGAGCATCTGCCTCATCCTCTGTTTCTAATGCTTTTAAGGAGATGAAAGATTTTGAGTTGGTGAAAACTACCTTATTCAGAAGTGTCTGCTTTGCAAAACATTTACCTGTTCTTGTACCAGTGGGCACTTGGCTCCAGAAATCCATGCCTTGAACATGTTCTGTATGTGGGCTGGATTTGAAAGGTCATACAGAAATTAATTGGGTCAGCATCCAGTGGCACACTCGGTAAGTGGAGCAAAGCAAAATAAAATCTTGGGAAGTAAACAGGCAAGACAGAGCACATATGCTGCTTCTAATCCTCTTTTTCTGCTGCTTCTTTCTATTCTTCTTACTGGAAGAAGGGATTTGGACTCTTCTCTCTTAAGCCATGCATGTACAAAAAAGACTTTATTTTTAACTCATGTTAAAATCCTTTCTTGGACTAGGCAGCAACAGTTTTAACATGTTAGCTGACTGTGACAACCCAGAGGGGGGGGAGCTTAGGGTTTATCTTGACCAGTAAATGCCTGTTAGAACTGCTACTGCTTTGACTAATGCTTGTTAAAGTATCAGTATGGACAACATGTGTTTTTAAAACCACACACCTGTACTCCTAATGACAGCAAGGCCTTGGGGGAGGAAGTGATTCACAGAACTGCTGCTCCCTGCACTCTCCACCCACTCAACATTTCTTTATAGTGTATTTTCCTCTGTTGAAACATGCACAGGTCTGCCAACCCTCTGATTTTTCTGGTACCAGTCCTTTAAGCTAACCAGCAGCATGGCTTCCTTTTGTTCAGCACCCAAGGAAAGGGTTGGATTTTCATAAGTGCTCAGCATTTGGCAGCAGCCAGGGCACGGTTTGACATGTGTTTAAATAGCATCCCAAAAAAGAAACTTTTTCCCATCCTGCTGTTTCCTCCCACTGCACTAGTCCAAACACTAACACAGATAAATAAGGAATTATTTAGAGAAACTAATCCAAGTGAAGAGGACCATAAATAACTTGATTTTTCACTAGTACTGCCATTTAGTTGTTGTATTTCACACCTTCCGTCTAAAATCAATAGAAACAGCAAAGCCACTTGTGGACTTTGAGAAGTTTCTGGATCTTTTCTTGGAACAGAACAGATTTTTATTTTTTTAATTAAATTACAGACATTTCAAACAAGGACAGGCTTGTTCCCAAGTTCAGAGGGAGCTAACAGTAATTTAGATGAACCCCACTCATTGTTTTCTGGATTTTAAATTTATGCACAAGTTTGCATTAGGGATGAAAAAACCCTATAGTGACTTTTAAAAACCCTCTATGGAACTTAAAAAACCCTGTAGTTACTTTAACAGGAGAATGATATCTGCATGATGATTTTTACTGAAAAAAAAATGATGAAACTACTAAGCAGAGCATAGTTGGTTCCTGGGACAAACTGGGTGCAGCCCTTCCCAGTGTTACTGGTGAGAGTAGAGGGGATCACTCACTCATGGATGCAGAAATGACTCAGATGTTTTCATACATTTATATTTTCAACGGTTTCTTCAGAAGGAATAGATTTAGCAACATACCTCTCCTTTCTTTTTAATATGGGAACAAAACTTTTCTTTTCTGTACACTTCTAGTGTTTCCCCAAAGCAGGGGTCCGTTAGCTCCAGGCTCCAACAGTCCCACGGGCTATGATCTTATCTTAGGCTGCCAAAGATCATTATACACATCACTGTCATGTTGCTATGATGTTGGTGGAGCTTTCTTCTTTCCTTCTGTTTCGTTTTATTTGTTTTTTACAGAGGTAAAAAAAAAAAAAAAAAAAAAAGTGGTAGGGTTTTTCTAGCCCTTAGACATTTAACCCAAGACAAAAGGCCTCCATTTCTCTCACTCTTCCCTTGCAGCTCTACCAGCTGAAGTACTGCTTTTCACAGGATGAATTGCTGATATTCCTACTTACACAAACTAAAGGCAGCAACTGAGCCTTGCAGTCTGTAACTGTCTTAATTCAGACAGTACCAACATTAATATTCCTAATGGTAAAGCTTTTATTTTGGTTTCTATTCCATAGCCTAATATATATTTCTCATTCTTCAGTTACTGAAATATATCTGATGTGCCCAGCAGGTAACTTCTAGGAGTCACAGTAGGTCAAGCTGACTTTAAAAAAAGGAGGAAGGGTAAAAGCTGGAAAGGATAAAAACTATGAATTTCTTATATCCTGCAATCTTGGCTTTATTCTGCATTTCTGAGCAGGGTTTTTTGGGACCACATCAGCAAAGCCTGTTTATCAAAACTGCTACTAGGTTTTTTTGCTATTTTATGTGGCTCAGAAGTGACCCAGAATGTTTATCCTAGTGATTTAGGCTATATATCCTTTATCTAGATTCCTTTTGTTAGCTTTCACAGACCCGCCAAAGTTACTAGGACACCAAACTCTTAGGCTGAAGGAGGCATATGGTACTGCTGGTGGAGGGAGATACCAGTGTGGATACCATTTGTGGATATCAGTGAGGATGTGGCCAGTCCTACTCCAATTTACAGGCTGTATACCAAACTCTTCCAACACCTGGGAGGCACTGGGCAGGCACTTGCCTTGGAGACAGAGGCAGAACCTCGCAGGTGTGAGGTGGTAGAACTGCCCAGGGGGTCTCATTTTGCACTGGGGCTGAAATGGGCACACAACTGCATCCCAGTGTAGTCCTGGCACAGAATTTTTCGCAGTTCTTGCAGACTTACAGCATCCCAGAGCTGATTGTCTGAAACACTCCAAGGGTTTTCCAGCAACACAGCCCTGGTGCCAGAAATGATGTGTTTTAGCACAGGAGCTGCACTAATCTTCTCATCAGTGTCATGAAGCTCAGGTGTCACAGGCTGGCCATTCCCATGGAGGGTGGATTGGCTTTCTTACCTTGTTCCTTGTATAACACCTCTGCTGAGGCCATGCCTGAGCATGTCCTCCTGGTAACACAAGGGTGGCAGAGGGATTCAGCCAAGTCAGCTTTCTGAGGCAATCAGCAGTAGGAGGGAGTCTCAGAGGCCAGTACAATGAGGAGAATTTTGGAGGTGCTAGAAAGGGCCCTGCTGGAGTTGTGCCTTTCTTGAGTGACTGTGTGCCTACTGGAGATCCTAAGCCAGAATAGGATTTAAATCTCCCAAGCTTGAGGCCCACAGTAGCAGAGCAGGGTCAATCCTCCATGACAAGGCCTCAAGAGGAGGCAGAAATATGTCCAGTCTTGGATAAGACACAGTGATCATTTTAGTGCTTTTCTGAGGTGGGTGAGATGTGAATTTGAACATTTCCAGCCAAGCAGATGCCATATCTTGAAACTGCCTTAACTAGCAGCTATGTCTTATTCCAGTGTAGTTGTTTTTCTTTGTCTTCAGCACTGTGCTGGGGGGAACGGAGTGAAACACAAAGAATGGATCATCTTAATCTATCCTGAATTGTTGATACAATTTGTTTTGGCTCTCCAGTCTAACTGAGTTTATGGTCTTCATCTTACAATATCAAAAAATAACTCAATTATTTAATGTAAATTAGACTTCCAGCAGTGAGCAGAGAAGACTATTGAGATCTATTTTCTCACCTGTAGCCCCATTAAATCATGACTGCTTCTCTAACCCCTAACTCATAGCTAAAATCCATGATGATGCATGGTAGGTGTGGTTGTGCTGATGCTGCTGTATCTCCTGGGAAGGAATGAGGGCTGGGAATGTCAGAACCACCCTCACCTTACCACTAATTTTATTACTTTTAAAACTTCCTAGAGGCTTCATCTGAGATCAAGGCCTCAACATGTCAGACAAAAAGGAAACGAGGAGTTGGCTCCTTGTATGAAGAACTTGTGCTCTAAAGAAACAAGACAGGCAAAAGTAGGAAGAGAAACAGAACAGTGGAATGATTTATCCGGGGTCACGGGGCGGGTCAGTGGCAGAGCTCAGATCAGTGTCTGTGACTCTTGGTTTCTGCCAAGACATCACGTAGAACATGTCCACACAAAGGAATGTTTTAGATGTACATGTGGAAATTGCAGGAGTTCACTAGTATTGGAAATATTTCCATTTAGAACAGGAGTGTTAAAGATTAACCTCCTTTTCTGCTGTCATTCAGTTCCTGCCTCTTTGAAAACCTTGTACAATCCATCAGCTCTTCATGTTGTGGCTTTCCTCTGCTTGTTAATGATACCAGGGCTTCCATGGGGTAGCAACCTCTTATGATAGCAACCTTTTATTTGCCCACATCTGCAGTGAGATGACAGACAATGGGAGGAAGTCAGATACGTTTAAAATATACTTAGTTTTAACAGCACTGAGACACTTAACTTGTCAGCAATCCAATTATTAATCAGATTAATGGACTTTAATAAATCCACTGCATCCTTAGGACAATTGCCTGGCTAATATTTCATGCATACAGAATAGGGTTATTCCTGAGCTATGAGAATTTCAATATAAAACTAAAACTGAGAAGTAATCCTTAGCTTACTGTGCTACCACACCTTGCATGCAAGAATGCTGATCATTGCTGTGTAGTAGCATCATTTAATTATATTTTCTCACTTCTGAGCTTAACGCTATTGAAGGAAATCTACCAGCATTTAATTAAAGACTAAATACAGTCAGTCTTTCTATCTGGTTTGGTACCCACTTAGAAATACATTTGATACCTAGACATCAAAAAGGATACTGGAAGTAACAGCATTAGAGAAGGTTTTGTAAGAGAAAGGGAATCTAATTTGTATCAGGAAATTAAATTTATATTTGAGATTTTAAAAAACCGTTTAAGAGCTATTGAACCCCCATCTGGGTTAGAAAGTAATGGAAATAAGTTATCCAGTTAGGTCTTTATCTTTCTAGGGTAAGTAATTTTTTCAAAATAATTTTTAAAGTTTTAGATTTAGATTTTAAAATTTAGATTTTAGTCCAGGGCTCTTCCAGCCCCTCGAACATATTGCAATGAAACAAAAACAAATCATGCTGCAGCATTTTCTTGTTAGCCTCATATAAAAATTGCCATTTCTGGTTGAGCAATGCTGGATTCTAAGTATAGAATTTATTTATGATTTTCTACTTTATAATTCAATTTTGTAAAAAAAGGAAGCTGAGAAAAAAATAACATGAATTCTGACTCCTAAAAAGAAGTCAGGTTCCAGTGCAAGTCGTATGAAAGTAAGTAACGAATTAATTCATTTCAGTTAATTTTAGATCAGGTCTGGAGATCAGTGTGTTCAGAATAGAACACCACAGAAGTCACTAATGTCAATGTCATGATGGAATTTTCCCCTTGAGTGGGGATCATGAACAAACGAAATTAACAGAGGCTTTAATATTGATTTAAGAAGGTGCAGGCAGGGGCTCTAAGGACTTCTTAATGTTAAGCACAGGAATAAGTGCTCTCCAGAAGATTTTTCTTTTTTTTTTTTTTACATCAGACACTGTGTAAGTCAAAGGGAAAAGCATACTTGTATCTGTGTGGGAATGAATTTTTTCAATGATAAAAGCAAAGGCTGTGAAATGTCTAGTTGGTGTGAGACCCCTGAAGTGAAGCAAATAATAAAGGCTATATTTGTAACCTTTTTAGAGGTTAAATTAAACTTAATTATGACCTGTATTTTACTTCAGCATTGTAGTACTGAAAGCTGCTTACACACTTTTATGCATTTGTCTTGTTCTGTAATTCACGTTCTTGGGTTTGTTCCCTGTAGTGTAGGCTTGCTTTCCTGCTAGGGAAGGCTCGTGGGGGCTTTTAGAGCAGAAATAATAAATAACTGACTTCTCTTAAGGAGCCATTAAACTTTTTCCATGTTGCATGAAGTAAAAAGGTATTGTACCCAGAAACACATAGTCTCTGTCAAGTTTGTATGCGTGTGTGTGTGCCTTTAATTATAGTATAAGTTTCCTCTGGCATGATTTATTAGTTTCCTTTGTAGTTTTGTCACAGAGTTTACTTGCCATTTCAATCTGAAGTAGCCATTACATTTCATTTTTCTCCTTCTTTTGGCAAGAAGTAAATCTGTACTATTTGCTGATTTGCTTATTACTGTCTGGAAACTTAACCCTGTTCAAAGTCAGAGATTTTAAATGTGTCAAATCATCTTAAAGCCACTTTACTGTAGCTATATGGGTGATGTTATATGTGTGCAGAGAAATTAATTTCAACTCCTACAAATGAGTCCTTTAGTAATACCCAGGAGTCATAATGTGTGTGACATAATGAACCCTCCTAAATTACAGCCTACACTAATTAGATCAGTTATTGCTGCATTCCAGTCCCTGGAACAATATGCTTAAAGCAGTAGTTACCTGTGATGAAAAACCAGAGAGCTGACGGGCAGCAGTGCTTTCCCTCCTTGGTCACTCCATGCAGGGCTGTCTGTGCTCCAGTGACAGCACCCCTTCCAGACAAACACCACTAGGGAGGAAGTTTGTCACCTAAAAAGTGCAGTGGTCCCCTTGGGAGAGGACAGTGGCCCTGTGGAATGAAGTATTTAGGAGATTTTCCAGGGTTTTGTGCCATTTACATGCTTATTCTGCAGCTACTCCTCCTTGTAGTGCCTTTTGTCTCTTCATTATGCCTTTAATTCCTTTTAAAGAGTCTAGAGATTTTTTTTCTTAGTAGTATTTTTTTATTTTAATTGATGTAAGGGAAGATATCTGCTCTTTCTGCCTAGTCTTTATATTCTCCTGCTCTTGCAGAAAAGAAAAAAATAACCAAGGTGGGACAATGTTTCAGACTAAAAAGCACATGAATCTTGCTGGGGAGAAGCTGTTCTGGACTCTGTGCCTAAGCAAACTACTGTCAGTAATCTTGCTGAGGATAGATATTAACTGTTTATTTACTTAGATGTGGGTTGGTTAACTTGCTTTTTCACTGTGGCGTTTGGTACAAATCTATAAACAGTACAAGCTGTTTTGTTAATTAGTTTATATTGCTGAATTGGAAAGGGAAGCAGAGAAATGTAAATGTTTTTTCACAAACCAATTCTACCAAGAATATTTTTTTAATCCCAGTTCAAATTATGAGAAATGCTACATGCATGTTTTAAAATGCAGTTAAAACACCAGTGACAAAAATGGTGGCCACATGTGTTACACTCAATGTGTCCTTTTTTTTTTGCTTTTACCAGACATTTTTCCAAATGCCAGGTCCTGTGCTCTGTGCTGAAACTGTTTAATTTTGACTTCCCTGTCACTGTGGATGCAGAGGATGAACCTCAAGCAGAAGCAGGGTGGTTTCACACGTAGTTCAGGGGCATTAGGAATCCTGGCCCATTGGGCTGGCTGCTCCAGAGGCACTGCAGGACCCACTGCCATGGGACACCAAAGCACCCTCCTGAAACTGCCTGGGCAGGGACTTGCCTTATTGTGTTCTGAGGCACCTCTGTGCCTTCCATGGAGCTGTGATCCTGGCTCCTGTTACTCTGCTGGGGCCCAAACCAGATACACTGGGAGCAGAAAATTCAGCCAGAAACACCTGATGGTGGAGGGGCTCAAGTGCTTACCATGCACTCCACGGGGGAGAGACCCTGACAGAAACCCTCAGTCACTGTCACAGGTGTAAATTTCTTCAATGCCATTCAAAATTGAAATGTTCCTCAGAAATGGTCCCACTTCCTGGAAACAGCTAGACCTGCTTCTTGGTTTGGGCTCTTTTGCTCTTGCCTCACGTACATATATCTGTGTGATGGAGGTGTTGTAGTTCAAACTCCATATCCCTTTGTCATGACACAGGAGCCCCACAAGCTTGGCTGTGAGCTGCTTGCATCTGTCTGCAAAATTACTCAGACCCTGCTGGCCGCTCCCCCAAAGCCTGGGTCACAAAGTTATCTGGAATTCCCCCCCTGCACCCACCCATCTCCAGCTGCAAACTTTTGTGTCTGCCTTCCTCCCTGCAGCTGGGAATACAAGGTTCTCATTTTGCTTTGGGAATGTATTTTGCAGAGAGGACCCATCTTTTTCTCCCCTCTCTTGTCATACCATCCCTTTCACTCTTTAGGCATTTCTTCTTCTTCTTCTTCTTTTTAATTTTATTTTTAAATTTAATGACACTTTGTCACTCTGCTCAGCACATTGAGGAAGAGGTAGCAGGCACATAAAGTTTTTTTGGTTTTGTTTTTTTTCTTTATGTACCTCATGAAATCTCTGCTAGTTTTTGCAGACCATTCCATAGCCAACCTCCAAACATTTTGTTTGACAGAAGTTCCTTGCTTTTAAACATTTGACTACAGGGAGATATGTTCTTGCTACCAGTGGACAATTTAATCATAATCTTATTATTTTGTTCAAAATTTACACTGCAAGCAACTGTGGCTTTATTTTCATCTTTTTGATTTGTAGGGGGAAAAATTCTACCTGTTACTCCTTGACACAGGAACCGTTTTGCTGGGCAAACATTGCTATGTCCAAGCAGCCAAAGCAAGACCATTGCATAGATTTGTTTCATTTTTCCAATAGCTGTTGTAAAATAACTAGCTAAGAACCTGCAATATTTAATGAGCCTGACAGACAGGGAAAGGTCAAAAAACAAGCAGGAGACCTGTTCTGACTCATTCCTCCTCAACTTATAACTTGTTTCTTATACCAAACAGTATTTTTCTTTTATTAAGCACAAAAAAAAGATAAAAATAGGAGGAAAAAAAATTAAGAGATGACAGGCTGAAACTGCCTACTTTCCTTTCGGTGTCAGAAGGCATAAATAGTTTAAGTCTGCTGTGGTTTCTGATTGAATATCCTTTTGAAGTAATGATAGCTATAATTTAAAGCAACAGTTACCATATTTTCTTCTCTTTGTGACATTCTTTGATGCCCTAAGTATAAATCTGCTTAAAATAGCTATAGCCATCCGGGGTGTACTACCAGGATTTTCGGAGGTTCTGCCTCTAATTGCCATCATATGTACCTAATATCACAAACATAACTGCCTAATGACAATGCTGCTGCAAATACTTTCTTGACATAAGAAGAAAGGTAAACTCAGAGGTGCACATTAAGTTTAAATTGTTTTCTAAGACTAAAACTGTTGCAAAGAATTTATTTTTAATTAGCATAAATACTGTTCAGACCTGCTTGGCCCCAGACATGTATTCAGCTGTTAAGGGGTATTATATTATGATCGAATACAGCATCAAAAAATTGCTGCCTTTCAGGGGCAATTACAAAAACATTTTTATATAAAATAACTCCAAACTTTGTTGTTGCCTCACACAAGTATGTATATACTCAATCAAGTACATTTTCCCCAAAAGACTAGATGTAACTTTAAAAAAAGATATGCAATTTGGGGATAAAGGAAGGTTCATTGGCATATTTCTCTATCTGTTGAATTTGTTAAATCTTTCTCAATCTGCTAGTCTGCTAAACACTAGTTTCTATTTTTCCAGTTCTGCAGCAGTTAGAAGAAAAGTTGAGCCTCTGAAGATATTCAGTTTAAGAGCATTGCACTATTATCCTGGTACATTATGTAAAATAATGGAAAAACACAGCATTAAAAATTAAATGTTTTAATTAACTTATTCAGTATTTTCTGTTTTAATAATGAGCCTTTAAGTATTTGAATGAATTGCCATGTTTATTTTTTGGCATCAGGGAATAGAAATTATTTAAATAAAATTTTAAAAACCAAACCAAAACAAAAACACCCAAATGAACAAACAAAAACAAAACAAACAAAAAAGCAAATTACAGAGGCACCTCTTTGGAGACCAGCAAGGATTACCCAACGAGAGCGTATTTGCATGGCTGGGAAGGAAGCTGGACAGATGGTAGAAGGGAACAGGACAGATGAGATAAATCCTGATAATGTTGAAAGGCCCATCAAGGTGGGTGCAGTTTTTGTAGTTTATTGTTGAATGTATTTTCTCTGGTTCTGTGCTCTTCCTTGCAGCCAAGACCACCAAACCCTGCTTGCCTCACTTGCTAGGACTTACTCTGCATTTTAATCACCTGATACAGTCTCCTAATTACATGGAGTTCAGATCTGTGATAGCTCTGCTGACTTCCAGAGTAAATGTATAACTTTATAAACAAGGTAGGTTGGAAGCACAAGTGATCTTGCTGCAGCAGCAGGATACTTCTTGGCAAGGGCCAGTTCCTTTGACTCCCTTGATAACTAAAATACAAGACAATTTGCAGTGGTGTCACTGTAATTCTCACAAGTGCTCCACATCTCCAGTGTCTCCCAGCCTCATTTATAAGAGAGTAACAGCAGAATGACACCCCAGGTTGATTTGGAAGTGTAATGAGTAATTGTCATGCATGGCAGTGGAGGACTTGGGCTTGTACTTCTGGAGTATAAAATTACTGATAAGCCTTTCTCCCTTTACCCAGCTCTCAGATGGAACAGAGATATGGAGGGATGAGGTTTCAGCTTTGTGGCTCTGTTCCTGGACTCTGGCCTTTCACTCTATGCAAACTCATGATCTTGCCACTTAGGAAGTTGATTTCTTCAGAAATTCTTCAGAGATTCAAAGTGCAGATAGGACAGTGCACCAAGCCCTGCACTTGAGCTGATTGCAGATACATTCAGATCAGTGAATGGGAAAGTATCTAATGTCTTTGTTGGCTTCCAAAAGGCATTTTCCTCAATCTGGTGCAGTGAGTCAAGACTACTTTTAGTGTTTGGACAAGAAATCCTTCATCCAACTCCTAAGACCCCATTTGAAGAGACTCAATCATCATTCCTGCCCAACAGCAAGGCGAGGTGAGTGCCAGCTTTGAGAATACAGACATCAATGTGTAGGTTCTGGTGTCTCCTGGCACCTTCTGGATCTATCTTGAGAAGGCAGTGGAGAGAACTGTGATAGCCAAGACTTTATGTTAAAGACAATCTGGCAGTCTAACTGTGATCTGAGGTTCACTGATGACCCTGCCCCTCCACAGCACCAGTAAATAATTTAGGCTGCCCACTTGTGAAGGAGAGAACTGAGAAGGACTTTAAGAAAACAACAAGGTGTGCGATGCAGACTTCTGCTAATGGAAAAACCTTTCTGCATGGGAAAACAGGGGAGTCAAGAAGACCATTTTATTAATCTCTTGTATAAATTACATCTTACAGCAGACATTTCTAATATCTAAGAATGACATTCTGAAATGGCAAAATTACAGTGATAAATTTACAATTTATCAGTATCAGTCCAAACTCAATACATTGTATCCTAAAGGAATATGTCAAAAAACAGTTACATGACTGCAGTAAAACTGGGTATTTTGATGGCAGAATCTGTGGAGGACATGAAACTGCTGGGAATCACTGATGCCTGTGTGTACTCTTTTCCTCTAAACAGATATTTTTCTTTGAGTAAGTAGATAGAATAGATTGAGAGATGTGTACAGTTGTGGGGAGGCAGTTGTTGTGCCTGTGCAGATGCAGTCCTCTGTCCCATATTTGTGCAGTGGCCATTCCCTGAAGTTGCATACTGCAGCTGTCATGCTAGCAGAAGTTTGTTTATCTCTTTATGATCACAACTGGAAACAAATGTTCTCAAATTCTACATACTAAAGAAAAAACATTTGTGATTTTCATGGTTAAAAATTGTGGGCAATAATAGAGAGAAGCAGAAAGAAAAGTACTGTGAGAGTCTAACAGAAGCCTGTGCCTGGGTTAACTGCTAATCCATGCCCAGGAGCCCCCAGTCCAGTGAGACACAGCCCTGCCCTTTTTTGTTCAGGAAACATGTTTCTCAACTGTTATTACAGAGGCTGGATGGTGATTTTGTTGAAGGCAATGGGAAGAGTATCTTCAATGGATCAGAATCAGCCTTATTTTTGCTGCAGGCTAAATGGGAAATTATCCTTCTCTCTTTTTTTTTCATATTCCTGAAAGTACTCAAACCAGCATTGTATGAGTTTCCTCCTTATTTCCTTTTGTTCCTATTCAAACATCTGTCTGAAGTAGCGCATTACATACTAATTTGGTCAAAGCTCTTTTTTTTTTTTTATTTGCATGGTTGGGTGTGATTACAGTCTTACACTTCATTTTCATTAATTTGCTTCATTTATTTGCTTTTGATCTTTTATTGAGCCTTATAGTATCTTTGTGTGTGAGAGTGAACATGTGTGCATGCAGGCAAACAGGAAAAATTTCTGCATTTATTTGTCTTTGGACAAAACCACTCTCTCAGTGGAGCTGGCAACTGGGCTCTGGGGTTCCACCTGATGGAACCTGATGAGGCCCTGACTCCTCGTGTGCCATGAGCCAGCAGTACCCACAGGGCACTCCCACTGTGCCCCTGCCCCCACTGGTCACCCACTTGCCTTGGTCCTTGGTGGTCAGTGTGTGAGCAGCAGGGAGAGTGAGGCCATACGTCATCCATGTGTCCAGGGGGACACCAAAGCCCTTCTTGGGCAGTGCTGCTGGGTGCCCCTCACTGCCTCCCAGTGCCATTGGGGTGGGATGCTCTGGGGAGAGGCTGCTGGCTGACTTTCTACACTGGCACTCACTCATTCTGTTTCTGCAGGGGCGTCTGTGGCTCCAACATTTCCTGTGATGCTCTCTTAGCAGTGTTCAGCCTACAGGAAGGACTATAAATATATGTATTACAAATTGAAATAAATATGCACGTTTCAGGATGGTTGCTGACAGTATCCAGCACTGATCTGCAATTCTTGCAGCCTCCTGGTGTGTGAGAGGAAGGCTTGGCCTTCCAGAAGCAGCCCCCAGCACCCTGCAGGACTCAGGGACTGCCCAGCCATTGCACACTCTGCTCAGAAGTGCCCTATGTCTTCTGCAGAGGGACACAGCTCTTTGCTTCTCCTGCTTTGGGGTGTCCTCACTCCTGATAACACAAGCCTGGTGATAGGGCTGCGGCAGAGGATCCTTTCACCCTTCCTTTCTTTCCCTATTCCTCCTATCACAGACTGTGTTGATACAAGTGTTTTGCCCGGATCGTTCCCTGTAAAGTTGGAGGGTAAAGCTCTCCATCACATGTCATCGTTGTCTATAATTACTGTTCTATCATTGTCCTGGAGAGGAGCTGCTTCTGTCACCCCATCATCAGCTTTCTTCTCATCTTTTTGAAGCTTCACTTTCTCTCCTAGGTACCCAGGAACAGACTGATGATAGACTCTCTGATGCTTTTTGATCTTTCCCCTCATACCCTTGGATCTTACTCACCAATCTTCCTTGCCTTTCTGTCACTGCTAATAATTTTTCATTCTGTTAATGTTATCTGTATGTTAATATCTCTACAGAAAAAGATACCAAAGTAGGAAACACTAATTCCAAAGACAAGAGTCATTACATTGGTTTGGCCACTATGAATATTTTTAGCAGTGGCAGTCCATGCAAGTCTTCTAGGTATGCATCCTCCCACAAAAGCCACATTTATGTGGAATGGCAAAGGAAATGTTGTTCTTAATTAGTAAAACCTTGTGTTTCTAAAAAAATTTTTATTGTCTTGTACTACAGACATATTCTTACATTTTTTGCTCTATCAGGCTGTGGTCAATAAGGTCTGGCCATGCCATTGTTCTTGCTTCTCAGGCAATGTTTTATAATAGTCCCTGATATTCCTTTTTCTTGACATATTTTATATAAATATTATAAGAATATGTTTGATTTGTACCATCTCATCTAGAGCCTTTTAAAATTCCTTCTTGAACTAAAAGCATACCAATGCTTGAAGAAAAATAAGCACAGTACCCTTATCACTCTGGTACTGTTTTCTTCTAAAATATCTCCCATTTGGAAGTCTTTACTGTAATAACTGGGATATGAGCACAAAGGCTGGAATTTTCCCAAATAAGAAAGCTTTAAGCCATAATTTATTAGTACAAAAGCTTCTTTTTTGTTAAATTAGATATAAGTATTTTCGGCAGGACCTCCTATGCACAACTATGCAGTGAGTGCTCCCTTTTGCAGTATCAGCTGAAAAGTATATCTTCTATACCATTTATATCAATGTCACTGTTAGAAACAAATCTTGCTCTACTTTAGAGGGTGAGCCAGAGGTGTATAGATAGGGATACATGTATAAAATGTGCGGCTGCTTTTTGGTTTCAGGATCATTGCCCTCTGATCTCATTCACCTCTTCTAATGATGTGCAGGAACACAAACCCTGGATTACAGTCTGGGCAAAAACACAGGTTGGATGTGAATGAATCAGTAGATTCCCCACACAAATGAGAACATACAGATTCTTTCAATCCATGATACTGCCAACTGCAGACTCAGGGTATTTAGTTTCTTTTGCCCCTTTCTGCACATTTACACCCATATTAAGAAGACTGAATCCATCTTGTTCTTCAAAATAAAAAGCTTCTCCTATAGCATGTCACTAACTGCTACAGCTGATATATTTCAGAGGAAATTTCAGTGGGATTTGGATGCCTAACTGCTCTAAATTCCTCTGGAAATCCCAGTCTAATGGTCCTATATGGTGGTGTAAAAACTGCCTTCTGTAAAGAAATTTTCATTTTGCATCTCTCTCCTGGGCCAGCTGGGACACAGCATCTCAAACAAAAAAGAAATGGCATTTCTAGCCTTCTCTGCTCACAAAAGGATATGTTTCATCCCCCTCAGCAGCACTGGTGCCTGCTGGGTCTGGGAGAAGGAACCTGATGATCATGCCACTGCTGGGGTCAGTAGTATGTTACACTGCCTACATTTTCTTTTGAACTTTCAAAAATGTGTTTTGCCTTCCCATTGGCAGTATTCCTAAAACACTGATGAGACTGCAAATACTAAGCTCTTTATGGCTCCAGTCTACATCAGTTAGGTGGGTTTTTCTGTGAGTTTCCCATGAAATTTCTGTAAAGGGTGTGTAAGAAATGCCTGATCCAATGAAGAAAACAGCAACTGATACATTTGTTTTTCAGCATATACATACAGAGTTTAATTTAGCATAGAGAAGCAACTAAGGATCAAGTATTGTTATGGTAAAATGCTTCCTTTCATCTGGAGTTATATGTGATCCCATAATAAATCCAAATGTGCACGATTGTGTTTTCAGAAAGTGAAAATTTAAATTAACAGTGTGGCTAGTACTGAGTTCCACTCTCTGCCACTATCTCAGTAAATTTGAGTTTGTGTAATATGAGTATTCAGAAGGAAAACCTGCATGAAATCTTCCAATTGTGAATGCCTTTTCCTTATAAGAATTTGCAATGAATCTCTGGAAACTTGCTAAGTCCCCAGGGGGATAAGAATTCACAGATCTAACTAACCCTGAGGGTCATGTTATCACACAGATTAACTATTCTCAACCAATTTCTGAAATGCGTTAGGCAGTTAAGGCTTTCTATCAACATTAGTAATGTGTACTTTCTTTTTCTACCTATTTGTCCTTAAATATATTTATTAGGTCCCTGACACTCAAGGGCCCTCCTTCATCTCATTAATCAGCTTCTCACATGTCCCTGAAGAAGCATCTCTATTTCACATGTTCAGCTAATTATTCTGCTAAATATTCCTTTTAAAGGAGTCAGTACACAGTACAACAAGTATTAATACATAGTGCTACTCCACAACATTGAATCTGGAAAAATAACATTAACAAGTATACTTTTTCAACCCAGACAAACTTTTATGTTTTGTTGAATAAAACAAGGGGTGTAACATTTCCCAGAAGCTGTGTTATGGACTCGATAATAAAGCCAGGGTTCTGTAAGAAGTAACTGAGAGTTAGATTCATGAGAATGAGGACCTTTATAGTATCTGTGCCTCAGATAAGACCTCTCTTGCTTAAACTGATATACACCATGGACAAGGGTTGTATATGAAGGTGGCCAGGACACATGGGGTCAATCACACATGAGAATAAAGTCTCCTAAAAGGATTGCCCATGAACAGAAGGCTGGAGGAGGCCTCCTCAGTCATTGAGTCCCATCTCCTGTATGGTTCATACAGGCACCATATCGTGGAATACCCAAATTATCTGTCAAACTGATCTGATGAAAGCAAATAAGGGCTTGTTTTGGGATTGGGCTGGGTTTTTTTGGTTGGATGCTTTGGAGATTTGTTCTGTTCCAGTCTTCTTATTCTGATGGTTTAGGACTTTCTTTTAGTTCCCAAGTATTCCTGGCTCATTTACATCCACTTTTTCTTAGCCTGTAAAGTCAAATACCAGCTGCAGGACAAACTGAACTTGCTGGGTCTGTAGTGTTGAAATGCCTCTGGGTACAAAAGATTTGTAGGTGCCTGTGGGATGGCCCATGAGACCCTCACCCTTATATTGAGAGAAACATGACTGTAAAAAAGTGTTATTTCCTTCCCAAGCAGCTAGGGCATAAACATTTTTCTATTTCAGAAAGCTTCTGCAAAACGATAGTCTGCTCTTACACCAAACCATTTAATAAGTTTAATTAAATGGAAGCTTATGATAATTAAACCAAAAGCCTAAGGGCCCTGTTCTGTGAGGACTTACTCCTTGCATAAGACCAATTTCCATATAATTTAGACAACAAAATAGCGTAACAGCACTCTCCCATCTAATTTATATGAAATTGGTAATCTCCAAACCTGATTTATATTACCCTGTAAACATACTTCTTGTATCTTAGCAGAAGTGCAATACCTCCAGTACAAGTATTGCAACAGAAGAGGAAAAGAAACCTTTTTAAAAGGGAACCCTCCTTTAAAAAAGCAAAACTAAACAAAAAATAACCAACCAAGAAACCCTGAATGTGCAAATTAAACCATAATCTGATAAACTCTGCATGAGGATCAAATATCCTTAAACAAATTTTCTAGCATAGCGGGTACTTGTAGGTTCTTCTTTCATAACAAATTTACATATTTACTACTCCTGGGTGTTTTCTTGAACTACTGTTTGTGATCAGTGCTAGAAAAAAACCCACGCTCCTTATTTTGGAATTCCTTACTGTCTCCCTGAGTGTCCCAAAGGAACGGCACCGTGCATTATCTCCTCCGCCACCTGTATTTTTATTGCACTTCAAAACAAAGCTTCGGTACTACAAAGAATCAATGGGGCCTGATTCTTCACTGCCTTACTCCAACTTTGCACAAGCCCACTGCAGACAAAGCTTTTCCTCCTGCTTACAACAGAAAGAGTGGGAAGTCCCCAGCTTCCCTGCCAGAGTGACAGGACAGCAAATTTTGGTCCTCTCCCCATCCCCTCCTGCAGACACAGGTGTGAGAAACACAGGCAGCACACGTGGAGGGGGGATGATCACCTTCCTGTTC
The DNA here is from genome assembly GCA_025920805.1 of Petroica traversi. Classification (NCBI taxonomy): domain Eukaryota; kingdom Metazoa; phylum Chordata; class Aves; order Passeriformes; family Petroicidae; genus Petroica; species Petroica traversi. The sequence goes on along the minus strand of JAHLSL010000036.1, from coordinate 8,017,540 downwards.
TCCTGTGCCTCGCTGTGTGGCACAGCTGACAACCAAGACCTTGATGTTTGGTGACTTTACTGCACAAGATTCTCTGTTTTGGATGAGGTTCTATGCTTTGTTTCACTGGGCTGGTTTTTTTAAAGAGACTGGAATTATTGGGTTCTGGCTCAGAAAGGCTGATTTTGTGCCAGTTCATGCCCAAAAGAAAGCAGTGGTCCCACACTGAGGAAAGCTATAAGTCTGATAGTTGCAGAAAAGGTGAAAGCATTATTGTGAAGGGGCTGGACACCAAATGCTGCTGTGCACAGCTACTCCCTATTAGATGCTGGTGATTAATTGCTCGGGGTTAGAAGATAACCAGGTCAGAGCCTCATGAGATATACACTTCTCACTGGCAGTCAAATAGTAGACCCCTATATCTAAAGTCTATTTGTAGAATTAAGTGGGTAGGCACTGTCCCTTGTACCATAAATGGGTTCATCATTACAGTTTAAAATTCTCATCCCTCAATTTCTAAACATTTGAGACACTGACAGTTCTGACCTGCTGTTTTGCTTGCACTGCTGAGTAAATACAAGACCCAGGGGTTAAATTTCAGCCTAGATGAGGCAGAATTGTTACCTGTAAGACAAGGCATCTGGAAGATCTCACCCTGTTGCTGACTGCCCTACCTATTTGTGGGCTTTGACCCAAGCACAAAGAGAAGCGTTCCATCCTGAGGGTCATTTTTGACAGCACTGAACATGGAAACCCATTTTCTTTACAATCTTCAGAAGTGGCTTACAAAATATCTAAAGTATTCAAAATCTGTGACCTTTTCCTCCAGGCAGAGACTTCGTCACGGTGATCTATGTCTCCATGGCCTTAAGGCCAGATTAATACAAGGCGTCCCCCAAACCACCTGCAGGCTGGAGCTGCCAGGGAGGAGAAATCTGTCTGCTCAAGGGCCCTCACCTGGGGAAGCTGGCCAGCCCTGTGCTCAGCAACTGCATTTGCAAATATGATTCAGAGTCTTCTTAATTATTGGTGTTTAAAGTTTAAAATAGAAGAAAGCCAGACTCTATGATAAGTTTGAGGCACAGAACATAAGTGTGCTGTTTGTTTTTTATGTAGGTTTAAAAATAAATAAATAGGAACTGTCAAAGGCAGAAAGGGAAGAATTGCAATAATTTCCCTAGATTATTTCCCTAGAAAGACATCATCAACTGCCCCATTGCAGGTTTCCCAGGATTATGCCAGATGGCACAAATACTTTTCAGAGTAGTCAACTCCCTACCCTGTATGGAAGAGGTTTTTGATATTATTAGCATGTTTGTCTTTTCTTAACCTGATTTTTAAATTTTTAAGATTAGAAATGTTCTTGGAGTAGACCAGCACATTAGAACCTAAACCCATTTTAAGGTTTTTTAGCCAAACCTGAACCTATCCCAAAAGTCCTCTTCTCTTTATTACCAAATGGAGCACACCAGATCCAGGTGCTCATCCAAATGAGTCAGACACCCCTGATGCTCCTGGAGGGCTTTTAAAAACAGTGGATCCAGTTTGGACAGTTTACTGGATCCCAATAATATTATGAATTTCAGAATAATTGATGTGTTCCCAGACTGGGGGAAGGTACAGAGGAATAGGGAGAGTATCAGAAGCACTCGTGTGAGGTTGGAAAATAAATTTTGATATGTAAAAGGGACTAGGAGAGGAGGATGAGAAGATTGATGGTCTCCAGTGGTACCTTCTGCAACTTCACTGAGCCCAGCTCACATGAAAATTTTTACAGCTTTGTGTGAAGTGCTGCATATTACAGACATGACATTAAACCTTCTGCACCCATCATGAGAAATACTTGTATTATTTTTTTTGTAAGCACACTTCTGTAGAGGTCTGAGCTGGATTTTCATTCTTTTAAACACATTCACAGTTAAGAGGAATTTTCTGCTCCAAGATTTGCAAGCCCTAACATTCAGAAGACACAAATCTCTTATGTTCCATATTAATGAGTATGTGGCCCAAGGATCACATATAGAGAGAAAAAAAATGCATTTGTATCTCAGTTATAAAACTCAGATAGGAAGCTTTAATATTTCTGTCATGTTTTGGTGATGGTGGAAAATCCACATTTTATGCCAGGCCCTGTGTAATTGAGTATAACTTTTAGGGACACCAAAAGTATCTCCTCCCTTTAATACCAAGTCTGAATTTGGCTCAAAACATCTGTTAAACGGCTCAGAAAAGCACCAATTTATCTTAAAAGAGCAAAGTAGTCTAATACAAATAAGGAAAGGGAGTAGAAAGTGAAAAGATATGTAAGAACCAAGTTTCTAGGCAAAAAGCAGACCTGCCTAGCTCCAGGTCTCGCCATCTGGTTTCAGACATATTTACCTAAGGTTAGTGTAGCAAATAAGGTAAAAAATATGTCATCTTAGTTCACATGCAGCATCGAGATTCCAACCTCTGATGATAAATAATGTACAAAGGTGCAAAAGTACAATTCTGTTTGTGCTGGGCCTCCTGTTAGGGACATGTGAGGGACTAGGAGCTCAGCACTGCTGCAGAGCTGCCAACTGCACGGGCGTGGCAAGGCAGGAGCACCCAGGTGGTCACTTGGCCAAACACCCCCACGCCACTGGCCAGCCCCAGGCCCAGCACACTGAGCTGCTTTTCATGGGAAGCAGCTCATGTTCCAGTAGAGCACACACAGAGCCTATTTTCTGGGACATTGCTGCCTTGCTGCTGTTTTACACTTCCTTCCCAAAAAGCTTTAAAGTATACTTTTTAACACATATTTATTAAAACTTACTCGCACTATTCAATAGAATATTTGAATGGCCACTCAAAACCCCACTGCCTAATGACTGCCAACTTGCTGAAGAATAGAGGCAAGGGAGGCTTTGCTTTGAGCGGGGGGGAGAGAAAATAAAGAGAAATCGGCCCAGCTTCAAAGGGCGCATTTCCATAATTGCCCTGTAACTTTGGCAAAATAAATCTGAAGGGCTGAGAAAAGCGCAATCTCTCAGATGAGTGCACTACAAAAGCCCCAGAGATCCCCAGTCCCACTTGTTACTATTCTAATTCAGTGAGAGAATTCGGTCCCTAACCTCAGCAACAAAAGCCATGAAATCACCGTCCTCCCATTCCGATGGCCCATTCCCAAAGAATAAGACCTTATCCAGCCTTTGTCTCCATCCTGCCCACAGACACTCAGTACAAGTTAGGATAGCATTAGGTGGAAGAACAACGGGTAGAGGTTTTTCAGACTGACAATTTAAACTCTTGGTCTCCGGGTTGCAAATGCATGCACTCCTACATAGCAGGAGGAGATGGGGTCTGTTTCTGACTTGTTTTGTTATCACAAGAAGCCTTTTTTTGTAGTTTATATGTAGTTGAATTTTCGTATAGTCTGTCTGTGTAAACTTCCCAGATAAATCATGCACATTAGAGTTATACAGTAGTTTTCTTTGAAAAGGTGAAAATACCCTAAACAATTGTTCCTAGGATTTAATGTTTGTCCTCAGCAGTACATGAGCTATTTAAAAAAAAAAAAAAAAAAGATAATTATAAATAAAAATTTAATAAGAATGTGTCTAAAATGGCTTTGCTGGCACGGCCGCAGTCCCAACTTTGCAATTCCTCAATGAAAAAATGACTGCCAAATGTGAATAGTAGGCCTTTTACGGCAAAGGCCCAATCTCCCGTCATTTGGCCCCTCTCTGACTTTTTTATTTTCTCAATAAGACGAGCTTTTGTGGCGATGTTCAGTATGGACAATCAGGACAGCCTTATAAAGGGATTGAGAAGGGCATACAAAGGGCTGCGGCAGCATCAAAGCGAGCCCAGCAGCACAATAGAGATGACATTTTTACATCCCAGGGCTGGGGCGGGCAGGGACTGAATACTGTGTCCACAGCAGTGTCAGTAAACAATGAGCAAAGTGGGAAAGGGGTGAAAACACAAGTCAAAATCTTTTTATTGAAGCCCCCTACACATTCATTGGGCATTTTCAGCCCTGCGTTTGAAAGCTCTTCCATTTACTTACTCTTCAGATTCCCCTATTTAACTAACTGACTGATGATGGCTCCATTTTGATATCTGAAGAAAAGAATGGGAATTCTTCCTGAAGTGAATATATTAATTAATGAGATTTAATTGCGTTTTATTGGCAGTAAAGAAAATATCAGCTGCATGGTGCTGTTCTTAAAGGAACACTGTCATCTTTAACACCACATTTGAGACCCCTGTTTAAGAGGCCCCAACCTTACCTGAGGTACTAGTTCTGTCTGTGGTTCTTTAGTTTACCAGTTCCTTGCATTTGGGTTTGGTTGCTTGGAGTTTTTGCAGAACAAAACAAGGCTGGACTCCTGTTTAGCTGGTTTCTCATTCCATTTCTCATACCCAAGTCCAAGGTATTAGTGTGGTTAAAAGTACCAGCATGGAAAGTTTAAAACCAGAGGACTTAACACTGGTCTTTAGCTATTTCAGTTAAACTCAGCAACTACACCAGGTGCAGGAGGGCAGGAATGAGCACTGAAATTTTCTTTTCTGGGCATTTTTTTCCTCCAGTAATTGCACAGAAATATTTCTGTTACTATCAGGGTATGATTTAGCACACCAGAGGAAATCTGTCTATCAAGCAAACATTTCTGGCATTGTCTTCCCTAAGAATCACTTGCAAAAGTCTCCATCTGAGAAGACTGGCACTGGTGCTGCTGTTCAATAGCCATCTCAAGTGTCCTTTTTCATTAAATTATTTTGGAATGGGGCTGGTCTAATCTCCTAGTGAAGCTTTATCTTTCTTGGAAGCAAGTTAGACTGTAACAGAGAAAATCAATGTTTTACTCCTTGTATCTAATTTCACATTACATCTATGTTTTTAGGCACTTAAATTTTACTGCTAAGGTATCTTGAGTATTGCAAAGTCCACTGTGAATTATACTAATGATCGCTGAGAAATCCAATTGAGTGAGTCACATATTTGAGAGAGAGATATTTTCTTTTCACTGTTTTGCTTGAAAATAAGTATAATACTTATGTATTAAAACCTCAGGTTTATGCATACCCAGTAAGTAATTTTATTCTAGCCTGGCTAGCTGGCCTACTGACATGCATTTTCACCACTGCTAAAAATAATGAGGAATCCGAGTGACACACATTTATGGCTAGGAGTGCCATCAGATCCCTTGACCTAATTGAGCATGCCTACACACCTTAGAGTGTTTTGCATAACCAACTTAGACAGCAGGAACATTTCCAACTGGATTGATTGACATATTTTATTTCTAACTTAAGCTTAATCAGGACCAAGAATGATTCATTTATACCTTTCAAACTTTAGGAATTGACACAGGAGACAACCAAGCTGCAGACTCCAGTGTAAGCAATCACACAAAGGAAAAAATATAGATTAATATATTGTATTAGTCTACTTAGCTGCTGCAGTTGATGTAATAAAATTAATTAATTAAGAAAGTTACTTTATTTTATAAAATAAATGTCAAACAAGATTTTTTTTGCAGGAAAGGTTTTGTCCCAAATCCCTCCTCCACTAAGGGTTTATCTGAAGCCCTGTATCGAATCTAGAGCTACCGTAAGGTGCAGTTTGATTTTTTTCAGAAACCAGCTGGACGAGAGCCCATCTCTCAGCAATAACCACATTGACTCTCAAATTGAAAGAGTTTCCGGCTTTTAAGGTGTAAAGTACCTTCAAATAAATATCAGCGGTTTCCACGTGCCGTGCCTTAAACAGGAACAAAGCCTAATAGAATAGACTGTAATAAAAGTGCTATTTCCAGCATGTGTGTATGTGGCTGCTCTACGCTGCAAATGTCCTTTAGCACTTTTTAACCATATTCTCTAGTGTGTCAGCAAAGAGACTCCATCAGAGTATTTAACATTGCTGGGAGCAAAGGAATAAAGTGGAGTCACTGTTGATTATTACTCATTAGCCACAAGGACATCCACTTAACATGTGAATAAATGAATGACACCATGTCCTAATGGAAATGGCCTCAGTGTACCTTTAAGCAAAATGTTGTTTAATATCTTCCATTTGCTGAATAGTAAAGAGGCCTGTTGGACATGCACAGCTAGCAAGCGGCCATTGTTGCTTTGTTCCAATTTCAGCATTTAATAAAAAAAGATGTTGTCTTGACTGAAGCAAAGCTGGGCCTCAAAACCCTGGGTGGCAACACAGGCTTGTTCTCATTCTGCAAATTCAGAATTTCACTGGCATCCTAAAGGGTTAATGCCCATAAAGCAAATGAAGCCTTAGAAGGTACATGTTCTTCATTATTCTGCTTTACATTCAAACATATAAAACAAAGAACATCTGATATCTTTATTGGTTTTCTTAGATAAAACACAAGCAAGCTATAAGCCTTAATTTTCTTATTACCATTTGTTAACAAGGAAGATAACACTCTCAAAAGTACTTGATTAGGGCTTCCTTTGATTTGTATCTTGTTATGATTACCAGGGCATATATTTTTGTATTATTACTTTAGTACACTGATAGTTCTGATCAAAGTGATAAAAAAAAAGGTATTTAAAAGTGTAAATATTAACCATACAGGTAAACCACATAATCTGAACAACATCTTGAACACTGCCATACTGAAGTACACACTGGGGAAAACAGTCATAGCTGAGATATACGTTCCTATCTGGAAAGCTGGTAGTCTGGGCTGGAGGAGCCCTTTTGCTCCCAAACCCTTTCAACAGCAACTTACATACTTGAGAAGTTAGTTTGGCTTTTTAATACAGTATAACTACTGAGGATATAATATTGAAGATATTCACTATATAGCATATCTAAATACTTGTGATCAGATTCCAAACCACATATATCTGTTCTTACAGGAATAAAGCAGGTTTTACTATCTAAGGAAAACAACACCACGCGCATCAGGTAACCTTGAAAGGTTTGGGAGGGTATTTTAATGCATGGTCTGACGCCTGATTGTGAAAATTGTGCTGGATCTTGTCCTTACTCTTGTGATTTTGCCTGCATAACAGCTGGCTGCGCGGGAGGCGGCTCGGTGCTGTTTCCCAGCTCCCAGGGCTTTCTCCTGTCTTATCCCGGGCCGTGATGGGCACTTTGGTTGCAGTGAATGGGGAGCCTGACACGGCCCGCTACGCCCGGCCGGCCGCTCCCACCACAACTGGGTCTGACAACTTGGAAGTCTCTTTCTCCTGCCTGCTGCCTCCTCCTCCTCCTCCTCCTTGCCGACGCTTCCTCCGGCCGGCCCCGCGCAGACAGGGAGCGAGCGGGAGATGATTACATCAATCAGTGTCAGGTCTGGGAGCTGTGATTTATGAATATGCATAATGAGCTCTCACCTTTGAGAAGGACTAGCTAGGGAGATAATTGATTAGACAGGAAAAGAGCAGCCAACAGAGAGGGAGAAGGGAGAGGGAGGCCTCTCTGTGCTGTCTCAGGCAGGCCTGGCTGGGGCTCCAGCGAGGCTGTCAAACTGAGAGAGGATTTCTGAAAAAAAAAAAAAAAGTGTAGGATTTTTTATGTTTTTTTGAAACATGCATAACAAAATGTTTCCTCACAAAATTAATGGGAATTTTCTCCACATTAGGGAAGCCAGGCAGGCACAAAGGCTGTTTTACTCCCGCAGGGAAACCAAATTCTCACTTCCAGAAGCCAAAGGAGCAGCTTTCCCATGGCTTCCACGCCGCTGTTGCAGGAGCATCCCCACGGTCAGAGTGAAGGGAGAGGTGCTGAAGGGACAGGGAGCTGAGGGCCTCTGTGCAAAAGCAAAGGAGCCTTTAATGGAGGTAAAAAGCTGGGGATGCAATTGTTTTCCCATCATGGTTGCATTATTTTCTTCCATCCCCTTTAAGCATGTGTCTGGCCGCTGTGTGAAAGTTTCTATGGAAAACCCACCAGGATGCCCAGAGGAAGGGGATGTGGAAACTTGCTTCTAGCTTTCTCTCCCCCCCACTCTTCCCATTTTAGATGCCATTAATCTTTTTTTTTTTCCCTCAACAAGAATTGGCTAAGGAAAAAGAGGGATACAAAGTGCAGAGAGACTGGATAAAATTTACATGAGAAACGACCTGTTTTCTAACCCCCCACCCACAGAGATTCCCCCATTTCAGGAGCCTGTTGGAGCGAAAGAGTGGGAACAGTTCCTGGCGGAAAGACAGAGAGCTGCATGGGGCTGCAAAGAGGCAAATGCTGTTTCTAGGGTGAGCTGTGGCCAGAAAGGACATATGGGGAAAGGAAGAGGACGCAGGGGGGGGAAAAAGCAGAGATCACAACACTGCCGCAAACTCTGCGGGTCCCTTCCCCGGCCTCCTTTGCTCCCAGGCATTGCTAACAGCAGCCGGGGAGGCTGCAGAGCACACCAGGAGAGGGGTCTCCCCATCATCATGCTGGTCAGGGAGAATATTAATTGAGAAACATTAAAACACTGTAT
>JAHLSL010000036.1:7939265-7994138 GCA_025920805.1 Petroica traversi | reverse complement strand
AAAAAAAAATATATCTGGGCTGCATGTCCCTCTTTATATGCCATATCTCTGTGAGATGAATATGTTGGCTTATTGGACAGTAAAAGGCCAGTCTCCAGGTGACAATTGGGCTGCCATTATTCAGCATTTTATTCATGCATATTTAGAGGATGGTAATGAGGATTTTTGCATTGTTGCATGAAAATGGTCAATTCCCAGCAGTTTTGATGGAAAGGAAGTGAAACATATGAGATAGCTATGTGTCCAGTCACAGCTGGGATTTAAAATGATTTTCCTTCCCTTAGCTGTGCACTCTGCCTCTCAGATAGGACCAGGTCTGGTGAGGGCTCCTCTCCTGTCATCCTCATCTGACCATTTTTTTTACACACTGCTTCTGCAGCTATTACCTATCACTAAACAACAACACAAATTTGCTCATTCCTGTGCTGTTGGTGCTATGTGTTTCCCTCCTTAAATGCTTACATTTATTTTCAAAAATATTTAAAAGATATTTTAATATGATTGAATAGCACCTGGAAATTAATGCTTGTAAACCTGCCTAATAGCAATAAATTATTTATCTTTTCAAATGACAACTCCTTGTATTGAATACAATCACACTTGCATGAGGATGGAATAACACTATTTCCTCTTTAATCTTTAAAGATGCATTTTTATTTTTCATAGCACTGTCTGTCTGTTAAGCCTATTTATCCAGCTCTTGAATGGCCAGACTAAGTATTTTTCACTGCGTATAATTAGGGAAGGCAATGAACATTATGTCAGGGTAAATATAATTTATTTACCGTACCTCAATGCTCAGTCAATATTTGCTTTTCACAGTTATAAAAGAGTGGTTGGTTAATACCTCAGAACCAGAAGATGTGCTAAAGGTATACAGTTCAGGAAAATATGGGTAGCAAGCTTTGTTTGCTGATATTTTGATTAGTGTATATGGTCAGGTTAATGCATGATGTAAAAGTCTCCAGGGAGTGACATTACAGGGACAGGGTGCTATCTTTGCTGTTGTTTATTCAAGGGTTTATGACTGAGTCTTAAAACCAGAACAAATGATTTAAAGACATGCTTTTAGACTGAAAATAGTTCTGTGACACGTTAGTGCCCCTAATCCCACTGAAGAGCACCTCACTTTTCTATGAGACTCCTCGGACTCTGGGCAATCATCTCTGGCTGAGTGTGACCCAGAATATGCAGATGTGGCTGCAAATTCCTGTGGCTGCTTCCAGTGGGACTGAACTGGGCAGCAGGAGCTCGTGCACACTGCCAAAGGCTCAGCTTAGCAAGGCACCTGAGCCACTTCATTGAACAAATTTAGTGGGCAGCACCCAGCAGAAATACTGTGCCTAAGGGAGGGGCAGTGCAGGGTGCCCCGTGGGATGATCCCCCTGTGCCCTGTGTGTGAGCTGTGCAGGACTGGCTAATGCTGAAATCTCTCAAAAATCCAGGTGTCTCTTGTGAGGGACACCAGGTGAACTGGCAGCATGGCTGTGTCCCTGAGTCTCTCAGCTTCAGCTCAAAGTCCTTGGGACAGGCTGGGACTGTAGCACTGCCCATCTCCCATCGATTCAGTGGCTCAGTGCTGGAACAGTGCAAAAGCTTTGTTCAAATTTTAAAGTGCATTGCAATCACTGTACTTGTTTAAAGGGGTTAAACATCATCTTTTCAGTTTATATCTTTGGAAGCTCTTTGTTTACATCAGGCCTCTGGTATTTCAAGAGTTCTTGCACTGATGAATATATTGTGATTATTTGTTTGGAGAAATGCTCAGTCTGCTGCTATCTCTCTTTGCACCTTTGAGTGATTGCAGTATGTCCCAGGAGAGACTAAAAACAATCCAGTGATGCCCAGGTGAGAAAAATTAACTTTTCAGTCTTCTGTTTTCTCCAGAGATCTGGTTTTGGCTGAGGTTTAACCACTAGAGCAGAGGGTTGCAGGCACACTGGGTGTAGGACTGCATTTACATAACTTCGTTCTGTTTGGAAGGGTTTGCAACAAAGTCACTTTATTTTCCTCATGCAGACCATTTCCTAACACCCAGAGTGATGCAGTAACTGGCTAAAAAGAACAAGGAATTAAAACTGGTATGGCAGAGTTTATGTTTTTGTGGTGTTCTGTTTGTTGCCTACCAACCGTCCCCATTTTTTTCCAAGATGAGCTGATTATCTCCCTGACCTACCCACATAAATTCCAGTGAAGAATCCAACAATCTAGGTTTGCTTCCACTTCATGTTCCCCAGGAGGAAGCAGTTCAGCTTGGCAGGATACCAGGGAAATAGCTGAAGCATCCCTGGGGGGGGCTCATGGCTTCACTGTGTGCTCAGGGAAGTTCAAGGGGGACTTCCCTTAGCAGAAAAACTGGGCAGTTGGTGCAGGTGAGACAGCTTTTTAAGACCAGGAGTGCCATCTGAAAACCCTGGCTCAATATCCAGCTCATCATGCTTGAACTTGCTTCACCATTGTTTCCAACACCAACCTGTAAGTGATGAAGCCTTTAACAAGACACCAGCAGGGCTCAGGGCACCAGCTGTGGGCAGCAATGTGGCACTGGAGGGCTGGTGGTGGGCAGGGACCTGTGGAGCAGTGGTGGGACTCTCCCTGTGTGACTGGTCAGTACAGGTTGTCCCAGCATGGCCAGCCAGGTTCTGGGCACCATCCTGGAATACAGAAACTTCAGTTGTCCCTCTCTGTAACACCTGTGGGAGCAGGTGCTGTCTCTTACCCTGATGTTGACTCTCAGATCTTCTCCTTTCATTCTCAGTACCAAATATCTTCTAGGCCTTGTACACATAGGGATCTTGTTGAATGATGTTGTCAAGTTTGGCTGCTGCACACTCATAGGAAGGGATTACACAAATTTTGCTACTTAACAGAGTTTAAATGAAAGAGTTTAGTGCTCAAGCTTTCTCTCAAGGTGAAGGAAATTTAAATAGTGATGGGTCTCATGACAACAAGAGGAGATGGGAGTCAGGATGTTCTCAGTTTGAAGGTTTGCATTGGATAGTAAAGGCTCATACAGTGTGTCCATGGATACATGGTCCTCTTGTCTCCAACAAGGTATAACAGAGGTAGTTACTTCCTGAGCTGAGGGAGGGAAATGCAGGGAACTGCAGGTGAGCCTTGGAGATCAAAATCACAAGCACCAGCAGCTCCTCTCAAGGGCTCAGGAATGAGCCTGGAGACAGCAAATGGCAGAAATGCTGATCTGAAGACATCTGTGCAACTCCAGGCTGTTTAGGAGTAGTACAGGCTCTTCAGTGAAAAATCATGGTGGGAAAATACCCAACTCTCCAAAGCAAGGTGAAATCCATAATTACTGAGTAAGTACAGCTTTAGAAAGTACTAGTGTAAAACAGAGGGAAATGTTTAAAAGTTATGTTTTGAAGCAAAATTAATATTTTTTTTTTATTTCTACCATACAGAATAATTCTAAAATACTGACAATATGTGTGATGCTTTCTATAAAATCCCATTTTAATCAGTGATGACAGTTTGACATTTTTCCAGCTGCTTAGAAGCAATAGACAGTCAAGTATCTCAGTAGGACATGGGCTGGCATGCTGGGATGTATGTAAGCTTTAACTTTCCTCCTACTCACCAACTTATGATGGTATTGGAAGAACAGGGGGTAAAAAGCTTTCTGCAGGTTTCACACCAGCTTATGCCATCTGTGTTTTCAGCTTTGTCTTGCAAAAGTAAAATCTTTGCTTTGAAAGTGCATCCAGATGCTGTCAGTTAATATTATCATTCTCAGTAGCAAGTGAGGATTTTATTTATAAAATGTCCTCGCCTTTTCTGAACAATAAATGATTCTGCACACTTGAGGGACATATAAATAGTAATTAAAACACACTTTAGAGTAATGCTTAGGCTTTTAAAGAAAGTGACATCAATTTAAAGGAAAGGATAATGTGCTGGGCTGGACATCAATCAAAAGGAGGGAAGAAAATATTGTCTAAAGCAACATTTAAATGATGGAATAAAGCATCTGAATGAACAGGCTCCAAAACATGGTGGCAGATAAAAGGTGCCTGGGTGAAGACACTGTGCTGGATGAGACCACCCTTCTCAGATGTGCCTGCTCCAGAGCACAGTGTCATAAATGTGTCTCCTGTTTCCTTTGGAAAGAAGTCTTGTTGGGTGAGGGAACATAGTCTAGAGTTAAAGAGGATGATTTCTCACTTATGTAGCATCTCCTATTGCATCCTACTCAGATGTCTTATCCTGAGCTATATCAATTCACCTTAGATATGTCCACAGTGACCCCACAGTGGTCACTTGGCTCACCACCTCCTCTTTCTTACTGTCTTTATGTCCTCTGTGCACTTCTGAATAGGAAAACACTGAAAATCCCATTTCATAAATGGAAATCTAATGTAAAATGTGCCCATTGTCCCACTGTTCACTGCTGTGAGCTATTGTGTCATACACTGGGTTATTTCTGTAGCACTCTGCCCAATCCCTCTGCCTTACTGTTCCTGTCATCTCTTGTTGCTTGTTCTTGTTTCTTCCCTTCTGCTTTTCAGTGGAGTGAACACCAGTCTGCTCTCCAGTGCAGAGGATTTTTGTTTATATTGCAATTTCTGTGGAGCAAGACACCACATTTTGGCTCACATGCCTCTGTTTACACACAGCAGCTTGTTAACTGTATAAACAATGAGAATAAATTAGATTCAAATTATCAGTTTTGTAGTAGCACAAGGATAGGCAGTAAAATCAATGCTATGGACCTAACCTACATGTGTAGTTACTGCAATTATGCATAAAAACAATCATTTTTTGGATTGGTAGGGACATTTATCTTGACATGCACTTGCACAACTACTTAGTGCTCACACAGTTTTAGGCACAAATGCCCCATAAGTCTCTATGGCACTGGGGATTCTGAAACTGGGCTCTCAATCAGAGAGGTTTATTTTTAGTTACAGAATTGTGTGGCTGGATTGTTTGTGGAATACATAAGTGTTGTCTAAACAGTTTTAAAAACTCACTTCTCCCCATCTGAGCATTGTCATTTTCAGCTTTAAATAGGGGATTGAGTACATCATTGCTGGCACTATACTTCTATGAAGAGTGGGTATTAAGCTGAGGAAACAGCTGTGAATAAGTGCAGAATTTGCACCTGCAGATAAAAAGACTTTGAGAAATCAGGACTGCATTTTTCTCTTTGTTTATTCCTGCACTTAATGTATTTTTTTTACTTAGTTTTAAGTAGCAGAATGCTTGAAAAAAACAAGACATTTAGATCAAGGAGTTAGAGATCTAATCAGAATGTTGATGACTTATTAACAAATGTTTTCTCAGCCCTGTTGCTTTTCTTTAATTTCTACAGGATATCCTTTTCCTTCAAAGTCTCCAGAAATTACAAGACAGGCTGCTTTTCTTTGGGGACAATTTGTTAGGAGGCTGACAAGATGAATTAGTCAAATAATTGCTGCTAAACTCATACAGTGCCTGCTATTTAAGGTTTTTAGTCTGGGTAAATTGGTCTCTCTTAAGGCACAATCATTTGCTCTCAAAAATGTATATTTTTTATACATTTCCATCTCTACTTACAATGTTTATCTTAGTTTTCTTAATAACTAGTGATGTTGTGTGCAGTGTAAAGCATTACTGAGTTTTATGCTGAAAAATCTGTCTCTTCCTTCAGATTACAGATCCTTGTGGCAAAAAAAATGTTTAAATACTTTATTTGAAAATACTTATTTTGATGACAGTAATCAAAGATTTAGTTTCCTTGACTTCTGATGAAGCATTAACTGTGTCCCCAGCTTGTAAATCCAGTTACTAATGAAAATCTGCATGAGTGAGCTCTGACAGAAACTTTGGTGCACATCTCTGTGGGTTTTTCCATGGAGGCTGCAGCAGTTCTAGTACTCAGAGAATCCCCAGGGCTCCCAAGATGATTAATGATAACAAAGCTTTCCCTATTGTGTTAGTGGATAGGAAGGAAGGAAGAGTACTCTAAAAAGAGAGTGCATAGAATTTCTGAGTACTGAAGTCCAGGAGTAGAGTTTAACCCTTGAAATCAGCTACAGAATGTCTTCCAGTCAGGAAGATGAAATCTACTTTCCTCCTCTTCACAAAATCTACCTACTGGCTGCACTCTCAGATTTCCACACCGAGTTTGTGCAGAGGGAAACCAGTGCACGGAAATGTAGCAAGGCTTTCAGACGAGTTGGGCTGCTTGCAATGCAGCAAACAGGCATACCCACAATCCACTTAGGTTTAGCTTTTTGAAATGTGTTAGAGATTTCTGCTAATGGGTTTTCCCTGTGGGCAGCATTACCAACCTGATTATACAGGTTTTAAGAAACTCTCTTAGGAAGATTCTTTTTCATCATAAGTTTTGACATTGACCTACTAAACTAGGTAATTTAGCATTTTATTTTGTAAGAATGAAAAAGAAAATTGAATATTTCATGACAAGAGAGGGATTATAGTAACACTGTACTTTATAGGAAACCTATCATGTCCGGGGGCCAGATCATGCTTCTGAGATCTGTGCATCTACATGGAGATCTCAACACTTGCTTTCAGAACAGCAGTGGGAGTCCTTTGCTTGTGATACCTGCCCCAGTCACTTGTTGTGGAAGCTTTTGCCATATGTGCTTCTGAATTTAGCTTGGGGATAGAACCTTCCAACTAGAAAATTTCAGTGTAAACGTTTTCAGACCCCATTAGTTTTTGTAGGGATCTTCTCTTTCAAGAGAAACAGGGAGACTATGGCAAAGATGGCTCTGGTTGAGCCATCTGGAGGCTCTGAAAAGAGAACTCTGATCTCCAAAAATCTTAAAGTTTCTTCAGGATTAGCTGCAGCTTTTGAACAGAGGTGGTGAACAAGCTTTTGCATTCTCCCACTGTGACACATTGCAAGACAATCTTTGTGAAGAAATTTTGATTGAGATTGCATCACAGAAAACCCCATCCTAAAGCCAACTGTAAGGATGTGGCAATTTAGCCGTAGTGATTTAATTGCTATATTCCTTTAGTAGCAATTGTTCTTTTCTATTAAGGGTGTCAAACATAACCTGAATAATTGTTGGCTGAAAAACTGGAGTGTTTAATTTCACTAAGACATGCTACTCAATGCACTGGAGCTGAGGTTACATTAGAAAACATAGACAGGATTTTGAAACTGATTTTACAGCAGGAAAACTTCATCAAGATATTTCCCTTTAAAAAAAATTCAAATACTGTAGCACCTGGCCAGTTCTCCTGTTGATATGCTGTGGTTTAAAATAGTATATTTGCCCTCTCCAACACCTTATTACATATTTGGTCACAATTCTTGTCAATCTGAGCAAAACAGTGTTTTACAAAACTGTTGTTTCATATCTCCTTTAGAGTGAAATCATGAAACTCGTGCTTGCAAGGATTCCATTTGCTAGTCAATGTTTTACTACTTTTACTAATTTGTTAGTAATTTGCTACAATTGTTATGCATGAAGTTTAGAAGCACATTACTGTCCCTCTAGCTGATCCCAGAGAAAAGTAATGGCTTGTTGGGATTGTGATATTTGATAGTTTCCTTCCTCTCAGTGCCTTCATCTTTGTGCTCTCCTTTCTCTACTTGACTTTTCACTCCGGAGTGTCCAGAGTTGGAGGATGTCCAAGCACAGCAAAGCACTGTAAGGCTGTACAGTGATTCAGTGGTCAGCTGGGGAAGGGGGGAAGAATCTCCAAAGAATGTCCAGAAGATTAAAAAACAATGTGGTGTTCACTCTGAGAGTGTGTGATCGTTCTTACCTGAGTATGTAATTGCCGCAACTATGGAAAATAGAATGTACATAGCAGAGGGGAAACACCTTGCTCTGCAGTAATTTGCTAACAATAGCCCTGAAAAAGAGTACTTAGCATTTCTGTGATGCCTGTTATAATGTCTCAGAGCACTTGCCCAACGTGACTTTAGTCTCCCAGTATGATTCAAGCAGGATTTTGTTCTGCATTTGGGGTTTACGTTAGCACTGGTCGGCAGAGCTGCTGCCGATAACCGAGTCCCACATGTGGCCAGGTCCTTGGCTTTGCAGCATTCTCTGCCTCAAACGTAGGGTTAAGATTTCTTCCTGTGCTGTGACCCCGTTATGGAAGGTAAACAGGCCAGAGCAGCATAAAAGGGCTGTAAGCCCCGTTTCTGGCTGAGGCGGAATTCCCTGGGCACGGCCCCGCAGAAGAGGCAGAGAGGCACCGCACAGACTCTCCCCCAGATGTCTGCTACCTTTGGTATGCAAATACTGGGGACCCTGATAGGCGGCCAGCACGGAGCCTTTCAAGTCCTCCTTTAGTTCCTGCTGTGTGTCTTTCCCCTCTTACTGCACAGAGAAGAACACTCTGGTTTTGTTATGTTTGAATTACACTATCTTTTATATTAGGACAGATCAAAAAAAAGCTAACACCCGAACCATTTTCAGTTTGAGTAGCTATATGAGCAACTGTTTCTTAATTAAAGTATTTAAATGAAATGTACATACGTCCTCAACAAAAGCAAAATTGTTCTGTAGTGTTGCTGCTAACGTGAAGTTTATACAAGACAACACTCAGAGATTTCTCGGTCACTTACGATATAAAAGCAATTCCAATCCCACCTTTAAAATAACCCACAAAATTCTTCATATAAATAAATATTCCACTGGCATAATTTATAAATTACTTTGGTTAAAAATGTTAAATTGCCAAGAAGTCTGACTGCAACTGGTCTGGTTCTTCTGTTTTATATCCATATTTAAAAAAAAAAAAGAAAAGAGAATGTTGAAACAGCTGAGGTTGGTTTGGTTGAGGGTTAATGTTTGGGTAAGAAGCCTCCAAGGAAAACTGAAGTGCTGAATGAACACCACTCTATGGTAATTAGAGAGTGGTATTTTTCTCTTGGAGTCCGCTGCTGAATCAATGTAATAGCTAGTGATGGGAACGAGGAGGGATACCGGATGGAGGAGATGATAAATTTCTCAGCAAAATGTAGTGTTGAGATTGTGGCCATTTCACGAAAGAAATGTATGTGCTTCTAGCAGAAGAAGGCATGGCTAGAGTTTGATTGGTTTGAATTAGGTACTTTTTTCCCTGTTTTTTGTTGTTGTTTTTTTTTTTTAATATCCTCCACTCATATATAGGTAATGTGGTGTGATACTAAATAGTTGATGCCTTCCATATTTCAGATACCTAAATTCAGAGGTTAATAAAATGTGTCTGTTTATATAGTTCTGTCTGTAAAATCTGCAGAGCGCTTTAGGATCTCTGAAAAAATATCAGTCATTATACTGAACTTTGAATGTACTCTTCTGCACAGAAATAGAGTACTGTTCTTCAGAGTTATGTGAAATGTAGATGGATAGAAATCTCCCAAAAGGGTGCATGTTAGGACATAAAAAGGCAATACTTTGTTTTATTCAGTTCTCTAGCTTCCACTACAAACATCTATATGGTCTCAGTCCTGTTAAGTATAGACTCGGTGCATCAGTTGGTGAAAGAACTGTGAACATGTTTTTCTGTCCCTTCCAGAATTGTCAGTCAACTTAAGAGTGGACATTTTTTGCACAGAAGAGTTCAGTTTTTGAGAGGGGGGAAAGAGCTTTTCCACTAAATACAAATCTTAACAAAATTTAATTGAAAACATTGGGATTTTTTCTGAAAATCCAAACATCCAATCGTAATACATAATGAAATACAAGTGTTTGAACGAATGTGGGAAATGCACCAAAACCACAAGTGTTTTCTTTTGAACCCTCCTTTTCCAGACCTTATGTCATGAGTAGCTCCTTAGCAGGGAAGACGCAGGCCAGCCTGGAGTGGCAGCTTGAGGGCTGCTCTGTGGCCTTAGAGTGAAGTCAATCAGCTCCCTCAGCCCCTGGGACATGCCTGAGCTGGGTCATGGACCTGTGTGAGACCTCTTGGATGGACCTGTGAGAGTGCTCTTGGGACACCATGGACCTGTATGTGCTCTCCTGAGAGACTGCTTACTTGGCCCTAACTGGAAAGCCCTTGATATTGGTGGTGGTGTTTTTGAATGCAGCTTCTACTTTAGCAAAATAGCAGCCTTTTACCCTAAAGATAAAGGAACAGCAATTATTTTTAGTGGAATTATCTAATTTAAGGATATACAGCATATGTGGGGTTTTAGGGGTGTTAGGCTTTGATTTTAACAGACAAAGTGCACCCACCAAGAGAGCTCTTGGTCATCTGGAACAGAGCACAAAAGACCTGTGGATATCAGTAAGATCAAGTTTTCTCCAGAAGGTCCTCTGGCTGTGAGTGGCTGTGATAGCTTCTCACCATCTTTAGGGTTATGCCTTTATTGCTGTTCCCTTGGACACTGCTTTTACCCTTTTTTTTTTTTGGAGGTAGGTTGAGGGGTTTTTATAGTTTGGAAGGCAGAGGTTTGGCAGGGTACCCAAATGGATGCCTCAGTTTAGGTCCATTGAGGTGTCTGATGGGAGTCAGTGGCTTTCAGTGGCTTTTAGGGAATACGTCACATTCTTAAAACTAGGCATGTGTGAAGCAGAGGGTTAGCTAAGGCTGTAGATCAGGTTTTGTGTATTGTGGCTGTGGGTTGTTCTTTCCATCTATTAAAGTGATATCCTGTTTTCCCAAGAATATCATATTTAGGAGAAAGCTAGTCAAGAATTCTTCTAAGTAAAAGACCTTTTTTTCTGTACTTCACATAATAGCAGTTCAGTCAGATAAAAATAGTACAGAAAACAAATTAAACTTACAAATGAGAGGATATTTGACTTTGGTCATCTTAATAGTTGGTATTGGCCTTTTTTCTGAGAGATTGTTTTATTTGTTTGGGTTTTTTTCTTTTTATTGATCTTTTCCCCCTCGATGTTGCCAAGGTTTCTCACTGTTTTGTTGTTGCTTTCTCATAAAACTCTCCACAATTCTTAAGGGAAACATTCTCATTAAGGTCACAGTGGTAAAAGAAATCTTTATGGCAAGGTTAGGAAGTATTTCTAATGATTTGGAGGTATTTTTCAAGGCAATTTATCCTTACAGTGGTCATTTAAAATGAAAAGAAAACTCAGAGTAATAAGACCCATTCTTTTCCACCAAACCATGTAGAGTCCTGGACTTCAACAGACAATGATACATGAAACCACTGAGCGTGGTGTAGAAGAACAGTAAAGCCAACTTTCCCAAAGGAGAATAAAATAGTTTTAAAGCCCCTTCTAAACGGTTTTGCTACTTTTAACTTTGCTGATAATTAATTTGAAACAAATATGCTGATATTTCTCATACCCAGGAGTGGGAAAATGCTTACCTGCATGGAAGAGTGACTGCCAAACAGGTTTTGTGCTCACCCTGCTCCCCTCCACAGACACAAAGGCTACCTTCAGAGCAGGAAATTAAACAATGCCAGAGAACATCCTGAGTGCTGGCACATGGAAAGCCATGCTGGGAAGTTCTCAGGAGGGTTCTTGATGGGCTTTGACCAGTGCCAGCTGCCCTGTGCTGCAGCCCTGTGTATGGGAGCTGGGGCAGGATGGGATTTGCTCTGACAGTGCAGGGGTGTGAGCTCTGTGTCCATCCAACCTTGGTGCCCTGCAGTGTTCCCAAGCATGTTTAATTTGTTTTACTGGTAAGGCTACTAGAGGTACAAGTGCATTTGTGTGAGGTGGTTTGCTGTGTTTTGCATAAGAGTAAGCTCCCTCACCTCACACGAACACGCAGTAATTAGCATGGAGTTAATGGCACACCTGAGTGCTGCAGCTCATTATACACTCACACTGCCATGTAGGCCAGCCCTGGCTGCACAGAAGTAGGGCATGTTTACACTGCTGTTACTACATCAACACTGCAGCTTGTGCCACACTGGCTTACAAATACCTGCTCTAACAAATATAACCAGATGATCATGCAAATGCGTGAGTAGCCTTAGTGGTAGTGAGCTGTGAAGAGGACAGTAGAAGATAAGTGATAACTGCAAACTGGACTTGCTGTCTAAGAGTCCATAAAATTTGCAGGAATCCAGTATTTATAAGTTGGGGTGTGGTTTTTAAAGTATTCAAAGCATATCTAAGTACATTATTTAAGGACAATTTTTTTTCTGTACCGATATTTATCTTTCAGTATTGATGGCATATACTGATTTTTTTAGTAATTGCTGCAGAGCCTGTGTAGGATCTGAAAGCTGGCTGGCAAATGTTCAGTTTCTTGTGTTTCCACTGTCAGTAAAGACTTTATCATCTGAATTTAGTTGTCAGTTCTGCTGAGAACACACAAGGTGGACTATCACAGGTTCTACTCCTGCCAGCTCTCTGTGCAGGGGTGCACAGAGAGGACTGCAAGAGGACTGCACCAGGAGGGCATTTGGTACCAGGGTGATTTCTCCCCAAGAGATAGGCAGAACTGCACAGGTGGAGTTGGTTGAGACTTCAGGTTTCTAATCCAAAGTGTGCTGGCAATAACAATAGAGTTCCTGTTTAGTTTGATAGAGTTTAGCTAAAACGTTGATGAGACAACTAATCATCTTAGTTGCTGTGTCAATCTGGTGATGATGACGCTTCATCTTCCTCCCTCATCCTTCCAGAATGGCACTGGTGAGCAGAGTGGTGTGTAGGGACAACGGCACTCATATTTAGTAAGACACATCAAACCTCAGCAGGAGTAGAATCCTTGCAAGCTGCAAGGTGCAGTAGAAAATAGTTTAATTTTTATGGAACACTGGCTAAAAAGCAGATAACATTTGTAAATATGTCAGGAAATTGGGGCTGCTTTCACTGACCTTCTGGTTAGCTTCTGCCATTGTGTGACACAGCTGAGCAGTGAATATAGTGACTGATGGCTCTGCGAGGCATCTCGGTGGGACAGCTCTTCCTCTGCAGCACAAGGCTATTGTGCTGCTGATTGTCTGAAGCTACACTTGCTATTTAGGGTGGCAAAACAAACAATGGTTTGGCGGGTAATTGCCAAGTTCCCCTCCCTCAGAATGGATTCTGACTGCTCCTTCAGTCTGGAGAAAGTGAATGCTTCTCTTTTGGCAGTTAAAAAATTGCTTGGAATCGGGATTTAGAGCTACATCTGGAGGGAGAGGCTTTCTTGCAAAGGCTTTATTCAGTTTGTCAATGCACATGCTAAGAAGATGCTTCTAGAGCAGTTACTTGTGAAAAAGCACACGCAAAAGTGATTCCTGGTGTGCTTTTTAGTCAAATCCTGGAGGACTCCCTGAGCAGGATATTCATTTGCCTTTACCTCAGAGGAGCAGGGAGCAGCTTTTCAGGCAGTAAATGCTGTGTGCCAGCCAAATGTGCCACAGCTGGGCCTGAAAACTATTGTTTGGTGACAAGTGGAGGCTGGTTTGAGAAAAAAAGGGTGATCTTCCACTTAACTTCCTTAAGGAGAGTGGCTTGATCATGCACCCTGGGAAGTAGCATAAAACCAGCTCTTCAGAGTCAACGGAGCACTTAGTTGTGGGTGGAATAAGTTAAAGCCTTGTCTGAAACTATTAAATGAAAGACTAATTATAGTTGTGCTTTTGGTAGCTCATTGAATCATTCTTTGGCTGTAATCTGTGAGAAGCATCACAGTCATTAAAACACATTGGTACCCTGCTAATAGTGAAGAACTGCACTCCCGTAAAAATACAGCGTTTAAACAATAGAACAATATTTCACTAGTGGAGTGTCTCACAGGGACTTTAGTTGAATATGTTTGTTTTTCATTTGGAGCACATTCACTAAAATTTGCAAATGCAAATTAGCAAATGGTTACAACAAACCAAGAACATCTATGTCACATGCACTTAATCAAGGATTGCTGTGTGAGCAGAGCCTGTGCATGGGCATACATCAAAGCTGGTATCTGTGTATGTTGTAATGTATTCCTCCACATGACCATATCCGCTACATGGTACTTATTATTCTATTAGTACCCAAACCACAAACCCTTTCCAATATCCATCTGTGAAGATGCAAATAGCTGCATACTTTGTTTTATTTAGGATCTGCCATTAGGGGGTCACTGGTTAAAAGTAGGAAGATCATTAGAGGGATTTTAAAAAATAAACAAACAGCTGTTGTCATATATCTAGAAGAGTTTCTGTTGTACCAATGCAATTTTTATCTGTGTTGATGATGTTGTCATGGGAACATATGCACAGGGGAATTAAGTGATGTCAGGAAAAGTGTAAATGATGCAAACAGTCCTCATTTGAAATGTTAATTACCACCCTTCCCACTACTCCAAAGAACAGTTCAATTTGATTTTATTTCAGATGTAGGGAAAAATATGACACTTTTGTCTAACAATAAGTAGCTTACATTGTTGTACCAAAGTGAGTATGAGTCAGTGAGTTAATCTGCATTGGCAGCATTTGCACTGGGGACCATCTGCAGCCCTGCTTGTCTGAGCATCAGTAATATTCCTCTGTGAATATCTCATCTTGATGGTCAGGGGAGGCAGGCAGCCTCTTTAAAGAGTTCCATAAATGCTTATAATTGCTGCATTAAACTTCAGTTTATTATTTTCTCCAGGTGCAGGTATGCGGATGATATGAAACCCCACTGCATTTACATACAAATTGAAGATTTTTATTAATCAGCCCAGTAACAGGAATCAAACAGCAACACTCCATCAGGTCCTTAAATACATTTGGTGACATTTTTACCATGCATTAGCATGATAGGGCAAGCAGAATATAATGTACCAATGATTGCTTTTCCATTGAAAGCACAAACGGTTTCATTTTTCCTGTCATCTCAAATAAGTGTTAAAGAGGGTTTGGAGGCTATTGTGTATGTTCCGTATGCTAGGGACTTACAAACACTGATGGCCACATTAAATAACCATTAGTGGCTCGGCTTAGATCATTGCAACATCCCTCCTCTTCAGAATTTATTCTTTGATTTAAAGTGAAAGCAATCTGTGACTGCTTTCATAAAGTCCTTCGGCTCCCTCCATTTTTTTTTTCCTCAAACAAAATGCATTACAACAGTAATTTTATGACTGTTAAGATAACTGCCGTTAACAAGCACTTAATTAAAATGTACAATAAATAGCAGGCTGCAGTCTTATCTCCTCTCATGAGCTCCCAGCAGCCTGAGACTCCAATGCACAGCCCTGCTGTTCCTCGGCTTGTTTGCAGATTAATTGCTTTTCTGTCTGGCAAAAGCTGCTTCTCCTTCAGCCAGATCGTAAATGACCAGATAGGGACTTTATCAATCAAGCTACTACTTTCTGTGATCACTTCCATTCAACACCTTCTGAATTTCGCATTGAGAGGAACAGAAGTTATAGAGATAGGATTTAACATCTTAGTTTTTGTGTGCTTGGAATTTACGATAGTGCTGTCACCATTTGACACTGTTAATCTTTACATACAATACCCTTGGAGCAAGACTGGTTTTGTTCCTGGGCTGGAACTATCCCTTGTAAGAATTGTGAAGAATACATATGGAACACAACCGAGGTGCCCTCCACAGTGCAAGGTTGCAGCTCTTCCATAATCTGTATGCACTTGCTGATGTGGCTCAGATCACTCTGTAACCTTGGATTCTGACCAAGCTAGCAGTTTACAGTTGTATTAATTGACAACTTGTTTTCTTGTCATTATTTACCATTTATATGGGACAGTTGTCTGAAGACCTCAGTCATAGCTAAAGGTAGTTGCTAAATGTGCCTTTGCTGAAAACCATATTGTACTCAAAGAAGGTTTTTAAAATCAGAAGTTAGGGTTCTGCTATTTAGGCTTTGCCTACCAACAAAACCCTAGTGCAAATAGATTTTGGAAAACACAGTTGTTAGCAAATGAATTGTGATTTCTGAATATAGTAAGACAATCTAAACAAGTCTAATCACTGTAGAAATGCTTTTCTTTGTATCAAAATGCTTTAACAGAACAACTCTTCCACTTGCAGAATGCAGAAGAGTTAAAAATGTAAGTATGATACCAGAGTGCAAATATACCATCAGCCACTTTAGAAATATAATCCTCGAACTGCAGAAGGTATGTTGTTTACATCTTACCTGCTCAGAATATAAACAAATCTCTAATTTAACAGGTTTATCTCACATGCTGAGCAAAGGGAATGGCTTCCATTTGGAGTTCTAAACATGCACTGTATAGTAGCTTTGAAAATACACTATATTAACTTTAGGCTGGCTTCTGAATACGCATGAAGCTGCAGTGTTAAACATAATTTGTGTAGCTGCTTCAGTGTCATCAGTGAGGTCAGTCCTCTTAAACTAAACCAAAATATCTACCCCCCCCACCCCTACACTCTGTTCTCTGAATACAGCAGCCCTGTGAACATGTTTTGTTATTGTTGTTTAGTTGTCTTTTGTTTTTTCTCCTCCTGTCAGTTAGAGAGGCAAGGGACTTTCCTCATGGAAAAACTTATGCCTAGGAGAGCCAAAATGCAGGAGTTCCCTGACAGCATGTAGGTTTATGCTAGCAGTCTCTAAGGACATTTGGAGCATCCTTGCAGAGGGTGTTTTCCTATCTGAACTCCTTTGACTGGTCTTTGCAGAGCTTCATTCTTAAAACACAACACTAGGAGTTAATTGTAAATGAATGAGGAGAGTAGCCCTTAAGAGGCCACTGAGCTACTCCTGTGGGCAGATGTGCTCTCAGACAGTCCCTGAGCAGATCCATCAAGGGACTGCAGGCATGTTGAGGTGAGTGATACACAGGTATCAGTGGAAGAAAAAAAACCCAAAGCAATGGGAGCCTTCTCAAGGCACAGGAAGGAGAAGCTGCTGACAAAGAGTTGCTATAAAGCCGCTAAAGGAGAAAAAACAAAACTGTTTGGAATCCTCCAAGCTATTTTTCATGGTCACTACACTGCTACCACTTAAACAAACAAACAAACAAGCACAAAAGATAGAGACAAGAAATAATCACTGAGTATATCAGTGAGAAGAGAATGCAGCCCTGTGAAGACAGTAAAATTACATACACAGATCAACCAATTTGCACTGTAATGCTGCTGCAGGTGAATAGCCCTGGTGTCAGATGTGGATGCATGGACATTTGCAGCTCTGATGTGGTTATGACAGAGAAATGTTATTATTGAGGTGTTTATGTGCACTGGGGCCAGAACAGAATTTACATCTCACAGCTGTAACCATTTGGTGAGCAGACAGATAGACAGAACTCTCCTTTGAAGGTGGGAGGTGCACAACAAACCACTGTGTTTGTGTGTTTTTATGTTTTTCTTATTTAGATTGAACTTTTAAACTAGTCCTTGCAGTTGCACAGCGCTTATGTTTTCCCATGGCATCTGTACATTTGAAATTCTGAGTTCTTACCAGTTTTCCCCCTGCCTTTATATGTCAGTAAAGGTGGGGTGTTTTGCTTTTGGACACCTGATGTCTTGAAATCCCTGCTTAAAGTTCAGCTGGTGCTTTTCTTGTTGAGTTGGTATTTATGTTCTGTGCTAGTAGCAGCCTGAGCTTTCTTGGCGAGATCTTTTTAATTTCAGATTATTTTCAGATAATTTTTCAAAAGTTTGGTGTTCCCCCTTCGTCCTGTGTTGTGTCATTTGTGAGAGCTTTGTTGAAATGGTTTGATACAGACTGAACTTTTTCAGATCTCTTCTAATAGACTTGGATACTGGCTCAAAAAGCTGTTGCATAAGACAGATTTCTGTGTGAGTTGCTCTGGGTTTCTTTGCAGGTGGGAGGGAAGAACATTAGGCACAAATGGGGCAGGGCCACTTAAGAGTACAGCCACGGCTGATTAATCCAGATCATCTCACTCCACTCGTTATAGCATATGTGTTTTAATTTTTTATTACTTAGGAATTTATTTTAAAATTATGCTGATTAAAAGGGTCATATTTCCATCAGTACCTACACTAATTCAACCTTGTAATATTTACTTCACCCACTCAGCTGGGTGGAGTGACTCTTTTATGGATGAGAAGATGCTATAGCTGAGCTGTCAATTTTTATATTACTTCATTAATTTATTCACAAGAAATGTTTAAATCCCAAACACTCCACTGTGAACAAGAGTCAAGATTCCTGAGTTCTGCAGCACCCTGACAATTCAGTGATATCTTCACATTTTGAAATGGAGACGTTCTCAAATATGACATAAGCAAATGTAGTATGCACTGAATATTGTATTTTGACATTGCATTTGGTCTGATGGTCTTTGCTAGTTCAGCTGAGTGAAGCAGTTTTTACCTGTGCAAATGTCTATAACTTCATGCAAATGTCTATAACTTTATGCAAGTCAATTAAATAATTCAGCAGGTGAGATTTTCTTGTTCTCTTGTAATATTCTCAGTTTAGCTCTCATATTGATCTTTATTCTTTCGGTCTCCATCAGTTAGCAAGGGCACAGTCCTAAGGCACGGTTACTAGTTACTCTAATTTGTTTGATATGATCCCATGGATTTTTAAAATTATTATTTATTTGCTTAATATATTCCCAGTTTCTTGAAATATCTCATAACAGTTATGGTAGAAAAAGCTGGAGGATTGGACACTCAAGAGAAGAACTGATGAGAATTTTGAAAATTGGGGGAGGAAAAACAATTTCAGACTGTGGCATTAGCACATTGGCTAAATACTTCTGCTGCATGGATAATTAGGTATTGGGAAATATTGCATTTCTTTAGGTTTTGTAGTTAGCAATGAACACTCTTCATGTAATAAATATGTATTTTGAAGTTTTTCGCTGTAGAAATAACTGAAATAGTTATCAAAAAGCAGTGCTTTCTCTAAAAAAATGAAATTGAAAGCTGTCAGCCTGGATCAGAGCTGTGCTGTACGTGGCCAGCTCTGTGAGGGGGTTGTTGTAGAGCAGAGCACAAAGATGTGACGTGGCAGGGCTGGAAAAGGTGAATGCACAGCGCTCGGGATGGTGATGACAGCTTTTGTAGCTTCACCAGGACAGGGCTGCACACTGCTCAGCCTCCCAGTGACTGCTCAGAGCCCTGCTCAGCACTGCTGCTGGTGTGCTGGAAAACCAAAAATGCCCTTCCTAGTGCAGCCAGTGTTGAGAACTTCATTTCCTTGAAAAGAAATCTGGAAGACTTCCCAGATTATACACGTGCGCCTCTAACTTCAGTAGATATGACTGTGCTAAGACACTATGAGTAAAGTGAATGGTAGAGGGCTGTTCTTGCTCTTTTGGAGTACCCTCATTTCAGCCCTTCTGATGGTTTTGGTCTTCATCATCACAGAACAGGTACAAATCCCAGGAGAATAAACATGTACATTGATCCCTAGTTGGCTCAATGTAATTTGGGGTTGATAAACAACAAACGGTGAACTTGGGTAGATTGATACTAACTGCATTCTCATTAAGAACAGAAACTGATAAGACTATTTAAATTCATTTAAATAATTATTGCACATTTTAACTGATTTTATCTTAAAAAAACTTTGTGGGGATGAGACTCAAACAGTGAAGGGACTATTTTTGTGACACAGTGTCATTCTAAAGTCTTCCCTAGACTACCTCTGCTAGGGAGTCTGTTGCACAGAGGCAGGAGCTAAAGAATGTCCAATTCAGAAAATGTTGTTTGTGTTTCTCCAAAGGCAAATTCAAGGGCTTTTTTGTCAAAAACTTAACACAGATAAAGCTATTTTTCAGTACAGCATTTAAACATGTTATTGGGTGTACTGAGTTAAGGTGAAAGTTGAATTTCAGCTACAAACATAGTTTTCAGATGTTTTAAAATTTCGGTGATCATTAGTCTTAATAACTAGCCAACACCATTTCCTTTGAAATGAGCAATGACAAACTTTGGAGTGATCAAAAAGTATAGCCTTTTCTGATTTTGTGTGTGGAAGGGTAATCATGGAGTACTAATTTATTAAAAATTCTTGTGATTCTTCAGTTCTTTTTTCCCTAGTAGAAATCTTCATTGTAGTTTACATTTAGGCTGTATTCAAATTAATTATTGAAAGAATTTTTGCTCTTCTCTGGCTGATCAGTTCATGATCAGCACTCACATCTCCAAGAGACTTAAAGTAGGTAGAAAGTTTTGACATTTAGGGAGGTTAATTTGAAGAGGTTGAGAGTGTTTTTACTTGCAGGAGAGCATTTAATGTCCATTTACATTCAGGTTGTTCAAACAATTGTTATTTAAGAGGGATAAGCACCAGTTTTCATCTCACTCATGCTGATCTCTTTGGAATAGACTTGCAACCAACCCAGATATTCAGACCTAGAATTCAGGATTTGAGGGAAAGATTCAAATTCCTATCTGAATTTTGCTGAGTCTTCCTGGTTTGATTGCAATAAGATCTACAACCAGTGTTCCCAGTCTTGCAAATTTTCAGGCATAGGTCCTAGGTGCAGGCACAGACTTAAAGACCCAAGTGAATTTTTGTCTGAGTAATCAAAGGGATTCACTCTCTTCCATCCCTGCTGGTGTTGTGGAGGTGAGTGAGCTCCTCCTGCTCACAAGAGAGCAAGGTCAGAAGGTTTCTCTTCCATGTCTTTTTGCCATAACAGATAAAATCTGCTCTGGTGTACTTTGATCCAAAAAGGACTAAGACAAAATTAATGTGTTTGCTGGGGACATGTATAGGTAGAATGCAGTTAAGAGTCAGTATTATACAATGATATTTTTGGTGTGCATTTCCTTCAGGAGAAAAAGAGTAGTTGCAGCAGTTTTAAACTGTGTGAATTTCTTGAAATGTGAGTTAAGCTAAGGCAGGCTGAGGATTATGGTGGGTATTAGTATTAACCAATTACAAAAAAACCCTTGACAAATTAAATGTCAACTCCTACCCAGCTTTGGCTGCTGAGACTCAGATCCAGATGCAAGATTGGATCTTGTGTGTATCTTTGCTATGCTGAAACACAGTGGCAAAAAGCAACGATATTCTCCTCTGCCTCTTAGCTAGCAGCTAATCGAGCTCTCTGTCTCAAATATCTTCTCAGTGATCAGGGGCTCTTAACTGCTCACATTTTTCATTCCTCCCATCACCTGAGAAGGCTTGTCTATTGTTAAACTAAGCAGCAGTGACTTCCCAGTAAAATAAGATGAAACAAAGAAAACTGTTTTTCTTGCTCTGTGAAGTCTGTTTAACTCTGTTGCAAAATACTTTTACTACCTTAGTTATGAGTCGAAAAACTCCTGTCACTTTGTTCAGCATTTCAGTACCAAGCTCTTAAATGTAATGCAAGTGGAACTGGCAAAGACCTGGGAGGTCACTGAATAATGGCTATTCCCAAGAAGGAATTTTCCCTATAGTGTGTATATATTCCCTAGAGCTTTTCCAAACCTTGTTTTTTAAAAGTCTGCATTAATAGAATTAATTTCTCTTGGGAAATGATTGCACATGGAAAAGGTTTCACAAGAAATCTTTCCTATTACATGATAAATCAAAATTTGGAAAGTTGTGCTCTCATGCACAAGTTCTTGTGTGCCACTGATCACATTCCATCTCTCTGAGCACTGTCAGTACTGTTGGTATGTCTCACACACCATGTCTTTTAGTGGGTCTGACCAGAAATCATTTGATTTTGTCGTCCTTTTCCCTGGGTCATTGTGCTGTGTGGAGGAGATGAGAACAAACCCTTGTTTTTGGGATTTGCTGTGTTGAGTGACCTCTGTTTGCTTCCTGGACCAAGGGCCCAGGCTCTCTGCAGACACAGATGCAGGAGGGACAGACACACACTTGGGTTCAGGGGAGCAGTGTCAGACCACAAATAGCCATGGCAGGAGAATTGAGCCTTCCCCTTTCACTTGCAATTGTACTTGCTGTTGGTCATTTATTTCTCCTCTAAAAATCATTGCCCTAATGAAGGGCTTTCCTTCAATCCAGAGTCAAGTTCTGGACTGAGTATAAGAGGATGAAGCTTTTGTAATTCATTGCGATTCAGTGTTCAGAAATATCTCCCATATAAAAGAAAAAGCTCAGTAGAAGTATAATGAAGAGAGGCAAGAGCTAGAGAAACTCAGAAACAGACCTGCAGACTAAGCATTTGGCAGGTGGTTTATACTAGCACCTCTTTGAAATGAATTTGAGCTGCGGAACTCCTGTGTTAAATTCTTTCCGTATCTGGTATAAGTACAGAGAAGCATAAATTAAGATAGTGGAGTTATACTGAATTTAAATTAATGCTAAACATCTTAGTTAGTGCATTTATTTAATTAACTTATTACATGAGTCCTTTGTGAAAAGAAATTCAGTGATTTCTCCTGAAAAAAGAAAGCTATCCCATTATGCTCTTGTACTGATAATTGTAGCCCTCTCTCTTTTAACTCCCTCATTTATACTATAAAAACTTCTGTAACCTCTATTGTGTGTTTTAAAGGTGTAGCCAGAGTCCCAAAATTGTACAGATGAAGGGCAGCCCTCTGGCTGGGCTGTGGCACACTGGATCTGAGACACTGTCTCTGTGAAATGTTCTGGGTATGAAATGAGAGGAAGTATCTTGTGCTGTGGGAGAGCAAAGAGGGACTTTAGTAGGGAGAATGAAGTTCCCATTGTGGAAACTACTGTGGTCTAGCTCTGCTCAAAAGTGCCATTAAATCTTCAGTGCTCAAGAGGTTCTTCAATGATGTGTTAAGTTCAGAGGTTTCTAAATTTAGAAGTTGTGCATTTGCTAGAAAACTTATTAGAACTGCAGTTTTTTCTTCTGCATTGTAAAAATCCTACAAGCTGTTTTCTACAGAAATATACAGAAGCCATGCATCCCTTAATTAGTTTCTTAAACACCACAACCTTGGTTTTGTTGTTTTGGGTTTTTTTGTTATATATACCTGGAAAGCCTTCCCTAGATATGGCTTATCCCACTCTCTGAGAGAAGGCACAGGGCTTTTTCTTATTTCTGATATTTGTGTGGCCTGTACAAATATAGTGGATCATAACCTATATGATCCACTAGTATTTGATTTTTGATCCATCAAAAATCAAATACTAGTTGTAAAGGCCCTGAGTCTGGAAACCTGCATATTTCAAGTTTCCAAACTGGATTTTGGAGAATTGATGTTTAGTGGCTCCTGTTTTTGTCTGGCATGTCTGGCTCAGGGTCATTATTGGAGAGGAACTTTTCTTGTGTCCCTACCCTCGGCTCAGTATCTCCTTTTGTGTTTCAGGTGTACATTCACCCCTAGAACCCACGAATGGGTTTCCATACATGTCAGATCAGGTCCTCCCTTGTCTGCCTGAGTTCATTCTGCCAGAAGCTTTCTCAACACTCCATCACCAGCAGCTATACAGTGAGCTAGCTGCTCCTAAATCAGTAGCTGGTTTGGAAAAATAGCTGTGAATTTCCAGGTTCTTTTTAACCTTTCTCAGTGATAAAATATTAGTCCCTCTCCAAGAAAGGCTGTCACAAGTAGACAAGTATCTTTGTATAGCCATCTCCTTGGAAAACCTTCACCATACATTTGGAAAATTCCTTGGCTATGTTAACACCACGGGTTGGGAATTGTAGGTGTTGTCAAGAAGAGCATAGGATTGAATTCCACACCTGGAATTTAGAAAAGATGCCAAATGGAGAAAGGGAGGCCAAAGGGAGAAAAGAGAGTAAACCAGTGGAGGGATTAAAATCAATTAGCTAGGAAGAGCAATGGTGAGGATTGAAAATAACACAGTCTGTAGTTGTGAAGGTAATTGTGGCAAGGCATAGCTTCCATTTTGTTTCAGGACAAGGTGTCAAAGGCAGTTATGCATCAGCTTCACAAAAAGACCTACTTTATGTCTTAATCTGATCCCTTGGTCCATGTGCCTTTAATTAAAACCAGAGTTGAGGCCTGGGATGCTGTGTGGAGAAGAGTCTGGCATGCTAAGTTTGCATCCTTGACCATCCCAAGTGACTAGAGTGATAGTGTTCCTGTACTTTGGATTACGAATGATTTGCTTGCCTAAGGGTTTGCCGTTTTAAAAACAACACAAAACGTTGAAGACCTTCATCTTACCAGATCCCACAGAAGAGCTTTGGCTGGGTGTCATTTTATACCAACTAGTGTAGCTTTCCTTATGGATTTAAAAAATCACCTCTAGGACAAAGATTTTCCCTGCAGTTCCTCATCCCCTGGGCTAAGTCTCATACGTAAATATCTTCAAACCTAAGGTTATTAATTCCTTCTCAATTAGTTTGAAATCCTCTGGATCCAAACCTCATACTATTTAATGTTTAGCTTTTGAATTATTTTTATTCTTTTTTTTTTTTTTTAATTCTCCTAGCGCCATAGGAAGTATGAAAGAGGAATTAAAATACCACTTTTAGTTGGGAACTGCATCCAGTGTATGAGCTGTTGTGTTGCATGCATGTCTGAGGAAGTTTCTGTGAGCTGGTAACTGTAGCTGCAGGCTGGATCGTGTGTCCAGGCTGGTATTTCAGCCTCCTCTTAATGTCCAAAGAGTTTTAATAGGACAAAAGGCCAATTTCAAGTTTGTCTGTTTCAGTTTACTGGAGTCTACGCTCAACACAGAGCAAAAAAACACAGTGGGGCTTGTGTCGTGTATTCAACGAGAGGACAACATCCTTTCATAGGTTAAAAATGGACATTTTCCACATCATCATGTACAAAATAGATAAAATATGTAAGCTAACCTTCAGCCTCTTCAGCTTGTCTCCTATTTCTGTGGAGAGACTCTGCTCCTCCGAAGTGTGGAGGAAGAGCTGTCCATGTTAATGAAGCCTTCCAGGACACTGGCATGGTGTGGACTGATGTGGGTACATTTTCATCCAAAGCAGAAGCCTGTCTCCAATGTGTTAAAGCTGCACCTCGCCCCGTGTTCTCACTCAGATGAAGGAACCAGAGTTCAGCTGGCACCGGACTCCACTATTTTGGCTGATAAGGTTTAGTGTAAACAAATGCAGGTCTCTGAATTATCTGGCAGGAGGATCAGTTAAGGGTGCTGGCTTCCTATAGCCTTAATCTAGTTGGCCTAAATGATTTATAAACTGGCAACATGATAAATGTTGTTTTAAGTGGACAAATCACATTGAAGAGGTGTAACTTTCTGTCAGTGTGTAACATGACCGCCTCTCTTAGGGGAAGAATAACAATCACAAAGGTAACAGGATCACTAGTAGGCATATTCCTTCTCTACAGCATAAATCATTAGAAGGGCACTTTCTTTCCTCTTTGCTTGCCCTTCTTCGTCCTTTCTTACTTCTTTTTTTTTTTTTGGGGGCTATTTTCTAGCACTTCCATATCATTTTGGAAAGCCAAACCCAGTACTTGATTTGTGCTGCACTTTCTTCATAAATCTATGAAGCTTGTCTCCATCAAGCTGTATTTTCCATTAAAATATGGTTCCCAGGTGATTTTCAATACTATGAAAAACATGTAGCCATAAGTCTTTCACTGATTGTTTATTATCTGTTTAGGTGCTCCTGAGGATTTTGACAGCTAGGACTTGTATCATATGTAATGTAATAAAAGTGGATGTCTTCAGTGTAACAGGGACAGCTGGCCTTTCATTTCTCT
This sequence comes from Petroica traversi, assembly GCA_025920805.1. Classification (NCBI taxonomy): domain Eukaryota; kingdom Metazoa; phylum Chordata; class Aves; order Passeriformes; family Petroicidae; genus Petroica; species Petroica traversi. The sequence goes on along the minus strand of JAHLSL010000036.1, from coordinate 7,968,792 downwards.
AGCCAGGGCTGTATTTGTTTTCTGTGTGTTGGTTTGGTTTTTTTAACCTGAAACTTTGAGTCTACTCCAAATTAAGTCAGCTTAAACTTCGTGTTTCCTTTTCTGTATAGATGAACAAAACCCCCAAAATAAAATCCAAACAAAACACAACAATAATTTTCCTTTTATAAACAGCACAGGAAGCACTAACAACAAAGCTGGTATTACACTGTTGCAGGAGTAGATTTACTTCCACTGGTTTCCAGTGAGGACACATTGTCCCACCTGTGATGGCAGGAAATGCAGCAGGGCATTCTGTGTGTGTGTCTTGGATAGGAGTAACAAGCTGTGGGTTGCAATGTATGAAGCTGCTCACAAGTAGCTGTAAGAATTTAATGCTCTAAGAGGCCAGTTTGTGAAAACTGATAGGAATTCATTAAAAATGTCTATCTGTGAACAAAAGTGCAGATATTTTGCAGGCAAAGTTACTACTGGCCTTAAAGGAACTTTACATTAGGATTACAGGATCAGCCAGCATTTAAGCAGTGATTATCTGGTAAAACAAAATAAGGCTGGCTGAGGAATAAAACCTTACCTAAAATCAAACTGTGTGCTGTGAGTTCAGTTTGTCAAGTCTACGTATTATTACATATCTTATTATCACAAGGAAAGCCATAGTCATCCTGACAAGGGAGCCCCGTGGAAGACTTTTGCTTAGGAAAGTTTGGCAGGGATGGCCCCATCAGAGAAGGAAGGGGAAGAAGAAACTGTTTGGAGGTGGGCTAGGAGAAGAGAAGTGGACTGGCACGTATTTCCTGACTCTGTGGTTGGTAGCAAGGCCAGTCTCGTGTGTTGACTCATCATTTGCTCATCAGTGGAACAGGGAAGTATTGATTATTATTATAAACCAGTGCAGGACTCAGAAGGAAAATAACTAATAATTATTAGGACAATTTGTAATTTAAAGGTCAGCTTTATAGCAAGCAAGCAAAATAATTTATTATGGTTAGGAAAATTACTCAGCTTAGATTCCAGTACCTTTATAATATGGAATGTCCTCTCCCTGCCCTGCAAAGAGATGTTGTCACAATGGTATTCACACAGTGGTTACATAGACTTGATATAACCTTGGGTTTGCCTTGTATCTTCTCCAGTTGTACCTCAGAAATGCTGTCCAATGAGAAACTACCGTTTCCTAAATGCTTGGTAAAGCACTTAATTGTGAAAATAACTAGTTTACCTCACATCAATTTGAAAAATTACTCATTAATTTTTGAGGTGCAGCCACCTTCCCTGGAGGACAGAACTACTGATCTCATCTGTACGTAAAACTTGGCTTTGCTTGCTAGCAGGCGTGTCTGATCCGCAAATGAAATTTGGCTTGCTGTCTCCGTTTCCTTATAAACAGCCTTGTCTGCACCTTTGGCAGAACACATGATAATTAAACAGTTGTGGCTTATACTGTGCAGGCTGAACAGAGCTGGCAAGGAAGAGTTTAGATGACTGTCATGCAACACAGAAATACTGTTTCCCTCTACTTTTCAGTGGCAAAGTAAAGTTGAAACTCTCTAAGAGATATGTGAGCTTAAAATGGTTGTAATTTTGTTTTCTTTTTTATTATTTCCTTAATATATATTTATTTAAGCCTAAATTATCTGTGCAGCTGGTAGAAAAATAAGTCAAGACAGATTGAGACCAGGGATTTGAAGGAACTGATATCTGATTCAGAACCACTACCTGAGAAATGTTTTCTTTACCTATAGAAGTTTTAAAGCATCCAGATCTTGTTTAAGTATAGTGAATTGTTCAAATCCTCTGGAAGCAGTTAACAGCAGACTTCTACCAATGCAAAGTGCATTGATAGATGTGCTAGGCACATTTTTCAGTGTTTGAAATTATATTTGCTCAAAACTGAAATAACTTCAACTGCAACTGCTGCAAACTGATTTTTAGTAGGTTTTTAAAAATATGTTTTGTTTTCAAAACAAAGTTTTGTTGGATCTTTGTTTCCACTGGACTCTGGCCATTACTAGCTAAGTAATTCCACATGCGGACCTCTCGTTTTCTCAATTATTATCTCTACCTTGCTCTGCAGAATTGCCATTCTCTACCCTCAGTCTCGATTGTAGGGATTTCATCTTCTGAAATTCAGCCCTCCTTTGCCCACAGTGCCCAAGGAATGGTCCAAGGCATAGCAGGGCAATTGAACCAGGATGTCCTGGGTCTTCCCAAAGTGATGCATAACATGCACAAAGGTTTTTCCAGGAGTTGACTGGCCTCCAAATTTACACCCAATGTGTTCTTCCATCCTCAGTGTAATATTTTAGCACTGATTCACTCCTGAAATGAAAACCTCTTGAAGAGCAAAGGCTGATGCAGTTAAAACCCTCTGGGTTATGATCCATTCATTTAGGGCCAAATGGCCCGCTGGTTAATGTTGTTTGCCTTATGACCAATTATTAGGTATTTCCTTATTAAGCAAAAAAATCTCTTTTGCTCAGTGCTGTAAACCAACTTAATAGCACTTCATAGCAGTTGGAAAAAGAGAATTGGGGAAGTAGGGTTCATTTACTGTCCATTTCAGCATTTGAGACATTCCTTTTATTTTATTTTAAAATGAAAGCTGATAATCAGAATATTGGTCTGAATATCACCTCAGTAAGGACATTAAAACTGGAATATGTCATATCTTTATGACACCCTAAGAGGATGCTATTGCTGAACATATTGGTGCTGTAGTTTTGGGGTTATGAAACTGAACCTACCAGCTTGGGAGAAGGAAAAATCTTTCACTCATCAGTTGTCCTGCTTGCCCTGATACTCCTTTCCAAGCCAGTCCTACAAGCTCCATTTTCTTCTACATTAGTGCACCAGAATTTCCCAACAGTTTACAGGGATCTTGTAGTTCCTGGTGGACTGCACAGATTTGGTAACAACTTGCTTCATCCAACTTTGAGCGTCCACTATTCTTTTTTCAAATACTGTGATTATGCGCCTTGTACTGTTCCTCTTGGCTGTTCTGGGAAATTATCATTCTTAGCTTTCCCAATCCCAGGTAATTTATTCCCTTTTTTCCTTGACAGGAAGGATAATTGCAAAGTATAGACTTTGGGTGTTTGCCTGCAACATTTAGTATAAATTTACTAATTAGATGGCAGCCTTCTTTTCCTAGTAGAGCTGTGGGCTTTTAACCTCCTGTCCTAGAATATGTTCTTCATGTCCCTGAAGTTCCTACTTTCCTCTTTTCTATGCCTGTTTCAGTTCGAACTTGCCTTAATTCTGATGCCACAGGTGGAGACCTCCATACCCAATTCTCCAGGCCATTTGGTACAGTGACTTGGTCCATCTTTACAGGGCTGACATGCCTTGACTCCTATTCTAGGATTTTGTTTTGCTTTCTATGGACAAATCGGCAAGCTTGCTTGCCATCTTATGAATGACAAATTTGCGCTGGTCACTGTCAGCTGAGATGTTTGCACTTCACTTCAAGATTATTATTGTTCTTTGTCCCTAAAAGCATTCACTTTTTACATTGTAGGGTTTTTTTACCACTCTTTCCAAATCTCTAGTTCATCCCTTTGCTCTTGTGGAAGTTGTCCGGCCTTGCCAGTGTACTGGTAAAGCCTCCCTTGGGCTGGAGCAGAGTTCCACTCTCACCTTTGTAAGCTGCATTTAGCAGAATTGATTCATTACTTCCAGTGGCCGTGGTCTGCAGTGAGTCGGCAAATGTGTGGCCAGAGGATGTTCCCAGATCTCTGTAACTGGCCATGTGCATGAGCACAGGTGCCTCCAGCTCCTTGTGGCCATTTCCCAGGAGCAGATTGTAGCTAATATACTCTCACAGTGCCTGTAAAAGACTTCTGTGCCCTGGACTAATCTGTCTGATGGAATAAGATGAGTTTCAACTACTAAACCCTCCCTCCTGAGGCCAAATGCTTTAAAGTAAGATCTGACGCAGATCTTTATCCTAGGTCTGTCAATAATGTTTTCAGAGCACGTCACCTCTTTTTCCTTTCAAATGTAGTTTATTAATTTACTGGTCTTTCCAAGTCAGATAGCAGTTAATATACACTATTGTGTAAATTGGGTGGAGTTGATTTAATTAATAAATAGTGCCGAGTTTAGTTTAAAATTTATATTAGTATTGCCAGTAACTGTATGCAAAAGTCATGACTAGGATCTCTCCTCTCCATACAAACACACTATAATGAAGAATTTAGTTATTTAGTTACAAACTTCCCAAAAATTAAAGCTGCAATTCTTATTTGTGTGTCTTCTGACTCTGAAGTTTTAATGTTTCAGGCTTTTCTCCACTACTGTGATGCCTAACAGAAACTCCCTTTGTTGAAATGTTTTTATTTAAGGTCTCTTAGCTACAGGGCTTGCAACATTTTAACAAAGTTAAACCAACAAAATCCAAGATGATGCAGTGAAAATCATGAAATATTTCTTCTCCCACCACAAAAAAATAAAGAAAAAACCCCCAAAAAACCAAAGCAACAACAACAACAAACAAAACAACAAACCCCAAATTGGTCTTTGCATAGGTAGATACAGAATTATTTCTCTCTCTGGTCATAGCGAGAAATAAAGATTTTTCCCAGGTGATAATGCCTCTGAGAAATATGTGGAGTGCTGCTCAGTAAGAAGTTGACCTGCTGGGCTCCAAACCTTTGAAATGAGGGTTTAATGCTGCAAAGAGGTTCCTGCACATGGTACTGCCATGAACACACAGTCGGGACTCCAGGGTTGGCTTTAATAAAGGAGATGTGGCCTGGCTTGTGGCAGGGCTGTGGTTTCCATTGTCCAGAATCACAGGCCTTTGCATTCCTTATTGCATTCATGAAAATTATTTGATGCTGTGAATAATTCAAGAAACTTCAAGATTATTGGGCTGCCTTTTTAATCTTGTGTTTTGTTTTGCTTTTAAACACATTCGTTTTCAAACTTGTGGTTTCCAAATGGCTACATTTATCTCAGGCATAACTCAATTAAGGAAAATCTCATGACACTTCATATTTTTTGGTTTATATGTAGAAAGTCCCTGTCAAGAATAATAACATTTTCTAGAGTGACTTCTTGGGTTTGCAAACTTGGAATGTGTTTTCAATGGGTCCTCATAATTTTTCATGCTAGCATGAACATTCCTGGTTTGTGCTTTGAATATTTGGTAAAACAAATACGCAAAAAAGACGTGAAAAGTTAATAAGTATAAAAATGGGAATGAATTTTACAGGGAATTTCCAAGTATTTATGCAGCACGGGCTCTTGCACATCTTCTGCTTTTGCCTGAAGAATTGGTCTTGCTTTAGACATTCACATTTAAGCATCTGGATTCATTATTTAACCAACTATCAACAACCAAGGGATATGGCCTTTATCAAATTTAATAAACCTTTGAGTACTGCAGAAAGAATACATTGTCTTTAAAGATCTGACTGTCCAAATGAAAACTAAACAGATACTCAGATCAAATTCTTGCTTGTGGATGCATTGTGAAAGCCAGCTGTTCAGTGTTTTGCAACAGAAATTAGTAATTTTAACAAAGCATTATGCTTCTTTTGATGGCCTACAATGTTAATTCTCTGTCTTGTTTTTTATTTTTCTTTTTTTTTTCTTCTTCTCCTTTGACACAGAGATCAGAATCTGGCCTGTATGTTGTAATATGGTAAGAGAAGTATACAAATATAAGCGTGTCTAAATATGTGAATACAAGTTAGGCTATTAATTCAAAGCACCTTGCCATGTTTATTAATGTTCTGTGTTATGAGATTAAAGCTATAATTTAGAGTTACAGGAATTATAAACAACTCTTTAGCAAGTCATATACTAACCATAATAACTTTTAAAGGGTGGAGTGTAATTTATTCAACATTGTAAGGAAAAATAAGGTAAATGAGTTAGCTTAGGGGTGGGGCAGCAGCAAACTGCTTGTGGAGACTCTTTACTCCCTGAGGTGATAGAGGTTAAATGCATTACAGAGCTTATAGGCTGGCTCCCTAGAGAGAAAGGGGGCCAGACGTTTCTAGCTGACATGTCAAGGACACCACACATTTGCCCTTCTCACTAATGGCACGATACTGAGCTGAGAGCAAGGCTGCAGAGGCAATTTTCAGGGAGAAAAATGGAACACAATAGGTGGCTCCTAATTAGAGAGGAGGGCAAGATGCTGGCACAATCCTAGTGTTTAAGTAGTCCACGAACTGAAGGCACAGTAAGCCTGACACCACTAGTGCAAACTTGGAATATTATTAAAGCATTTGTGGCCAAGAAGGCAGTTCAGGGGAACTGTCCACAAAGAAGCCTTCTCCAGCATAACCTTCATAAGGAAAGTCAGGCCAGGTCCTGCACCACTGAGAGCAGTCTGATGCTTCAGCTGGTGATATAAATGGGTTGTCTCTCAAGTTTCCACTCAAATTCACTAATTTTACTTCAGAGCAGCAGGACAGATCCGTAGAAACAGGAGGGAGGGATACACTACAGTGGTGTAGGGGGGATGTGTCGGTGGATATGCACACGAAAGAAGACACCTGGGGAGTGGCAGGATTACTGTGTGAAGGAGAGAAAGTTGTAAAGAGATTAGGAGTAAAGGGAAGACTTGGAGTAGGCCGGTGGAAGTGCAAGGACGGAAGGAAAATGAGGAAGGAGGAGCCCTAGTTGATCTCATTGTCACAACATAAACCAGAAGCTATTTCACATTAAATCTGGGAACTCCTGACTCTTTAAAAAGTCCAAAACACCAAACAACACCACTTGTGTCACAGAGATCTTTTAGCTAGCAGATGCTGTATAGTAACATAATAATGAGGCTTGGACCTGGAGAAACACAGCAAGCCAAAGCTGTGATTCCTACTTGCAAAGTTATTTTACTGCAGCTGTTTTAAGTCTCATCAGAAAGTTATTTGTCTCTTTTAATGTCCTTATAACATCATTCTTCGTGAAAGTCCCAGGTATAGAGGGGACTACATAGGTGAGCAGATAGTCTTGAATGTGGCCTCATGTGTTAGGAGAGCAATATTGTTGCTCTATGAAAATTCTCTTGACAAATCTTAGACATTGTCCTGAATAACTTGATGAGAAAATGGGAGCTAAGATGAGAAAAAGAAGGACTTAGAGAAGACTAGCACCATTCTAGTATTTTCTGCTGCAGTCAGTCAGACCTTTTGACAGAGGAAATGAGAAACTGAAGGCGTGGGTTTTACACGTTGGCTAAAACGGGTTTTGGGCTTAGCTGCTTGGTAGCAGAGATGTGCGAATGTTGCAATAGAACACACTGAAAGGTAGGTGGAAGGAAATGCTCTATTGATTAAGGTACATGGCACACAGAGAGCAACAAAAAGCACATATCTACGCTCCTCTGACAGGCTCTTGCCTTCCCAGCTACCTCTCTTGCCCAACAAGCCTCAAGAATGCACACTCCCTTAATCCTCTGCTGGGAGGTTTGGGGCTTGGTGGAAGGACCTTCAGCAGCAGGGGGGAGGGTTATTTGGAGAATGAAATTCAGTAAACTCCAACCTCCAAGTGAACCTGCTGGGACTGATTTGCTGCCAGCCCCTGGGAACAAAACTGCAGCACTCAGTTCCTGAATCCCATCAGCTCCCACAGCCTGGAGGGTTCACACTGCTCTATCTGGCACCTCTTCCCATGTCAGAACAAGGCATTGTGTGTGTGATTTCAACATGCTTCTGGTTTTGTTCTAACTGCCAAGAAACACTAGTTGCGTTATTATGAAATGATTGAGGAGTATTTGCTCATACAAATTATTTGTTTTAAGAGTTTAGTAATTAAATGTCAACACAGAGTGTTGGTGTCTGAAAAGCTCTTGTGTGAAAGCCCCACTCTAACTTGAAACTACAATACACTGTTTCTCCTCTCTCAAAACAGATTTGTTTGAAACACCCTATTCAGTAGAATGCATCTCACTGAAACATGCATGGTCTTTGGCCTTCAAAGACAACCTTGTGCAAAGGGTGTGTTGCATTAATTTGTTCAGCCAATTTAGGGTGTGTGGCATTAATTTGTTTGGCCAATTTGTTTAGAATCTGGCAGGGCACAGGCACCCAGTGCAATGTCTGTGCATAATGCCTGTGTCATCTCTACACCAGATCTCAAGAGCAGGAGATTTACTGCGTGATGCCGGCCACACCTTGAGCTGCTGCTCAGGGGAACAACGGTAGGAACAGAAGCAACACGGTGCTTGCTGAGGGCGAGTATGGAAATGCATTTTACACTTTGAACAACTGGTTTCCACACAGTGCCTGAGCTGCAGGAGTAAGTGCTGGTACAATTTCACTGCCAGCACTGATTGTGCTCACCTGGGGTAATAATCACACCCACAGGAAGCCCCACTGCACCTCAGTGAAAGCCATGCACAATTCAGTATGAAATGACCACCTTTTGGTGCAGCAGTGTGTAGCTCACTGCAGAATGCTAATGCTAAAGCCCATTGAGCTTTTGACTTGCATAGAAATAATGTATTTTTTTCCTATATCTTTTGTAAGATGCTTCTCTCTCATTCTTATTTTCTGTCATGCTCAAGATGAATGGTAATGTGCTTTCCAAAATATTTTTTTTAGGCACCAACTAGTTACAATTAAAAATTGCAAAAGTGTCCAAGGACAAATAAAAAACCAAACAGCTATTGTTCAAATGTGAGCACTAATTGACTTCAACAGCACTAAGCTTTACATTGAATTGTTGATGAAAATCCTTGGTGGTTTCTTACGGTATTTTTTGTTTGGTTTTGGTTTTTTTTTGAGGGGAGTCTAACAGGCAACAAGATCTAGGATTAGAGCTGATGGAAAAGACTATAACACTTTTTATTTTCCATCAAAATTACTTTTCAGAAATGTCTATAACACCAGTTAGATTTCTTCAGAATCAACTCTAAATGTCCCAAGATTTGTATTGTGTTTCTGGGAACACTTCTATATTCTGAGAAAGACAGGTAGTGAAGTTAGTGACATCATGGAAGAGTTTCTGCTTGACTTAGGTTTTTTCAGCTTGGGGTCTACACTTGTGAATTTAGCAGAGTAGATAAGTGCAAGAACAGGTACTAGGCCTAGATATGTGTACATCAAGACCTTCTTATACATATTTATATTGTGAGCTGCTGTCAAATGATAGAGTAGGCTGAGACTTTTGTGACATTTATAAAGGTATCTTTATACAGTGCTTTAAAAACACATGTGCAAAGTCACCAGGCTATTACACTGGGCACCCAGTAGTGAGGTGTCACTGAGATGCTGGAGACTGGAACGTGTGCTTTCCACATCATGTATGAAATGCCAAAAAAATCAAGCGTGCAGAAATGCTCCCATTTCCCAGAACAAGACTGTACGTTTCAGAGTGTGTTAAGGATACTAATGGATGACCTACAGTGAGCTATACATTCTGCAATCTAAAGCCAAGGGCTTTATGTCAGGCTTAGAGATTTTGAATGGTAACACACTTCTCAAAGAGCCTAGAAGTAATTAGCCTTTTACTCCAAGTTGACATACTTATACTTTTAATATCAGGAATAAGGAAAAATAATAAGGCTTCTAACCTCAAATCTATAGTAGCTTAGGCACTTTCACCTCGCTGGTTTTGTTATGACAGCTCTTTGTTTGGCTGATAGTGAGTGGTGTTTTGAATAGAAGTGATTTTGCTGTTGCTTTGCCACTTTCCGGTAATAAGGGAGGACTTGGAGGTTATGCAGCAAGGTGCTAATTGACATTAACACTCAAGACAGGAAATGCTGACACAATTTAAAATTAACATCCTGTCAATATACTGCTGACCTGTGTTAAACATGTACTTTGTCAAACTTTCAGAATTAGATTTTAATACAGAAAGAGTGTAATGGTGGGAGTATTGCTGGTCTTGAGAAAAGTGAATTTAATACAGTGAGAATTCACCAACTTTTAGCTTATCTTTTCTCAAACAAAGAAAGGTAAATTTTGCCCCAAAAGGTCAAATACATTAATAAAATCCTCTAAAACAGCTAAAAATTATACCATATTTGTTCATGATCAATTACTAAAAGAAACTGTACTTCAATTCTTAGTTTGTTTCAGATGTTCCCTCATCAATGACAATGATTCCTGGATATGGATTTTACAAAATACTGTAGGATATATATGGCATAATGCACTAAACCAAGCTAATTGAATAACTTATCTATAAATAAAATGAAAAAAAAAGGCTGTCAGAAAAAAAATACAGCAACAGATCATAAAAGTGGCTTATTTGCCAGTGTGTTATTCATTCCTTAAATAGAGATAGTGACTCTTGGGGTAATAGGAGAAGAAAAAATGGTATCATGGCACTCGTAACAAATAGTTACCAGGTGATGTGGTGCTATTTATCAGTAGTTATTAAAAGGTACACAAGAATTCTTAAAGCACAGAGCAGCTCTGAATTGATGCTGTAATTTTCCTTTAATTTATAGATGACTGCAGCTAATTTTGTGTGAAACTGTCCTGTAGACTGCTCACATGCAAAGCTCTGGTGGGACTTGCAGAGTGGCACAAACTGTTACACAGCTTTGAAGAAACAAAGGGTGCTGTTCACTGTCAGGCAAGTCAGAGCCTCCTCTTTGGGAAGGTGGAAGGCACGAGACAGAATGATGCTCACAGAGAAAGAGACCATGCTGGGTGTGTTCTGATCTGCGGAGGAGGCTGTTTGCTGAACATTAATCAGAGGTTGTCCAAGGCGTTAGGAACAGCATGGAGAGAGGCACGGAGCCAGGAAAAGGTGATGAGGAAAAAGGAAGCAATTGGAGGAGAAGATTGGGCAGCGTGGAAGGAGGTGGAGCAGGGCAGTTTGAGATGGGAGGTGTTGGTAGGAGCAGAGCTGCGCAAGCTGAGGGAGTGTGGAAACGTTTCAGGAAGGTGGTGCAAGCCGCATATCACTGCTGGCAAACTTTCTCTAAGAAAACAGTAAGTGGGTGGCCTGTTGCTGTATGTGCTTCCCACTGACGGCTCTTGGGAGTGGGCCAATATTGTGTGCTGCAGTTAAGGTTACAGTGAGACTGGAAAAATATTGGCTGTAGCCCTGGTTCTGCAAATTATTTGCACAGGGCACCTATTGCCATTAATAACGAAGTGCTCTGAAAGGCGACCGTCTCGGTTTGAGTGTGTGAAAAGGGGGAAGGTGCTCCCACAGGGAGACACTGCTCTGGTGGAAAGTGATTCTTTAGAGCAGCTGCCACATTAGGGGTAAAAAATCTCTAAAGCAACAGCTACTGGGTGTTCTATGTTACAAGGTACTAGTCAGGCTTGTAGGAAAGCTGCTCTCATCTGGGGAGGCAGAATATGAAAATTGTAAGTGGAACATACATTGGAGACTTGGACCTTTTCTCTGAAATTATTTGGCAAAGGACACTTAGAGCAAAATAGTCACCATCAAATGGTCAGTTTCACTCTGTTTTAGTTCTTTCCCACCAAAAAACTAATTCTTATTTGTCATTTTTCTGTTGTACAAAAGCCAGAGCAATTTCTCAGTAAGGAGCTCAACTATCATGGTCACACTGTGCTCTTGGGGAGAAAAAAAATTGCCTTCCACTACAAAATGTTTACATTGGCTGCCGAGGTTTCTCCTGATTTCCTCTGTTGGGAATGAATAATTAGGAAGTGAACTGGGAGGTGAAAAAGGCCTCTATGTGTTTAAGTCTAATGTCACAGCTTTCCAAGGACAAATCTTTTAGTACATAGAAAGGTTTTTCTGTCAAGCAGATGAATTCAATAGCTAAGCAAGACAGCAAGAAGAGGAGTCAAACAAAGCAGAGAATTCCCAGTAGGCGGCTTTTAGTATGCACTTACAACAGGTACTGCATGAAATGGATGGAGAGCACACATATGTGGGACACAGGCAACACACATAAGGTGTTAATAGTCTTAGCTGATGCCAAGGAAAAAAAAAGAGCAGACAGGGTCAGCTACTGTTTCCTGAGCTAAATGTTCTTTTTCTTATGGTGGTCAGAGCCACGGGTAGTTTTACAATGTGCAAAACATGCACTTGTAATTAAAGTGAAACTTACACTGACAGAGAAAGGGGATGGTGAATGCTGACCTCACATGCTGCATCTGTAGAGCATTTGGGGACACATTCCTGCAGCAGAAGTGATGTTGCCTTCTGATATTTTTTTTTTTAATAAAATTGAACAGGAATAAACTTCTGTGTTAATTTGTATGCATGGCATGAAGCCATTTCTATGGAGAAGGCAGTGCTGATGGTACTTTAGGATAGAGAGCTACTGCTTTATACTTTTTAATTCCCCATTCTTCTATTTAAAAACAGGATTTTCACCACTGCTTGTAAGCAGTGGGAGTTAAAATAGTAAATAGGAGAAAGGATTAGTAAAACCTATTTTTTTCTTTCTGTTTGTTTCCTGCTGTTAACTGTTCAATAGTATGTTAACATAGCTATTTAGGCAGGTAAGTCCCCAATGTACCTTAGTAACACATCTACTCAAGTCTGGCTTGTAAATTTCTTTGGAAAGAAAAGAGACTTGGAATAGAAGCCACTGGAAACTTTGTCCATTTTCGAATGTATCTTGGCTGACATAAGTGGGCCTACAGAGAAAAAATGTGGAATTTCTGTCAGAACCAGTGTGGTACTGACCCTGAGAAAGCGGATGTAAAGACAGCCCATATGAATACAGAGGCTCAGATCTCAACTGTTGAGTCATGGCTTGAGCTGCTCTTTTCTGCTTGCCTTGGGAAGATCTCTCCTCTGGTGTTTTGAATTGGAGATTGCTGGGCAAGACAAGAAAGTCTGTCCCCTGCTCTAGGTCTCCTGGAGTTTTTGATCTCATGCTCTAACCAAAGAATCATCAAATATATCATCTTCCTTCCAGAGAGATAAGAGCCTTTAAGAGGCAGAGCACTCAGCCTTCCAACAAACTCATGCACAAAAGGTTAATTTAGAGGGTGAGATATCTGTGTATATTGGACAAATGGGGAGCTGAAGGGATTCTTTTTATTCCTCCCATTCTCTTAGCCTTGGCCAGTGAGTGCAGGTTGAATGTATGACTTTACATTATGGAGCACCTCTCCATCACCCAGGCCTTTGTCAATTCACCAAATGTGACAATTATAGCATTTCAGAGATGAGACTTTCTAATCCTATTACTCATTCATCAACCTGCGGATGATAGCAGAAGCCAGATCGAACAGTGCCAAAAGAGCAGTGAGGAGCCTTCTCCAGTGCTGTGAAACTAGGCTTAGCTCAGGCACAATAGGTGTGTAATTTAAGGTTTTGTTGAGCTGAAATCCAATCACATACTTGACTGGTAGATCACAGAAAGACACAGACAAAAAGAATGAGATAATTCTACCTCACACAAACACTTGAATCCAGCTTTGACTTAATAACAAGTGTGTGATCAACCTTACACTGTTTCTTTCTTTCTTTTTTTTTTTAATTTTTATTTGAACCTAGAAATGGGATGGCACTGAAATACTTTGCCTACTTGCATGTCAGCCAATAATATGAAGAAAAAAAATATGAGAAGGAAATGGAGGTACCTGTTTAGATAAATAAATCTAAAAAGTACTGATTCTCATTATATGAAAGATAATCAGAAAATTTAGCTTCCAGGCTTATCTCAGTGTTATCTTCTCAGCATCTGGTACCTGTTGCTTTTCAAAGATGGGGAGGATCTCGCAGAAATATGATGAGAACAAAGCTAAAAAAACCACAAACCTTGACTATAGGAAGAAAAACTACACTGTGAACATTATTGCCCTCTCTCTCTTGCTACTACAATGCTCCTTTTACTTTATCCTATTTCAGACATGGAGCTCATATGTGTGGTGTCTGGGTGGGTGTCAGGTGCTCGAGCCCTGAGCCACTGCTGGTCACACAACCATGCACAGGGGACTGGGAGTGTGGAGCAGAGGAACCTCTGGCTCTTATGGAAACAGAAACGGGAGTTTGTTCTGGTCTGTGTTTAAAGGTGTAGCTTTCCATCAGAGAGTGTGTTATTTATATTGGGTTTTGTAAAGGATAGTCTTCAATACAGCCTACTCTAGGAGTGGCCTTTAATATTAATGAAATTAATGGTAGGGCATGTAAATGAAAAGATTGGGTAAGAAATCTCCTTGGAATAGGAACTTTCACATTTATGTCCATCATCAGTGCTTCCATATATTGTGGCAGTCCAGCTTCACTGGCCAAGTCTTCTGTCAAGACCAAACTTAAAAACCCACATTTCCAAAGATTTTTTGGGCATCTCAAGCTCTTTGAACTGACAAATTCAGTAGGATTAACTGTACATGGAATTTGGTGTTAGCTTGTAGGTGTCATGACACACAGAAATGTATAAACCCCAAACTAGAGGAGACATTAAAAACCCAAGAGCAAGCCCACTGCTAAGAAAAAAGGCAAAGAGTTTTACAACTCAGGCCTGGCAGAGGAACAAGCACTCTAGTGTAGTGGTGGAGAAAGTATGGGGTTTTAAAATCTGCAAATCAAAAAATCTTTCAAGCCACATTACTTGAGAGGATATGTATGACTCCAAATGCCTTAGACAAAATTATATAGCCAGGGAATCTCTGAGGTGCAATCAGCTCATGAACATGGGCAGGGTGAAACTCGTGTGGAAGGCAGCTGACAGCTCCTCTGCAGCCAGGGTAACACCTGCACTGTGCCTGTGCTAGAGCAAAACTGCCAGTCCAAGGTGTCAGTAATGCAGTGACAGGGGCAAAAACCTGAGAAACCCAGAGAGATTGAGAGGAAGGGGAATCTTGAGCATCAGAGGGTTAAATTAAAGTCTGAAGCTTGGCATTAGCTGTGAAATAGCAAAATTGAAGCAGTGTTTTGCTAATGAAAAAGTCTATAAATTACTAATTTGCAGGATATCAGACTCAGAAGCATACAGAAACAACATTAATTGAAAGATTTGGTTTTTTTAATAAGTGAATTAGTGGAGAACAATCCTATGATTTTTCCTATGAACGATGAAGCTCATATTTAAACATGACAGAGGAAGATATTTTCAATGGCTCATAGGAGTACAAGGAGATTGAGATATGTTCCAAACACAGGGAAAAAAAAGATATCCACAACACAGTTTAATCTGAGAAACTCAAACAGGGTTTAATGTGGTTCCCAAACTGCAGAGATCTCATAAACACAGCGATTTCCTTTAGCAGTATAAACTCTGACATTTGACCAGACAATTGCCTTGGGGACATTAGCTAAAATAGCCTCAGCTTTAAAATTGAAATATGAACTTCTAAAGGCTTTGGTAGTTGCTTTTCAGTGACACTGAGACAGCTAACATGACTAGTGGCTGCTGCTGGATATATCAGCGTCCCTAATTTAGAAAGAGGCTGGTGATTTTGGCTGTTGAGCTGCAGACACCCTCTGATCTGGAAACGTTCTTTCCCTTTGGTTTGCACTTGTGGGTAGCTCAGCTGCCTTTCACCAGCAAGAGGACAGATACAGTTTTTACCATCCTTTTTGCCTGTCATGAAGCCAAACACGACTGTCAATGGTGCCTAACAGAGTAGGTGTGTTGGGTGCTGCTGCTTGGGTGTGTGTTCCCAAGGGTAATTCCACAGGGAATATACCCTTGCAGGGTTGGGGAGTGCCCGTGCAGGGTAGTGTAGAGGCTGCTCTTGCCTTCCATATTTTGGGGAGGAGGCATTGAGCATTTATGCTTTTAGCTGGCAGGTTTATAATTCCTTTTTCTGGTAGGACAGTTTGGGCTCCTTTGAGCTGCAGCCTCAGCTCATGAGTGGCAGCCCACTGGGGAGCATACCCTGAGGGTGAGCAGCAGTTGCCAGGACAAATGCAATTGTTGGTGGTCTCAGGGGGCTGCAAGGGCTCTCTGTGGGAGCTGTTTGATGTTGCTGACCCCACACTGAATCAGGAGGGGAAAGGAAGGAAACTGCATTCAGCTCTCTCTGTATAAGTACATCTGCCAATGACCTGTGCCTGGTAAGGTGTAAATGTATGCAAACAGTCAGCACTTTGGCAAGTGCCCTCTCTTTATACCCACGTTTGCAAACTGTACTGTATTTTTATTGTATGCTCATTTATAATGTTATATTGCTGCAAAATGTTACACAGATTACCAGTGAGAAAATAAAAGCTTCTTGTTGCTGCTGGCTTCTCAATATCCTGGAGCATCTAGAATTCTTCAGACTGTGCAGGTGAGCATTTTCTCATCTGTGTAGGCCCCTGACCCATCTCACCTTTAGCAACCAATCTGCTGTGGGCATAGCTGTGAGATTTTTCCTGCTCTTGTCCAATATAATGAAGACAATGAGGTAAACCAGCTTATGGGTCATCCTGTCTTCTCAGCCACAGAGCATTTTGTCCCTTCAACTCCATGGGTTCATTGTCTGCATACTAGCTCTGAATGCACATAGGTATCTATGGACTTCATCAGGACAGCACGTGGTGAGGAGAGTCAGGGACAAATTTGGTCTTTTCCCAACTTTTCAAATCAAAACAGCCAGGACAAACATCACTTCTTCCCCCTTACCCTCTTCCCCCAGCTTTGCCTTGTCCCCTTTGGCCCTTTGCAAACCTGTGTGAGCTGTGGGAGACCCAGTTGCCTCACTGAAATCCTGCTTTCTGCTGTTGCCTTTAAAAGGTCAGCCTCCATTGGCCAGTGGTGGGTGTGTTTCCATCACTCTTCTTTTTGCCTTCATAGTCTTTCCCTTGGTTCCTTGTCAAACTCTTAGAAAAGCTCTTGAGTGTCACAGAACTGGGGCAGTTTTGGGCTCCAAGAAATGTGAGTACCATGTGCAGATCCCAGACTGTTGCTGTCTGCTGCTGTAACGTGTCAGACTCCACTGGTTGGTGACTAACAGCAGCAACACTTAACCAAGTTGAGTGAGGATGATGTTTAAGCATTTCTCATCCTAAGGAGCTCCTATGGCAGCTGCAGAAGGCTCCTACAGTCTGGCTGTGCTCTGAATAACCTCTCTCACTATGGTTCACATTAAAATTTTTGATTATCTGTCAGACTGCTGCTCCCCTTCTCTTCAGCTATCAGAGTTGCAACACTCTGTAGAAGTCATTTACTTGCCAGCAGTACCGTTAGCCCTTTGTGAACAATTAAGCTGAGGTCGGAGGTTGTAATATATCAAATTTGCGGACCATATTAAATTTTATTTTTACTGAAAGGAACTTTTTGTCTCTTTTATCAGGAGGAAAATTAAGCTGTGAACTGGAATTCCATCAGGCTGTCTACTGTGAAGCCCCGTGGCTTTAGAAAAGGGGCAGCAGTGGTCAGAAATGACACTGAAAAGGTAAATTTATTTCTTTTTTATTAAAAAGGATAAGTTACGACCTGTACAGTATATCTTAAAGAAGGAGAGATGTTAAACTCTAAAATGTTAAACAATAAAACTGAATTTTTCCATTTCTTTTAAAAAGCCTGATCTTGCCAGGCCAGAGAAGTTCTGGATGGGAGGGAAGTGGATGCTGAGCTACCACTGAAGCTGCAGAGTATGGCCTTGCTCAGCCTCTACGCCTCCCCCATCACAGCAGCTTCTGGTTTTGGTTTTTGGAAGAAATGTAAGAGGTTCTCTTCTGGTCTGACAAGAGCATGGCAGTGTCAGATAAATATTCTATATGTCTAATTATAAATGAATAGGCAGCTCAGGATAGGTTTTTGGAAAAACTCTCTATTTGATTCTAGAGCTGGATGTTTCTTGAGGTAAAGTCTTTAAAACCTTTGAAAACATCCTCAGTCTGGGCCTTTCCTCTCACCAAACCCACCAGAAGTTTTGCCCCTTACAGATTACTTTCTAAAGTTTTGTTCAAATTTACTGTCTGTGAATTTTTGCCATTCTAAATAATTATAATTAAATAAATGGAAACAATGTTATTATAAATCCAAACTACAGAGAAACCCTGTGTTGTTCCCTTGTTTCCAGAGAACAGAATTTTGGGATACCTGGTCAGCACCCAGCCAAGTTGATGCTGACTCTCCAGGTCTGTATTCTATAATTTAGATTGTTTAGATTGTGTCCTGGTCCTAGAGGTGCAAGTGTGTGCTTGTTCTCTTCATGCAGGATAGCCCTTCCTGCCCTGAATCAAAGTACATGTGTGAGACTCAGGTACCTGCACTGATCTTGTCACTCCTTGCTCAACCTGCTCTGTTTGCAGAGGTCTGGCCACCTGTGGGTTGTGCACAGACGTGGTTGACTTTGTGCACAGTGGCTGATGAGATCAAATTAGGCTGCAAAGATCCAAGAACCTTTTCATTTTTCTGTAGGATTAAAGGATTGCCCTACTATATTTGGCGTGGGTTTCTCCTCCCCTCTTTGCTGCAGTGTTATGTTCCTCTCATCCATATCTCCTGTGTTTCCACCCCGAAGAAGGCGGAATTTCAACTGCAAGAAAATGGATT
This sequence comes from Petroica traversi, assembly GCA_025920805.1. Classification (NCBI taxonomy): domain Eukaryota; kingdom Metazoa; phylum Chordata; class Aves; order Passeriformes; family Petroicidae; genus Petroica; species Petroica traversi. Next base: position 7,950,455 of record JAHLSL010000036.1, on the reverse strand, counting down.
CTATTGTGCTCTGTATAATTTGAAAAACACCCTGTGGGATGAATTTTGCAATTTTAATATTCATTATCTCAAATGCAGACAATAGAATAGACCTTAGTAGGAAAGACTGATTAGCAGATTACTGAAGATAGTTTTTTTCAACTTGGCACATTATTTGATGATAAGTGGGTAAAACAGTTTCTCAGGACCGGAGTTTTTAGTATTAAAAAAATCAGTGTCATGGCTGTGTGAGAACCATTCTTCAGTAAACACAGACATGGGAACTCACAGTCTGTACATGGGTAGAACTGACTCCTTTGTAAGTCTTAGGCCTTACTGGTTTAACAGCTGAGACCAAGGGATTTCTGTGGCTCACTCCAACTCTAAATGAAAGAAGGGGAGCATGAAATCGGTCTGTAAATGAAATGGTAATGTTTTAATTACAATTCTATTGTTATTCTTCCTATTTGTCTATTTGTAATTGTGTCATTTGCATATTCATTCATTTTTCTCTGAAAAAGGTTTTGTTGTTGTGGTTTGTTTTGATTTGGGTTTTTTTTTTTTGTTTTGTTTTGTTTGTTTGGCAAAAGTTTGACTCCAGAAAGAGGGCAAACTTGTCATTAACAGGCTATAAGAGGAAGAAAAAAAGAAAAAAGGGCTGTTTTTCCATTATTCAAGGATATTTGTGGGATAAGAATACAAGGTGGGTATAGTTTTGTGGAAATAGAGACACTAAGTTATTTTGTAGACAAGATCAAATGAAATTATGTTTGGCAGCATGATGAGGGAGCGCAATAAAATTTAGCCAAGCAAAAAACTCCTGTAATCATCATTCAAATGCATTCAAAGTAACCTGATAATTTTTGTAAAGGCTGTAATACTTGACAGTTCCTTTCTTCAAGTGAAGTTTTCTGGGGTATTCATTCTGTTAAAAACTTCAGTGAAATGCAGCACTGCTTATTGGCTTAGTTCCTTTCCCACAGAAGGCAATATTCAACAATGGTTTTTGTTTCTTTCTTTTTAGCAAATAACACGTAATTAATAGAATTCCAGTTCCTGTGAAAGAGAGAAGATGTTTTTACTTCACACAACCCTCTAAGGAAGTAAGTTCATCTCCTTGTAGAAACACTAGCACAGCTACAACCTTCTTGATGTTCTTCTGTCAAATATCATTCTCATTCCATGGACACTTCTCAAGGTTTTGTGTCAATGTGCTTTAGACTCACAAGAGCCTGCTGGGACAGCACAAAACTGAAACATCTTCCATTTCCATGGCTGCTTTGATAAGAACTTGGACTCTGCCTCTTGTTGTGAGGTCAGGATGGTTGGTGTTAGAGGGTTTCTTCAAGCCTAAGCCAACCTCAGGAGAAGGAGATTCACAGGAACTGGAGCAGACTGGGGTAGTGCCTGAGCATAGACCAGGGCTTGGAAAAGGTTCACTTGAGGAATGTTTTCTTTCATCCTAAAGTCAATTCAAGCAGCAGCCTGTGATGCCTGCCTAGAATTACTGAGTTCTGTGCACCTACTACACAAGTCAGGGAGCAGGGGGAGGCCACTGCAGCCTCCACTCAGGTAACCTGTCTGCAGCTGTCACCAGAGATGCTGGAATGCAAGTCCCCATCACAGATATTTCCTGGTGCTGCCAGATCATGTGTAGTGACTAACAGGTTTGCTGAGGCTGAGAAAAGAACAAGCTACAACAGACAATATATGATAAGTGCATCTGAGATTTTTCAGTTATTTCCATACTTACAGATACTGTATTTTAAAATAGCTGGGCTTTCCTAGATACCTTTTTCCTAGCTTATGCTGTCTCTAGGCCTGAGAACTTTGTCTTTCCATTGTGTGCTGTCTCACAGACATGGTATAATGACAAACCAATCCCCTTGCTTCTAGTTAATGAATAGTCTCTAGGGTTTGTTTTTTTTTTTTTTTTTTTTTTAGGCAAGAGTGTTAAAGAAAGCCTAGCTTTCAGCTATTAAAAATATTCAGTGATATTTATGACAGATTTTCCACTTCTTCTTTCCTGCTGCACATAATCTTCAAGATCATTAAAGGGAAATTCTGAGATTCACCATGCTCAGGCTAATGTAGCACTTGTTTCATAATGAAGCTTGAAATGGTGCATTTTTTCTCTGCACATGATTAATGCTAAAGTCCACATCCTTATCTGATAGAAAACACCAAGAACTCCACGGGAGTGAATGAAGTTAGGATAATTTGCATCGGATGTGGCTCTCTATCTGTATCTGGCTGACATTATCCTGCCTGCTGCCATACAGACACCAGTTCAGGTGCTGTTATTTCATTCCTGTGTGGAATAGGAAGGGTCTCAGTGGGGGAGAATCAAAGTGGAGAATGGTCATTGCTAGCACAAGTTAGGAACAAGCTGTCTGAAATATAGGACAATTGAAATAAAAAGGAAAACTCACCATGACACAGTGAGGCGCAACTGAAACTACCTAAACCTGGTGAAGTTGCTCTGCTTTTTGTTACTTTAGAGGGATTGGTGCTCAGAGGAATTCCTCCAGCCCATGTCTACGATCAGGGATGGGAAACTTCTCCCATGCCCTGGGCTTTTCAGGTCAAACTAAACTGCTCAGGGGCTGTACCTCAAAGCCATCCAGAGGCTCTAACTACTACTGTGCAAAATGCCCTGTTCCTCAGGTGGAGCTGGCAGGAACCAGTTCTTCAGCTGAGAGTAGTAGGCTTTCTATTTGCATTTGGATGGAAACCAAGAGGTTGTTTTTTTTCTCTCTGACTTTGAATAGAACTCTCTCTCTCCTCCTTTAAGCTGCCCTACTTCTTAAGCAGTGATGCTGTTTGCAGCACTGTAGCTACCTGGTTCTGGGCTTTTGTTTCAGAACACTTGTGCCATAATATTCCCCTCTGGAGGTGTCTTGCTAGAGGCACTGGCTCCCCTCCAGTCCTGAGGAGAACACACCATGTCTCTGTGGCAAAATGGAAACTTCTGGGCTTGTCATTCTGTCCAGCATGACTGAAATAGCTGTAAAATATGGTGTACATTTTTAGTAGGTTACAACTGTGTTCCTTGAGCTGGAGCAAGAGAGCGTGTACAGCAAAAGAGGTAAAGTTTTTACTCATTTTTCCCCCCCAAATACATTTTTGCAATAGTTTTTCACAAGTAATCTTCAGTTAAATTAAACTTTACAAATATTTGATCCAGGCATTGTTTAAATCAGGACAGAATTCCTGTTGAATTGAACGAGGTCAGACTGGGGCTCCAAGTGAAAGTCAATACAGATTTTAGTTCCTTCTTTCTCCTTCTTGCCTGACCCAACCCTTACACATAAGAAAGTTGGCCAGCTGTGAGGTGGTGATTCAAGAGGGATGGGTATGCCTCAGAAACCATTGCTCCAGCTGTCTCAGGCTGTTCTGGTGAGCCAGAGGTTTGTTCTCTTCAGTGCAAGGAGAGAGAATTACAAATGTATGCTGAAATAGAAGCCAGAGTTCAGGGTGAGGACACTGTACAACAAAGCCCATTGCTGTGGGAGAATTATAATAAATGGCATGAAACAAAGCATGATCGTTTCAAATTCTTGCCAAATGTGACTTGTGATTGTCACTTTTCTTGGGAATATGATCTGCTGCAAAAAAAACCCCAAGCAACAACAACCTGAAAAACAACCCCAAAAAAGAACCCAAACCAAAAAACCAAACCAAACAACAACAACAAAACCACCCAAAATAAAACCAAACTAAAAAATCCCCAAAAGCAAAGAGAAGAAAAGAGAGAAGCTGGTGATTCTTTGGAATTAAAGGTTTAGGATATGACATGGGGAATTAGACATGGGCCTCCTGTTAGCAAGAATGCTGACCTCTGTGCATAGTTCTGAAAATAAACCCTATCTCCAGTTCAGCTGGATTTTTTTCTTCCACTGAAGAACAGCATACATGTCACCAGGGAGGAGAGCAGATCTCATGGTTGGAAACTTTTGATGTCATTTTCAAATGCAATTGTAAAACTGAGTGTTGACATGTAGGTGTCCGCACCCATAATGTTTACAAACCAAGATATGTGTGTGCCTGGTTTTTATAGTAGCAATAAAATATTGCCAAGTATTTAATGGTAAATTTTTAGGCTTCATCAATTATTGCTAAAAAGAGGGGTATGAAGTCAGCTCTAGCAGAATTGAGAGTACAGTGTATCAGAAATCCTGGGTTTTACCATGGATTTAGGGTAAGAATTTGTTCTGCAATATTCTGGACCCTTCAACAATCTTTATCATAAGCATGAACTTTTGACAGGTTCCACTGAAGTCTGGGCAAGTGATGATGACACTCTGAAGTCAAGAGGAGGGTAAGGGGGCAGTAAAACCCAGTGTGCAGAATACTAAACTGGGACTCACAGCGTCAAGCCCCACTGCAGCACTGGGTGTGATTTGGATTCTCTCAGCCTCAGTTTCCTCCTGATCTCTTTTGTGAAGTTTTTTAATGCATCCAAAAGAGAAGTACAGTAAAAAGACTTGCTTGCTATTATGCATATCTTCAAAACAAAGCTTAATGCTTCAGCTCTTTGCTGGGTTGGGTGAGTGTGCTTAGCACTTTGTGTGATCAAGCTGTAGATTACATACGCAGTGGTTTGTAATAAGAGCCTTATCAGTAACAAAAACCCTTCTGTCATTATCAGACAAGCAACAATCGCATTTTAAAATGGTTGCCAAATGTGTTTATTTGAAGATGGTTGTTTCTAGCATGGCTCAAACCATTGTGTGGCAAGTGTTCAATTGCTTCCCACTAAAGCCAACATTTATAGCTTGGAAAACTCTGTTAGATAAATGTCAGTTTCTGCCATAATTTGTGGAATCAATACAAACTGAGTCAAAGAATCACAAACAGTAATGTGAAAATAAAATGATCTGCGTTATGGTTTTTAAGTAAATGATGATAAACTAATAAATGCCATTAGCTGCTGCCATTACTTTGTTGAATTTAGCTGATGTTACTGTGTTGACTTTAAAAGCTATCAGCTTAACTATATAAATCCATTTGACATGTCTTTATTCAGATAAAACTTTAATACTGCAAGTGTAGCAAATTAGATGCAAATGCTCTTTTTATTTTAAGTATATTTAAAGCTGCCTTTTCAATGCAAATTTTACAGGAAATCTCAACAAGCTAGGACAGACATCTTAGCTGTCAGCGTGCAGCACTTTCATTTCGGTCTCAGGCATGGGAGCTGCGTTTTGTCCCTGCAGACTGAGATAATTAAAACTACAGAGAGATGGTTTTAAATATACATGATACACAGTTACTTAAATTGTGGGATAATGCATAAATGCAGCCCTTAACATTTTTTGATAGCACAACACTGACCAGATAACATAGCAGAATAGATTGTAAAAAAAAAATAAATCTTTGTGTAAACAATTAAATGTTTTGGGGTTTTTTTTTCTTTTTTTGCTTCTCACTTGAATTATTGTGGAGGCACAGAAATACCAGTTCAAAATCTGGTCTGTGAATACCCTCATAAAAAAGATACTGATACTATTAACTTATTTTTCTTTCTTTTTTTTTTTTTTCTTTTTTAATTATGCTTTAACTTCTTTGTTTTTGAGCAGTCCATAACCTCCTTGGAATACATATCTATTTCAGCTTTCATTTGCTGAACCCTCTGAATGAGTTTATCCAAACAATGTGAATTTACTCAGATCTTTTTAAAATCCCACATCTCTTGTGGTTGATAAAGCTGACTTTAGCTAAGAAGAGTTGGATCAGGGTGATTTAAATTTCACAGTGAAAATGATAAGGGCTTTACTAGAAATAATAAGCGCATTCAAATACTGTCATGGGCAAACAGTGGAATGTGCAGTGAGAAATTTGGCAAGGCTAGTCTTTTTCAGTGTTGATTTAATGAAGTAATGGATAGTAAAATAGAGAAAAAAAAAGAGACCCGCATTCAGAGGTAAACTTATGTTAATTCCATATCAGTAGTTTTATAAAGCTTAATTCATTAAAAAGCAGCATTAATGCTCTAATAACTTTTAAAATGTCACGCTGTTTAAAAACAACAAAAACCCCAAACCAACCCACCAGCTAGGGAAGAAGAGTCGTCTCTTTTGGCAGCTCTCTACAAAGTGGCTGAGTGATACCCTATTATTGTCAGGAACCACATGTCAGTTTGTTGAGCCTGAGGATAACTTGTGTTTCAGGGAAAGAAAAAAAAAAAAAAAGGCAAAAAAATTTTAAAAGCCCATACCCATTTAAGCTCCAGGGCAAACTATAATTGTCCCCAGTTTAAAATCGTTTTGAACACTTGCTTGTCGATTTAAACAACACAGAGCCTCACCTTTCTCATTGAAATGGTGTGGAGATTCTGCACAGCCCCAATTGCAGAGGACAGCTTGTCTGGAGACCTTACATCTGCAGGACCAAAATGTCCAGATCTATGAATCCAGATGTGCTTTTGAGTGACGATGGCTGTTTTGACCATGGCTGTGGAATATGGTGGGGAGAGGGGCAGGAGCAACCAGGAGAACACAAAGTTATTTTTCGAGGCACTCTTTCAGATGCTTTATTCCCTTCATTAACAGGGTTTCTGTATGGCAGGAAACTGGCATCCAGAAATAGTGTGGTCTGATGAGTGAGGCATTTGGGAAAAAAAAAAAAAAAGAAAAAAAGCAAATCTACTGTGCATGGCACTTTCAAGAAGAGACGAGTGAGGAGAAAAGGGAAGAAACATCACTGTGTTGCCAAAGGGCTGAGGTTAAGAATCCCTCTGTGCAATTTAACAGTTTTTAATTCCTACATTTTAATGCCTCGCAGGCCATTGTGTCAGTCTACTTTAGCTCTTTCAAGGAGCCATCTCAGTGCTGCCAAGTGGATTAGCTCCCGGAGGGGCTGCGGCTCCCCCCCGCCCGGGGATTTCATCCATCCACATCCATCACCCCCGGCGCTCGCCGAGCCCTGCCCCGCGCTCCGCCCCTGGCTCTGGGCTCCCCACTGCCCGCACCAAGCGCTGCCTGACAGTCTCCAAGTGGGATACGCTTTGTTTATCACAGGTGCCCCTATGATTTTTTTTTTTTTTTTCCCTTAAGGAAGGTGGTGAAAATCTAATAGAAGGCTTCCTTCCATCAGCACAGTGGAGAAGTGGTCATTAGCAGACACGGAGAGATCAATATTCCTGCCCAACCATTCTGGTTGCAGTTCCAGTCAGTAATTATATAGCTGTTATAAACCCATGTATATCGTGTATAAGGAAAAACTAATCTCTTCAAAACAGGTTATTTCCATAGTTAATGACCGGAGAGCTACAACTGACTTTGTCACTGACAACTTCTTTGTGTTTGGTAAACAGATTTTGTAGGAATAAAATTATTCTAAGGTAAAAAAAAAAAAAAAAAAAAAGGAAAAAAGATTCTTATGAGGTAAAATTTCCCTACCAACATCACACACATATTTTCTGCATTTGGCTCATTACCGGACAAGTATGTCCTTTAAGACCCAGAGATTAATGAGCCATTTTACGAGACTCATACATTTTAAATTTTAACACTGGAGTTTGCATCTATAATTGTACAATTATACTTTCGTTTAGATTTTTTAAAGATAACTAATCACAGGTGACTAGAACTGTGTGAAAAGGCAGAATTTATGTTTCTCCTGCTGTAGGAGTACTAAATCATGCAGGAATTGAAATTGTTTTCCATATGACAGATAGCTCAGGCAAGATTAGTCAGTCACTGTTTCAGATATAATGCTTTTTTTATTATGCATACTTTATGTGGGACTATTATATTTGTAACGTATATTTCTGCATGCAGAAAATTAACTATTGTGTAATGCAAGGACCAAGAGAGAATATCATTAGTTCTTGCTATCCCGCAGTTTTGAGCAGCTGGTGAAATATATACCAATCATCCAGCAGCTAGCTTCATGTTAACATGTATAACAAAGCCTCAACGATTCCTGTTTGACAGAACTTTACCGTGTAGTAATAAATAAGGCTGAATTATTGATGGTGAATAACTGCTAATATTATTATGACCTCAATTAAGTGCTTTTTTTCAGACACATTAGCAACAAAAGGTCTTCTCTTTGCTCATTGCTGGTTTTTTCAAGTTCCACTTTACATTAAAATCGAATTGATCAAACCTATTTGCCATTTCGCTGTGAGTGGATAACCATAATGGGTAATCTATCAGCATGGTGCTCCCCTTAAAGCTATTAACACCTTTTGTTGTTTTACTCAAGTTTCTAAACGTGCTGAGAGGTTCAAAAAGGCAAACCCTACAATCTGTTAGGATTGCACAGAGCTGTGACTTGTGGCACTCTTTTAATTACCATACTTTTTAAACTCTACAGTTAAATACTGATATTTCTGACACTAAGTAAGTCTTTATTTACTTATGTAGCTGTGAGACAGCTAAATTAAAGCTGATTAGCAAGATGGCAGCTCTGCTGCTTGCAGCTGAGGTGAGTTTAGCTGCTGCATGGCATCTCCCCACAGCTCGCTGCTTGACTTAGTCACTGGGGCTGAGATCACTCAGCAGCAAGACAAATAAAGGAAGCTTAGAGTTTTTTCACCCTTTGGCAAATTGGCAAATTGTGTTAGTTACGTGGATATGCGTGTACAGTGTGGAGCAGTCTGTTTGTGAGGGAGCTTTATAAAAGATAGAGAGAGTTAATTTCTAGGGACAGGCTGTGTAGTGTGCATGCTTGGGGAGTTGTGGGATTACACTAATTTAAAAAGTGAAGAGCTAATGAAATAATCAGAGGAAGACTGAATAAACTGGAAAATACAAATATGGACCAGCTGTCTCAGCAAGGTTGTCTCTCCTTTCACTTGAGTCTGTTGGAGATGGCTGCCCTTCTGTAACCATTCCTCAGGTTTGAGCATCTGTATTTTGGAGTTGTCTTACTCATATTTGTATGGAGCAGAAAGGCAAAAGCTAGAAGAAATTCCTCGTTTACCTGCTCAAGTAAAGCCTAGGCTAAGAGCCTTGGTGGTATAATGCCAATGCAATGGCCAAGCAAAGTACATGGTGCCTGTGTTCATCAGCACAAAACCCTGGTAATGTTCTTGCTGAAAACCTCAACAGAAAAGCCTGGACAGAAAAAGAAGGGGAAATCCTTTATTCCTGCACATGTTCCTCTTCTTTATTTTTTGTTTCTTTTTTACTTTGTTTTGGTTTTTTTGTGTGTGTGTGAAGGTGGTGATGTTGTGTTTTGTTTTTGTTTTGTTTTGTTTTTAATCCTTTCTGTTCAGTTGCACCTCTAGTGTCTTCAATGAGTGTACCCTATGCATGGAGAAGCTCAGCTGGAGATGAGCTCCCTCAATGGATTGTGTTATGGGAAGGAGCTGCTGTCAGCCCAGAGCAGAGGCTCCTGCTCCACTGTGGGTTCAGGAGAAGTGGGAGCCCCTGGGTGGAAGCCTCTGTGCAGGGTTTGTACACTGCATGTGTGTTTGGTGAGAGAACACAGCTGATTTTCTGTATCAGGTAAGGGGGAAGGTGTCTGCCTAGCAATGGAAATGCAGCCTTGGGACCATGCATGCCTGTTGCCTGTGACACTTCATTAAAGGGTGAGCGTCTTGTGAGTTCATTCATAATTATTCTTACATCAAATTCTCTTAATTGCAGAGTGTTACGAGTGAAGGCAGAGATTCCAGTTCCTTGCTGGCACAAGAAGAGTTAATGGCACTGATTTTAGCCAGGTTACACCTTTTATGATGTTAATGTCAGCAGGGGTTTGGGCCCTTTTGCTTCTACTAGTATAGTGAGTCAAAAGCAGGGTGAAATGAAGAAATATTTGTGTTGGCTTCAAAACCTGACTGAAGATAAATTGCTGTTAAGCTCCATTTCTCTCTAGCTGTTGATACATGTAATATAGCAAATTAATTAAGAGCTTATACTCACAATATATAGGGATTCAATTGTTTTAAAGTGGTGGTTAGTCTTTCAGCAGCTAGAGGATACACACGACTGAGTTATTCTAGTAGATCAGTGCTTCCAGAAGATTACCAAGCTTGCAGTTTCTTCATGTCAATCACCTTTTGTGCATTTTTATCGTGTGTTGAACAAACCAGAACTGTCCTTTGCCCATTTTATGAGTGTCCCGCAAGGAAGGGAATGAAGTGGATTGATGACAGCTCATCCATCTCACTGTTTTTGAAAGGGATTCTTCTACTGGACATCATGCAGAGCAGTATTTTTTGAAGCCCACCCACCTAGTAGTAGTCCCCCTTCAGAAGTGGTTGTATTTCCCTAAGGCACTTCTTGGAGTGGTAAATGTGCATCATCAAACAGCAGATTTCTTAATGGTATATAGTGATGGTGATTTTCCTGATGCCTCAGTAGCTGTTGTCTTAATGTAGGCTGTCGCTCTTATGGCAGCTGGAAACAAAAATCAATAAGCAATGAGAATGGGAGTGAAGGGAAAAGAAAGAAACAAAATGATGAACAAGAATTTGGTATCTTCCCTCATAAACTTTATTCAGCTGGTGGGTGTGTTTCAGCATTTCAGGATCTGCAGATAATCCCTACAGTCTTTCAGAGTCTCTGAACTCTTCCCATTCCACGAAGAAGGAAACAAAGGCACCGTGGCCATGGCAAAAGCTGCTCCAGCTCCTCGGATTTACCTCCAATAGCTGAAACAATTTGTTCAAGGGCACACAGAATCTGGGTGATTATTCATGTCTACCAACTCCTTGTTCCCAAATCATCTGTACCCAGGCTTCCCAGGCCCATGTGCTTCTGGAAGTGAGACACATGTGTTTAGTCAGCTGGCAATTTTAAAGAAAAAATCATGTTATTATTTAAGAAAAATATTAGAGGTGTCTGGCACGCTGTTGATGGTGTCTGCTCACGTTGTTTGGGCCTGTCCAGGTGTGTGAGGAGCATCCTCCCGCCCGGGCGGGGCGGGAGCGGCTGTAAATGACGGACAGCGCCGAGAGCCCGGCCGGACGGCACAGACGGGGAGGGAGATCGTTAGTGAAAGCACCGGAGCGGCCACATCTGTGATTGAATGCTCGGCCCTCCAGTCCCTGCTGCTGTGTTTACCGCTCCGTAATGCGGTATTGTTTACTCACAATTAAACTCTTCACCGTTAATTTCACTCCCTGACGCCGAATCGGTCACACGGCCCCAGCTGGCAGAGCCCAGGCAGATGTGCTCGGCACACTGGTGTGAGCAGGGCTCGGGCAGGCAGCAGCTCCGGCCCCGCTCCCGCAGCCGCTCCCGGCCCCACTCC